>JAQHUG010000088.1:4339972-4377412 GCA_028555095.1 Dicrostonyx torquatus | reverse complement strand
CCGTGGAGACAGGAGAAGCCTGCGGTCATCAGGACAGGTGCAGGTTGGGCCCTGGAGACAGGAGAAGCCTGTGGTCATCAGGACAGGTGCAGGTTGGGCCATGGAGACAGGAGAGTCCTGCGGTCATCAGGACAGGTGCAGGATGGGCCATGGAGACGGGAGAAGCCTGTGGTCATCAGGACGGGTGCAGGATGGGCCATGGAGACAGGAGAGTCCTGTGGTCATCAGGACGGGTGCAGGTTGGGCCATGGAGACAGGAGAAGCCTGCGGTCATCAGGACAGGTAGCCTGTGCAGTGCAGTAGTGAATGAAAGTTGTATCTCAAACGAGGCAGAAGGCAAAGACTGATTGATACCCAATGTGGCTTCTGACCTCCACATACAGTGACATGTGTACTCACACTTACATGTATACACACACACACACACACACACACACACATACACACCAACCACGTAAATGACCTTTAGCCACCACCATCTAAATATAAAGGGAAAACGAAGAATTCCTGTAGAAGAGAAATGCTCAAACTGGGTCATGGAGGGGCCAATCATCACTCTAACTTATAGAACCTACACACACCTAGGAACTCTCAAGGCCCCAAACTGAGGGCATAGGTGGTGTGATTTCAATCTTAGTCTTCAGTTGCAGCCCTCCAGAGTTAGTGCCCACTGTGAAGCAGCTGGCACAACGATATAGGAAGAGATTTAAGTGGAGAAACGCAGCCAGCACCCAAGTGTGCCCATCACCCAGTACGTGGGAGGTAGAGGCAGGAGGAGCCAGAGCTCAAGGCCACCCTTGCTTACATTGAGACTGTCTAAGCTACAGGAGACTCTATCTGAAAAAAAAAATAGTAATAACAATAATAACGATAAATAAACAAACAGTGTGCAAAGAAGGAAGAGAGAGGACCAGGGAACGCAGGGAGAGCTTAGAGGACACTGCACGGGTCTGAGCTCCTGGCAGCAGACTGAAGATAGAAAACCACTTTGAAAATGCCGAGGCTTGCTTCCCCTAGAAGGGCCACGCTGAGTGGGAGAAGAAACCTTTACTTCCCCACTCCCTCGTCCTGGGAGCTCTGTGCCACTAGTGCCCAGCACAGACTCTGCCATCTTCCAGCACACATGTAGCAGAAGCGTCAATGTAGGAGCTAAGCCTGGAGAGAGGAGATGGGTGAACCTCCCTTTTCCCCGGCCTCACCCCTCTTTTGACCTGCCACTGAGGGTGTTATGGTTAGAAGCTGGTATGTCCCCCTACAGGCTCATTCTCAGTACTTAGTTTCCAGCTAATGGCACTGTTTGGGGAGGCTGGGGAACCAAAGGTGGGGCGTGGCTGTTAGGCAAAGGTCCCTGGGGTGGAGCTGACAGCCAGGCCCGGCTTCAAGTCTAGTGTCTGCTTCCTGGTCCTCCATAATGTCACCAGCTGTCTGCTGCTCCAGCTCTGCTCACAGGGGTGGGGCAGTCTGCATGCCTTCCTCACCCTGACAGTGTACCATCTGCCGCGAGTTTCAACAGGATGCTGTCATCCACCACGTCCACACTTGACAGTCATGTGATCAACTTACAAAAAAACAAAACAAAAACAAAAAAACTCATGATGTTTCAAGTTAGTCCGCAGTTCCGTGTTGGGCTGTACACACCTGCTCATGAGCCAGAAACATAAACCCTTCCTTTCCTCCCTGAGTTCAGCTGTGTCCGGTGTTTTACAGTGCCGGGAAAGTAATACAGAGGGCGAATGCCTGTCCCTCTGGACCAGGTGCAATTACAGCTGCCCTGCTCCACACCTCAGGGTGCTTCCTCCTGCCCTGACCCTGACCTAACCACTGCAAGTGTCTTCAGAAGCAAAGGACAGAGCAGGCCTTCCCCTGGGTCGCAGCAGGGAAAGATCCGCTGAGGCTGGAGACACTCTCTGAATGACCATTGGCCAGCAGTGGCCACCCAGGGACTTCAGGACTACTCTGCCTTTGGACATGGCTCAGCGATGGCTGGAGAAGCCTAGGTGTCACTGAGGTGCTGCACAGGCCCTCACACCTTGAACCCACCCTGCCCACAGCCTGCTTTCTCTCCAGCTTACTGGATGCAAAGGACCCAAGCACCTGCACCCTGCCACTGTGCCTCTAGAGGCCACCCCATCCCCTCTGTCAGCCAGAAAGACCATCTTAGCTGTTTTCCTAATGCTGTGATAAAACACCATAGCCAGCTGGACGGTGGTGGCGCACGCCTTTAATCCCAGCACTCAGGAGGCAGAGGCAGGCGGATCTTTGTGAGTTCAAGACCAGCCTAGTCTACAAGAGCTAGTTCCAGGACAGGCTCCAAAGCCACAGAGAAACCCTGTCTCAAAAAAACAAACAAACAAACAAACAAAAAACCACCATAGCCAAAAGTAACTTAGGGAAGAAGGGGTTTAACAGCGGAATATAGTTGTAGCCCATTGAGAAGAAACTGCTTGGCAGGAATTCATGGCAGGAACCTACAGGCAGGTACTGGGCGGGTACCGCGGAAGGATGCTACTTACTGGCTTGCCCTTCATGGCCTGCTCAGTCTGCTGTCTTATACAACCCAGGACCACCTTCCTAGGGTGGCACTGCCCACAGTGGACAGAGCCTTCTCACATCAGAAAATGCCTCACAGACTCGCCTACGGACCAATTTCATAGAGCAATTTTCTCAATTGTACTTCCCTCTTCCCAGGGATGTCTAGATCTCTGCCAAGCTGACCAAAAACAGCCATCATGGAGCTGAAAAGTGCCTCTTCACTGAGTATTTGAGCAGCCCTGGCCAGCACGTTCTAAGAGAAGCAACCGCTCGCACTCTGCCCACCAGCAGCCTTAACCAACTCAGCAGAAGGCTCGGAAAGAGCCTCTGTTCTTCTCAAAAGGCACCAGCGGTGATGCTTGATTGTTCGGGGCTACAACCAAACAAACGAGGCAATGGATTTTGAGGCACATAAGAACAGTCACACACATCCGTGGCAGTGACGACAGCTGCTTTCCACTCACAGAGGAACGTCAGAGCATACTGCAATCACTGGATGTTGAACACTAAGTATAGTGAGAGGAAAATGATGCAGAAGACAATGTAAAACTGTTCTAGATCATCACTCACACTGGAGTGCAGATACTCACACACAGGGAACATCGCTGGCGCTAAGGCTGGACTCCTCCTTACGGACTCCTCCTTAGTCTTCAGGACTTGGCTGTCCTTTGCTTTCTCATTCTCCGGTGTTAAAAATCCAGGACTTTGCACGTGCTAGGCAGACACTGTTCCCCAGCTCATGCACACCCCAGCTCATGCATGACTCCATTTCTTGAGCTTCCACAGGTGCTGACCTGATTAGGGGTCCTGAAGCCCTCATGAACCCAGTGTTTGGGGTTTCTATGAAGCTTTTTTGTTCACATGAGTGTGATTGATGGCATGTTGACTGCTGCCACTCAACTTCACCTGCAGCTTTCATGCTCCCCACATATCAAGGGGAAAGTCCCCGTCCTCCGAGGGTCCCGCCTTGGTCTTCCCAGGGCCAGACTCTACTCCTGAAACTACGCCGCGGCTACCAGCTACCAAGAGGCTCACTGACATGCAAAGGATCCTCATTGCACGCCAGAGATTCCAGGGCCTTCGGGGGAAGACCGACTAGGTCTCACAAAGTCACAGGGAGAGTTTTCTCTTTCCAGGAGGTGGCATGCACGCAAGGTAATAGATACACACACACTATGTTTTAGTGGATCAAACAATTTATGCCCAGTTTCTGAGACTCCTTCTAGTTCCATGTGTTTGTGGTATTTTGGTTTGGGTCATTTGTTTGTTTGGGCTGTTTAACAGATCTCTCTCCAGGATAGTTGGGTTTGCAGCAAGTACCGAGTTCCCTGATAGCCAGTTTACACCTGACTCCCCTCTCTATGGACAACTGGCCCCACAGTGCTACATCTGTTACAATCTACATTTGTAACAACTGGGGCGCATCACTACCACCCACGTGCTGAGGGCACACAGGTATGGCTCTTGATGTCACGTGTTCTACAGGTTTGACAAATGTGCTAACACGCGCCCACACTTCGCGTCATTCAGAACAGCTCCACTTCCCCAACCATCCTATTCCCCTCCTCCTCCCCAGCCACAACACTCCAAGTGCAATTCTTTTCCGTTCTCTCCCTCATCTACAAGTCTTCATTCCTATACTTCTCTAGATCTGTCTTGGTACCCAAACCCTGCTCTCATCCCTTCCTACCCTCAGAATGGCCTGACTCAGAAACACTTCATTTCTGTGAACTCTTTTAATTATTTTAATGAAGAAAATAAAGTCTGTGGATTGACTAGTAGACCTCTCGCACAGTGTAGCTATTTCTGTTTTGAACAAGGGTGCTGGTTGACTCCTCCTCTGTCTCTTGAATAGGTGAACTCTCAGAATAGTCCCAAGAGGACTGCCGCCCACAGTTCATACCCCAAGCTTCTGCTTGTCTTCTCTTTCCCTTTCTACCATTCAAATATACCAATTATTTCAAAATTCCTAGGTTCTCTCAAAATGGATCCCCTCACCAGATGGCTAAAAGACGGGGCGTGTAAAGCTCGCTGCACCTCCAGGCCAGTCTTGGAGGGAGCGAGCAGACACTGTTCTTGGCACTTTGCTTTGTCATGTCTACCAAGAGACTGGGCTCGTCTTTGTGGTCACCATATTAGCACATCTTCTGGGTCGGGGAGAGGGTGGATCGCAGAGAGCCAATCCACCTCCCAACGCTCTCTCACAAGTTAGCTGTAAAATAACTTGGAACAAAGCAAATCATCTGATAACACAGCGGAGGTTTAGAGAAAGAAAGACCGCCTGAAACTCCAACTGCCTCTCCCCAACTGCAGTTGCCCGTCAATGCGGAGAGAATTATGGCTGCCAAGGAAACGGGACTAGGGAGCAAGACAGAAACTTTGTCTCCTTTGGTTTCTGAAGACTCACAAAGCAAGCTGGGCTGTAAGTGGAGCTGGACATGACTATGGTAGATTTATCATTTGCTTAGTAAAAATGCTTTTAATTCAGTCATCCTGAGGAGTACAATCCTCCCACCCTCTAAAAGTTAGGCCTGGAACCTAGAGTTTTCCAAGGTCTGACAAATGACAGAGCTTTGAAATTCATTGTCTCTGATTAAATTCAAGTGCAGGACAGATGGCCAAGTCTGAGTACGCGTCAGACAGGCAAAGCACTTTAAGATTTGCGACAGGCCAGTCCAGGAATTAGCTGCTACGTTTTTGCATTTATTCATAGATCCATGCGCACCATGAATGTGGCTGTAAAACTTATTTGTGTTCGTATTTATTCAAAAACACTCCCAAACAAAGCAACCTCTCTCCTTGTGCCAGGCCAGATGCCCCTCTCTCAACCCCACTAACTTACAACCCATTTTTCTCATGCTGTAGGAATTGTGTACACGTCATATACCCAGCCACTCAGGACAACAGCTCGAACCTTCTGAACTCCTTAGCTTGGCCAGAACCCACAATTTGGTCCTCATTTCTTTTCTGGGAACCGTCCGTCTATTGAGATATTTACTTATTTTAATGAACAAACGTTTGTCTACAGGGGAAGGAAAAAAAAAAACCAACCAGTGAACAGAGAACAAGCGACCACCGCTCATTCAGAGCTGCCACACACAGCAAGGGAGCAGGCCACTGTCACTGGCAGAAACTCAAAGGAAGGCTTTATTGTGGGGGAGGGGGAGGGGGAGGCAGGGGTTGAACGGAGCCCATGGGCTTTGGAAGGCAGCAGGTGGGCCCACTTATGCCAGCATCCTGTGGCGGTGGTTGGTTAGGGACATACACTTGGCTTTCTTTGGTTTATCTGAAAGATGAAAACTTTGGATCCTGTCAGTTATTAATCAACTTCTGGCCATCTGAGGCGGTGTGTGTAGGCCAGAGAATAACCACGGGTGTAATTCCTCATGAGCACTCATCTCTAACTAGCCTGGTGTTTGCCAAGCGTGCTAGGCTGATGGCCCACAAGCCCCAGGGATCCTCCTGTCTCCTCCACCTCCCCAGCACTGGCTAGCACATCCTGTACCCCTTACCTGAGTACTGGAGATTGAACTCGTTTGCAGGGCAAACACTTCACCCACTGAGCCGTCTCTCCAGCAGCATTCCAGGCTACTTTGTATGTGGTATGGGGGTTATTTGGCTTTCTGGACACCCCCCTCCCACCGCACGCACCCTATGCCACGACCAGGGCGTACTCCATTTGCATACTCACTCATTCCGTAAATATTTTACAAATAGGAACCTACGAACGGTGAGGGTGCTGAAGCTCCGTAAGTAACCAAGCACACACAACCTCCTACAGGTTCCACTCCCAGTCTCTCTCCCCTGCAACCTTATCTTTGGGCATCCGTCTCCAGGACGACGGAGACACCTTTCATTTGCTTCTTCATCCTAATGCCCAGGCAGGGGCAGCAGCTGCTGGCCTCCTCGATCATCTCACCAGGGCCTGTCTTCAGGACGCAATGGATCATTCCCACAACTAGACTCAACCCCATGGGTCGGTCATTCCCCTCCACATTTCTGGGCCTACGGGACAGTCCAGAGAGCTTGCCTGGAAATCCAGTGGCCCCATTCCTTTGGACAAGTTGTCATCACTCCAAACCTGCTGTGTTTACCGGGTTGGGGTAATCACAGAGGCTACTTTCAAGGGTAGCCATGCAGGTGAACTATGAGAGTGGGGGCAAGAGTCCCATATCCACCAGCCAGAGCAAACACTACACTGAGATACATTCGTGTCTTTCTCCCAATCAGAACGCCACTGAGAACCTACTATGTGCCAGGCATGAGCTTGGATTTACTTATTTATTTATTATATATACAATGTTCTGCCTGTATGTACAGCTGAAGGCCAGAAAAGGGCATCAGATCTCATTATAGATGGTTTTGAGCTGCCATGTGGGTGCTGGGAATTGAACTCAGGACCTTTGGAAGATCAGGCAGTGCTCTTAACCTCTGAGGCATCTCTCCAGCCCAAGCTTGGATTTTCTTAAATCCATTATATTGTGTGGTCTTGTTGTTCATGACTGTTGGTCATGCTTACCTTAGGATGAAGGAACCAGCCGGGCAGTGATGGCACACACCTTTAATCCCAGCACTCGGGGAGACAGAGGCAGGCGGATCTCTGTGAGTTCAAGGCAAGTCCTAGGACAGCTAGGGTCACAAAGAAATCCTGTCTCAACCACCCCTCCCCCCAAAAAGAAATAAAGGAACCAGAACTGAGATGCTGAGAAGCGACTCTGCTGGTATCTCGGTCTGCTGTGCCTGTCAAGCACACACCTAGCCGTATCCTCGGTTCACCATGGCACCCAGACACAACGGATCTACAGAGCTGCCGTTCGCCATGGCTCTGCCTAGTCACCGTGGTAGGCAACCCCACTCAGCACAGAGGGCAACCTGTGCTCAATTGTCAGTTCTCTTCCCCACTTACTGGAGAAATCAGCTAACGCAGCTGACTCATAGGAAAGGGCTGCTCTCCCTAGCCATTCACCCATCTTAGTAAGTTCCTGAGACCTAGCTCTTACCGAGATTAAAGTTAAGTGTTCCAAATGAGCAATTAGGCGAACTATTACTAACCTAAGAAGAAGAGAACATGCCTGTTCTCCTGTCAGCCAACTCTGACTCCTCAGAGAGCAGGCACAACACTGTGAGATCCATCTGCCATCCAGTGATCATGAGAACTAAGCCCCAAGCTCGGAAGACAGAGTAGAGAGAAGCACGGCAGACTCTTGACAGCCTGCGGCAGTGAGCGTCCGGGCACCCCCAGTTTCACCACTGTGGACAGATGGTGTTCTAACTCTGGGTTTGAGCTGATTTTGGTGCCCGAGGGCAGAGAAAAATTAGTAAGATGAAGTATCTTCATAACTTGTCCATGCATTCCAGGACCTGGCTCAGTGTGTCA
This sequence comes from Dicrostonyx torquatus, assembly GCA_028555095.1. Taxonomy (NCBI): domain Eukaryota; kingdom Metazoa; phylum Chordata; class Mammalia; order Rodentia; family Cricetidae; genus Dicrostonyx; species Dicrostonyx torquatus. Next base: position 4,369,503 of record JAQHUG010000088.1, on the reverse strand, counting down.
AGTGTTTGACACACAAGCACAAGGGCCCAAGTTCCACCCCCAGACCCACTTCAAAAGCCAGGCACAGTAGTCTGTGCTTGTAATCTCAGAACTGGGGAGGCAGAGACAGGAAGACCCCCCCCCAGAGTTCACTGGGCAGCCCGCCTAGCCTGCTCAATCGCAGGCCAGTGAGAGACCATCTGAAAAACCAAAGCAGATGCCACGTGTCAACACCTCCTGAGGTTACCCTCTGACCTCCCAACACGTGCACACGCACGCACACAGCAAGCTTGCGCACACGAACTTCCACGCACACACAATTTGGAAACTTCTGCCCATAGCAATCTCCATAGCAATAATTCTCTACTCTTCAAAGTCTCACTCATCAACCTGTGCCAAGTTTCCTCCCTGTCATCTGTTGTCATCCTTGTGTTAGCCACTGGGTTCCCAAGGGTCATACATACTGAAGGCCCAGACGTTTGTTCCCCAAGGCTTGGCTGTCCCCCAGCCTCACCCAGCATGGAACCAACTGAGCCTTCTGTCAACTCAAAGGTCTCTGTTGGCACTTTGGTCAAAATCCAGCAGTCTTGACGGCATTGTCTCTGCTCGTTCTAGTCCTAGAGTCCCAATTAGGTAGCATTTAGTTTCTGGCCAGGGAAGACTGTGCCCACCATTGCTCTCTGCACATGGGGACAATCAGGGGCCCGGCCCAAGTAATAGAGGAGCATCAGTGTGACATGAAGCCATTGTCAAGTGAGGGCAGGAGGCTTCATCTGGCTCCACACAAGACCAGCTGTCAACTCAGCAACAGCCAAGTGTACCTGCGGATCCCACAAGGCTCTCTACCCCTTATGGAGGACGATCACATTCTTCAAGCAGGGAGAGCCAGGTCCCACCCCTTCCTGTAAGAGCGCTCCTACAAAGTAGAACCCACCAAGAAACAAAGTCTAGACTGTAATATGAAGACTGCTCAGTTCACTTAGGATGAAAGAGATTGTACACATAATCCTCGAACTCAGGGGTAGACAGGAGGCGGAGTTTCAGCTCAACTTTGTCTACATCGGAGAGTTTACAAGCCAGCTAGGGTTAGGGTGAGAGAAACAGAGGAGGGGGGAGGGAGGGAGAGAGAGAGAGAGAGATGATTCTCATGTGCAAAACTACTCTCATAAACACAGGTGCTGAATGGTGAACGAAATATTCAGAAAACACTGGAAATAACCTTCATTTTGATTAAATGAGAAAACATTTCCAATGTTTAAAATTATACTGCTGTCAAATAAAAACACACACAGAATGAAGAGAAAATCTCTAATAATTTATTGACCTTCAGTTTCACATCGTGAAAAAAAAATAACAGTTTTACAAAACCTCAAAAAAATGTAGTAGTAGCGAACAAGAACATACAAACACGAACATTTTCTAACCTCTACAGAGTTTGGTACGTGAACCACATATTCAACAGCCAAAAGAGGGATATTATGCGGCCCTAACCACTCTTATTCAGACAGGTGTCAAGCCTGAGAAAAGGGGCTCCACCATTATACCACAAGTGGAAGGCTGCCCTTTGTTATCCGTTTCTACGGCAACCGGCTCACAAACTAAGAAGAACCTCCCCTGTCTTGCGCCAGGGTTTTTGTGTGTACTGCGCTGTGAATTGTACTTGCTTCAAAGTGGGGGACGTTTCACAGGGTGAGAACGGTCAAGTAGCAAGCCCAAATGCCTACATCAATTAAAAGAGCGGGAGTCTAGAAAGTTTCCCCTGCCAGTGGGGGCCCACCCTTGCGGTGTAGCCCCCTCCGGCTCACACAGTAATTAATAGAAGACTCAAGGACAGGCCACAACTTTGAAACAGCTGCAGAAAATTCTCCCTGCTCTCAGAAGCAGCAGCGACGTGCAGATCTTGAGACAGATTTGCATCGTAAACTAGGGAGCTGGGACAGCTACAGGACGGACACTGACCATGCCACCAGGGTACAATCAGACACTGACACTGCTCAGAATACATCTGGGGACCAGGAACTGATGCCGGAATGGTCTGCGAAGCTCTCATTCCAGCGGCTCATTTGTTTTATTTTGGTCCTATTACAGTCCACTTACTCATGGCACAGACAGACGCGTACAATTAGCCTAAAGTACTAAGCTGGAGAGAAATGTTATGGAATTATCTGTCATTAGACAAGGCAAACACACTCACAATGTAAAGGCGGTTATCTGTCTTAAATCCAATTTTTTTTTTTAAAATACAGCACTGTGAGAAATATGGATCAAAACAGGCAGAGTTAGTTGCAAGTTCTGCTCTTCCCCAGACACCTGGAGAAGGGCCCAGGGCAGTCTAGCACTAATACCTACCACTGCACACCGCACATTCAGTAAGCAAGCATTTGCAGGAGCACACAATGTATTCACAAGGGATCCCAACAGAAGCGGAAGACCTCTCCACGGGCCACCCTTTACACTCCGGTACTGTGTGATCAAATGTCACTTCTATGTACCTAAGCATCCAAGGATGAACACTAAAGCCGTACATGGCCGTTTTTCTGGGAGAATGGAGTACTTTGTAAATCAACGTCCAAGAGCCACGCATCGGCAAAGCAACGTGGTCAGTGAATTTGTTTACATCCGATGCGTTTTAGTTTGTCCCCCATTGGTGTTGTTATTCACCTAGAGTAAATAAATAGATAAATAAATAAACAAACTTTGGGCACTGTCTTCACCGGTGCCCTATATACAGAACTGGTCTGCAGACTCTCCCCAGGGTTTCAGGATAGCACACAAATGGGGGAACACCACAAAGTAATTTGGTCCTTACCAAGTGTCAGCAGCCGAGACCAAAGTTGGGGAAATCAGACAGAAGGAAGGAGGACAGAGCAATATCCTGCTCGTTTGAGACCTGCCATCAGTGTGACCGTGAAACCTCAGTAAAGGGTGGTCTAGTTACGGTGACTTTGTGCTTTCTCTGTCTCTGGGATGTAATTTGAGTTTCCATCTCGGAATCTGTCTCTGTCCCGACATTTCAAAAATGCACCCCTCCCCCACCCACCCTCTACTTATCCTCCAAATTATAGCCCCAAAGTTTTCCTTTTTTTTCTTTTTTCTTTTTTTTTTTGGTGCAGCAAAGCACGTCAACAGCCACAAAATGTGCAAAACATATGACCATCCTCACACGCCCATCCACGTGAAGACAACGGAAGCACTGTTCCAGCATGCAGGCCGCAAACAATAAATAGCTAAATCTAGAACACGGTTCTTAACAGCCAAGAGAAGGGTTAAAGTCACCTATAAATAGCGAAGAGCATCTACCACACGGTTACCAACAATGTCCCCATTGTTCAGAGGCGTTCCTGGGGGGACCGTAACCCCTTTGAGATGAGTGGAAAGTCCTGGGGTTCCCATTCTTCAGTCAGCCAGGCCAGCTTCCCTCCTGACCCAGCAGCAGCTGGCACGGAGGCTTCAAGCCCAGTCCTCAGAGGAAGCTGACAACCATTTCAAATCTTGCACATAAATGGTGGAGCCATGGAAATCAAACGCTGAATGAGCTACAGCCAGGGAAAAGCCCAGCTTTTCTCTCCCTTTGAGGGGCTGATTAACGCTGACATTAATCCACAATTACCAGACAAGGACTAGATCACAAGCTCTGTCATTCATATTTAAACCATGTGCATTGGGAAAAAAAAAAAAAAATCCCGCCCCCCTCCCCCACCCCTTCCTTCATGTCCACTTAAAAGAGCGTTCACAAGGTGCAGCCGATGGTATTCAAGGAGTCTTGTAGCAACTTCTCCTGTTTTTCTTTCTCTTCATTAAAACTTGGGCTTCCCCAAAGCAGAAACCTCGTATCGTCTCACCATGCATCAGAGTGAGCTAAAAAAAAAAAAGAAAAAACACAGCACAAAGGTATGAAAGATTTGTGATACGACATGGTTTAAGACATTTGCCCATTAGCACACAATTTAGACTCGGGGCTAAGCTGAGCAATAGCATGTCTGAAGGTGTCAATGACAAGTCCAATAGAAAATGTGCACGCTTGGCAGGTTGGTAAACACGACGATGGGCAGCCCACAAAACAACGGTGTCCAACCAAGGCTGGAGAGATGGCTGGAACACTGGCTGTTCTTCCAGAGGACCTGGGTTCAATTCCCAGCACCCACATGGCGGTTCCAGTTCCAGGGGTCTGACATCCTCACTCACATAGACACACGCAGGGAAACACCAATGTACATAAGACTAAAAATAAATTAATAATTAAAAAACAATGGTTTTTTTTTTTTTTTTTTTTTTTTGGTTTTTCAAGACAGGGTTTCTCTGTAGCTTTGGAGCCTGTCCTGGAACTAGCTCTTGTAGATCAGGTTGGTCTCGAACTCACAGAGATCTGCCTGCCTCTGCCTCCTGAGTGCTGGGATTAAAGGCGTGTGCCACCACCACCCGGCTGATGGTGTCTTTCTTAAACATGAGTATGTTCAAAGTCAAGCCTACACCATCTTCCTTCTGCTTTCAATGCTTGGAAAGGGAGCCTGCTGTGATCCAATTACTGGGCCATCAAGGGAGGAAGATGAGCCCCTAAGCCCACTGACCATAAAGAACCCAAGTCAGACTTTTCAGAGCTCAAAGGCGGCCACAGTTAAAAATGCATCCCCACCACTCACTGGAGCTCCAGCTACAAGCACGGACAAAGGGAGTTTTGGCAGGACCACTCATTAATGGCAAATTCTTCTCTTTGGCTTATGTGTCTTCAGATATGTGAGTCAGTTCCTAGCTGTTTCTTTTGGCTGTGGTCTAACAGTGATTCAAGCCTTCAAGACATTCCTTAGCCCTCGCTGTCATCCCTGAGCCCCGCCTCCCTGCAACCTGTATGTCCACATTAAGCCAAAAGAATGTACCTTGTAATATGGAACATCTCAAGACATGGCCTACTTGCACAGAAATTAGGAGGGGGCAAATTCACAGAGCAGAAACAAAGCAAACAGAATCCCACACGTCCTGTCAGGCAGGGATCATAAGACATCGCAAAATTACAAGAAAATAAGAATTCTTTTGTCTGGGCAGCAGGGGACAGTTAAAATCTCCTTGGTGGATAATAGGTTTTTCTGACCTGGAAGGTTTTTCCTAACACTGGATAGATTCATCTCACACCAGTTTTGGAAATCAGGACTCAGGCTGGATGTCTACGCTGACACCCAAAGGAGCGAGTCTGAGTCTCATTCCACACACCTGTAAGTGTTTGTAACTCCATCTTGTGTACAGTAAAGTTCAGAAATTGGAGCCATCACTCTCCCCATTGGAAAGTGAAAGTGCTTTGAACAGGGGCTCCTGTCACCCTTTAAGAGCAGTAAGCTGTCTATCAAGGTCAGGTTTTCTGTGCTTGGCTCTCCTGCCCAGGGTACCAAGGGTGGAGGCTGCCGTTTGTAACACACAGAGCACTCTGTTTGCTGTTTCCCAGGGACCGGAAGCAAGCAATTAGTTCAAATACTTTAACGCATTCACTCTGGGCAGGAAAAGGGAACCTCAACTGAACAGAAATGACAAACAGCTGATAATCAAAGGAACGTAATGTCCCCAGGACATACAGCCTGAACCCCAGCCAGATCAGAGCAAGGTCTTACTACAGGAAAAGCCTGTAATAATTGGCTGGTGTTGGGGCTAGACCAGGCTCTTTTCAACAACCACCTGTCTGAATTGGGGTGTTTTCTTGACACTGTAGTTAAAATCACTCATTTAACAAAAAAGTAGGCATAAGGCCAGCCGGATCTAACGTAAGGACACTGTGCCCCCTCCCGTTCTCCCAGCGGCCATTTCTCACATACTACCACCATCCCTGGCAATTTTTCCAGGTCTACTGCACATACAGTCAGTTCTGGACTAACTCTTGATTTCGAGTCTGTTAATTAGCGCTTTTTGCCTAGGAGGTTCTTCAGACCTGCTTAAGAGTTGAGTCATGCAACCGTATCTCAAACGAAATAACCACTTGCAGAACGTTTGTTTATTCTGGATTACTGAGATGCCAGCAAGGCTGCAAAAACCAGTTTGGTGTGGGCTACTGTCGGTATAGATGGCTCCTCACAGGAGGTTTCTGCTCCTCTGCAGGAATCTCAAGCCCAGGGAACACGGCATTGCTGGCTGGGACAGGCTGCAGGAGACAGCCATAGGTTGAAAACGATGATGAAATGTGAAAGAGAGACCAATTTCAGTGCTTATCAGTGAAGTTCCAGAGCGAGTTCCAGGACAGACAGACATACCCCATCTCAAAAAACCGAAAAGCAAGTAAGATGAAGCCCCTCTGTTGATCTTACAGCCACTCTGAGGTCCCGTTTTTCCTTCCAAAAGCCCCTTTAGAGGTGTGTGACACCCTAAGGCAGAGCCAAAAGTTCCCTGGTAATGACTCTGTATGCAGTTCCTCCACTTTGGCATTATTTTTTCCCCCTACATTTAGTAGTGAGCCCAGGAATCACCCAAACAAAGTGGCATGTCCCTAGGGCCCTCTGTAAGCCAGTTTCGGTTTGGTTTGTTTTTGTTATTGTTGTTATTTTGTTTGCCAACTTGACAAAAGCTAAAGTCATTTGAGAGGCGGGGACCTCAATCAATGCCACCCACAGGCATGCCTTTGGAGAGCTTCTGGATTAATGAACCAAGTGGGAGGGTTCGAGTCACTGAAGGTGGTACTGGGGGGTGAAGTGGTCCTGGGGGTGAAAGCAGGCTAAGCAAGCTAAGAGAGCAAGCCAGTACAAACTCCTCCGTGGCCTCTGCTTCAACCCCTGCCTTGCCTGGCATTCTAGCCTTGATTTCCCTCGGCGATGGGCTGTGACCTGGTAATATGTAAAGATGAAATAAGCCCTCTCGCTCCTCCCCAGTTTGCTTTTGGTCATGGTTGTTTATAACAGCAACAGAACCAACTAAGACACACACACAAGCTGAGGCAATTCCTGGGCTGGTCCTGAGGATGCTTCCCAGGAGCCAAGCAGCCAGTGACACCGAACCGTGTAGGCTGACTCACTATTGGAGCCGAGTGTAACAGGCTCTATGTACACAAGACAACCACTGCGCGCTCACATAGATGACACAGGCTGCAGCTTTTGTTGGTCTCCGCAGTAGGGTCAGGTGGACTGAAAAACTCTGAGAGGATGCAGGAGGAGAGGATGCTTAGGGGGTTGACTGTATCTACGGAAAACTCCACCTTTCGTGAGAACAACCTAGACTGTACTCCAAAGTTAACAGTGCTCTCAAGAGATAGGTGTATGGGGAGGGGGCATTTTAAATAAGCGAATACACAATTTTGGAGTCAGTAAAATAGGAAACCCTTGAAGCGATATTTTTAAAAGTACAGAAAGGTCTGAAACAGTGAAACTGGAACAGCAACCCAGTATCTCAGGGATGACAGCAAGATGAAGTTCAAGTTTATCGTAGCATCTTGATTGTATACGCAAGGGTTTGTTCTCTGAAGTCAGACTACCCCAGGGGATTTCTTGACTAGCCTGACTACCTGCTGAGGTCTATGACATTGGGCAATTTACTAGTTAAGACTCCACAGGCATCAGGGTTGCTCGCCTGCCTAGGGAGGTTAGTAATAGCATCCAGGGGTTGTTCTGAGCATCAGAAAGATGCCTGAGTGAAGCACAGGGTCCTGTTCTAGGAACACAATGCATTATTGCACAGCCACTAACTGGAATTACTAATGGACGTCTGGGATTCCCAACCTGGCCAGGTTCTACTGGAAAACTTTAGTCTTTAATGATGCGGGGCTGGAGAGATGGACCAGCCATTTAGAGCACTGGTTGCTCTTCCAGACGACCTGGGTTCGATTCCCAGCACTCACAGACAGCTCACAACTGCCTGTTAATCCAGCTCCAGGGGACACCCTCACACAGACATGCAGGCAGGCAAAACACCAACACATTTAAAATAAAAATAAATCATTTAAAGCACTGATGCTTGGATTCCACCTGGACCAAACAAAACAATGTCTCTAGAATGGGTAGTTTCTGAAAATCTCTTTGGGAGATTCTGAGGCTCCATGATGGCTGAGAGCCGCTGGTTTCTGTCGACAGGGGTTTGCAGTGATAGCCATCCCGGGCAGGTATACTGTAGAAGGGCAAAGTCTTTTGCTTTCGGTTCCTATGCCACTTAGGATAGGGAAACAGCAGCACCTTTCAGTTCCCATCCTTTGAATTCAGGCTACCCTGCTGAAAAACTCACGCTTCCGTCCCCAGCTGCGCTTTCTTACCTTGTGCGTGCTTCCTCTAGGAAGCTCTGCGTTAAGAAGGCAGATGTTTCCAGGTGCTGACGAACGCCGTGGGGATCAGTGAGTAGGGGACAGTGGTTATGCTGTTCCACACATCCAAAGTCGGATCATAGCAGTCCAAAGTCTTGCAGCGCTGGATGCCGAAGTATCCTCCCACTACATAAAGCTTGTTCCCGGAGGCCACGGCGTGGCAGCTCATGCGCTTGGCGGTCACATCGCCCACCTTGGTCCACTGGTAAGTCTCACTATTGAATTTGTAAGCAGAGCAGGCAGAGAACTCTGTGTCGCCGCCCATGATAAAGATCTGGTTCCCCAGCACAGCTGCTGCTGTGTAACGCCAGGGCTGGGGACAGGTGGCCGGTACCGTCCACCTGTTCTCACACTGATCATAACACTGAACTTTGGGGAGCTTGTCATGACTTACGCTGGTACCCCCGAAGGCAAACAGCTTGAGTTTGGCGCTCACTACGGCAGCATTGCTGACGCCTTCTCGGAGTGGGGCAACCATGGTCCATTTGTTGGTTGTGGGGTCGTAATGTTCTACTTGCTTCAGAGAGACTGAGGGGGAGGCTGGGAGGCAGCCAGTGGCAGCGGTGTGCCCACCGACCACATACAGGCAGTGTTTCAGTTCAGCAGACCCATGACCGAACCTGGCCACCAGCATGGGGGCAGCCTTGGACCACTCCTCATGCAGGGTGTCATAAACCCAGACATCTTTTGAGACTCCATTTTCAGATCCCCGTCCCCCAGTGATGTACACTTTGCAGCCAATTGCACACGCACTGAACTCTTTCCTCGGGCTGGGAATGTCGGCCTTGGGAATGATTTCTTTAGCCTTCTGGTCTACCAAGTACAGTTTGTCACACATGAAAGTCTGTCCTCCTAAGAGGAAGAGGGCGTGGCCGGTTTTCCGAGGGCGGGCGCAGAGGCTGGTCACCACGCCATCGTTCTGCAAGATTTTCAGTTTGCACCGGATGGCCTCTTCCACAATCTCCTTACTCTTCCTCTGCTTGGTGATGAGCTCTTCCATGGCCACGTTCTCCATGAGATAGATGGCAGGAAGGAGGGCCAGCCTCACGGTCTGCAACAGTTCTGGGAGGTAACAGTAACGCTTCTTCAGGTCATAGCTAATCCAGTTCATGGCAGACTCGTACACGAGCCTCTCGTCCTCCGTCTCCAGCTCTTCACTGGACAGGAGCTGCACAACCATGTCCTGGGGCAGCTGCAGGAAATCCTCGTTCTTCCGGATGGTCTGGAAGTTGCTGAGACACATTCTCCAGGAGAGTTCATACAGTTTGGTGCACTGGTGGGCATCGGACAGCAGCAGCATACCCAGGCAGTTGGTGGGATGAAGGTTCTTTTCCAAAAATTCTGCACATGCATCTCGGATGTCCTGAAACTCCAGCATGTCGCCAGCTTCCAGGAGCGACTCGGCATTTTCTTCATTGATGATGACCCGGGAGGAGTAGGCATAGTCAAGAAGCAACTCTAAGACTTCTGGGTGGATGGAATTGTCGAAGTTGACTTCACTGTCCTGGCTCTCTTTCAGGCCACCACTGAACATGGCTTCAAAGTAGCGGCTGCACGCAGCCAGCACTGCCCGGTGGCAAGGGAAGGTCCTATTTCCCGCATGGAGAAGGACATCAGTGAAGAGCCGCTGCTGTCGCAGAAGGTTCAAGTGAGTGAGGACGCTGTCGGCATAGGAAGACTTATGAAACAGGTAGATATTGATGGAGCCACTGCTGGCCCTGGACTTGCGGTTCTCATGCACGCTGACTGACATTTTGTTTCAACTCCTGAAAGAAAACAAAACAAACCATTGAACGGGAAGCTCTTGATGTTCCCAGCAGTAGCACAAAAGCAACAATCACTTAGACAAAGAAAACAAGAGCCTTGTTAGTCCTGCTACCCACTGTTCCGAGGAAGGGATGACCACTCTAGAACAAAGCCAGAGAACTGCCTGGGAGGAAAACCAATCCTTGTGGTACTGTTGAGCTATTTTGAACCATACACGGTTGTCGGTGGGGTAGGGAGCATGGCTTAAAAGTAGGTTTATCTTGGAAAACCTGACTGCCAGGATGGAAATCAGCAGAAGCGGAGGGAAGCCCATCTCATTCTCTGGGTTCCCAGCGCCAGGCCAGCTGATTCACTGCAGGCCACTTAAAATGCCAAGCTTCCCGCTCTCATAATGCCAAGAACGTCAGGAGGGCACCGGCTTTAATGCCCTATGCAGCATAAAGCCATGTGTAAAACAAACACCTACTAATTAGAAATTCTATTAAGAATTCCTTTGGTAAGATCTAAACTCTGGGTATATATAACTACCCAACTCCTGAAGCGGTCAGACCTTTATGCAAAGGTTAAATAGACAGCTAACTAGACAGCTCTAAATGCACCAGAATGTAAATATTTCCATACATTGATCAGCAGACCGCAGTGAAAGCACAGGATAGATTCTGGCCACAATTACCACCCACCTTTCTGAACCTGGACAGATTACAGAATGACACTTTGGCACATAAAAGGAAGAATATTTTGAGTAGGCAGCTCATGCTGTTTTTCTGTTCTTCCTGCTCTATACCAATCCTTGGAAAGACAAAGCCATCACGAGAACAAAGGATGCATCCACCCCCTTTGATAAACACTCCATCACCAGGGCAGTTAGGTACCTGCAAATGTTGCACCTGCATACTGGGAACTCAAACTGCAAACACCGCTTTATTGAAAGTCAAAAGCACACTGGGTAGAGCGTGTGCGTGTGTGTGTGTGCGCCATTCATGCGCTTATGTGTGTTATTTTAACCATTGTTCATGCAAGGCCAACCACAGAGCTTTCCTAAGTATCAAAATTAGCATCAGTGGAATCGAACGCTATCTTTTTAGGTATCTGCTGTAAAAGAAAACTAGTTAGCACTAATTTAGGAAATGTCCACGTCCATCTGGAAAACTGGAATTAACTCCTGCTTCTGACAGTACCACTCCACTGGCTTTAAAGAATATAAAGCCTTAAGGACCTGCCCCCTGGGGATTCCAGGGGAGGTTGTTTATGCCAGGAGGGGATGGTGTATGCAGTTGGCTACAGTATCTTTTCTGATGCAAACAGCCAGAACTTACAGCACAGCTGAAACCCATTGTTTTCCCTCCGGTCATTCAGATATTTATTTTTCTAATTTATACTCCAGGAATTATTAATAAACGTAAATGACTTGCCAGATTCATGAGCTAGAACTGCAATTTCCCCCACCAGCTGGGAAAGATGGCTGCAGAAAATAACAAAGGTAGGTGTCTGACATGCCTTTGACCCCTGGGGCCCATATCTTTAGGTGATGTAACTTGTTTTCCTCTGGTTTGGGAATGTTACTTCTCAGGATGGATAAACAAGGCCAAATAAACCAACTTAGCATCAGAGTTACAAAGCTCCAGTGTTACAAAGTCTAGACAAAGCACCCAGAAATTTCCAATGGACTGGAAGGTGGTAAAGAAAGACTAATTGCCCCTACCTCAAGCTAAGACTCTATCTTCCCGTCCATCTCTAGTCACTGTAAAAAGTTCTAAAGAATGACCCAATGGAGGGGTCTTCTAAGAATCCACGCACTTGCCGGGTGGTGGTGGCGCACGCCTTTAATCCCAGCACTCGGGAGGCAGAGACAGGCGGATCTCTGTGAGTTCGAGACCAGCCTGGTCTACAAGAGCTAGTTCCAGTGCAGGCTCCAAAGCCACAGAGAAACCCTGGGGGGGGGGGAATCCACGCACTTAAACCTGCATGCTTTACCACTGTGGATGCTATTTAAATGAATGCATTCTGTCTTGAGTTATTTTGAGGAAGATTTTAAGCCCAAACCTCTAAAGATTGCCTAGTCTCAGGAAGCCGCCTCCTTTCTGGCTAAGAGCCAAGAAAGGAACATAAGCAACTAAGTGCTTGCCGGCTGGGCTGGAATCCCACTGGGCCACAGCACATGCCCATTAATAGGAGATTCAGGGTGGCATAAAACAACATCCACAACCAGGTGTACACTTAAGAAAACAGTTTGTCCAGAAGACCTTAGGATACAAGGTACGCAAGACTCTGCATCCCGTGTTTACCTGCTGTATTCAAGGTCTCCCCAGAAAGGAGGAATGTGTACCCTGTCATCTTGGATCCCATCCCACTGGAAAGCACGTCACTGTCACAATCTCACATCTTTTTTTTTTTTTTTTTGGTTTTTCGAGGCAGGGTTTCTCTGTGGCTTTGGAGCCTGCTCTGGAACATCTTATAACCATATATGATTAAAACAAAAGGTAGACTTGAAGGCGCAAGGGAAGGAACTTGCTTTCTGGTTCAGAATTATGCAAACAGCAAAATGTCCACAGAAGTCATTTATACAGTTACTAAACACACCTTCAACATAAAATTAATCATTCTTCCCAACATTTTTTAAGCCCCCAGAGACATAAACTTGCACGCTAAGGAAATGGCCAAGAAAATGCACACATATACTTAACTCGCGTCTACAAAGAAAGCAGAGAAAGACTGCTATTACTGTGAACATCAAAAGGACTCCTAGTTCAGTAACTTCGGTTCACTTACTGTGGCTTATACGCAGGCTGGCTGTCTGCCTCCAACACTTTGAGCACCTCCGTCTCTCTCCGGGCTTTAAGCCTGATCTCAATCCCACGAGAAAAGTACCCAGGCAGATGTTCTCAAGGACTCACATTATTGACAACAATGGAACGACACTATAAAGACATTTACAAAAATATCCTTTCGCCACACAGTCCCCTACAACATTTGCAACGCTATTTAACACGCTGGACGTGTCACTGAGGGCGACACCAAATTACACGTCCAAGTTCACCGTTTCATCTCCACCCCGCCCACCAATTCCTAGCCTTTGAAATTAATAACGTCACTCTAAAAGGCAAAAGCTTGCAGGAGAAGAAACTAGTTTTTCATGAACCAGTTTTCATTCATTTGGCTGCAATCAAATGCCCCCATGAGGAGGTCTGCACGTGGGCCACACCGTCCCCCGGAGCCGACAACAGTGCACCACAGGGAACCGATCCCACGCGCTGGGCTGTCTGGAGGCTACAGGGAGCCGGCATGATATTATCCCCAACTTGGCTCCTTGCAGTTCCTGAGACTTGCCCGGGCGTTACACCGCGGAGGGGAGGCACGTCGCTCCCCCAGCGCGATCCTGCTCTGGCGACGGTTCTGCCCCGAGAGCAGTTCCTGGGCTTAAGCCGCCGGCAGGGTGGCCGGCGCCGGCTCGTTGTTCGCAAGCACACCCCGGCGGCCGGCCCGCCCCTGAAATCTGGGCTCCCGCAACAGGTATGGGGCTGCAGGGGAAACTTACAGCAGTAGGCGACTGGCCTCCGTACACAACCGGCTAGGGTTCTTGCCTCGGTCACTCGCAGGGAGCCAACGGAGGGCGTCTCGGTCCCAGGAAAAGGTGGCGATCACCAGGGAGAAAGGAGTGCCGGGAGGAGAGGCGATAGCGCCGGGGGTAGTGGCTCCCGGGTAGGCTCTGGCAGGCAGCTCGCCTCGGCCTCGGGATCTGCAGCTGCGGACCTGGCGCCCCGGCCGGGCCAAGCGTCTGCCGGCGCTCGCCTAGCCAGGGGAGAGTGAGCCTGCGGCGGCCGCGCGGCGGAGGAAGGCGGGCTGAGCGCTGGGGGAAGGAGAGAAGCTGCGGCGTGAGTGCGGACGGCCGCCTGGCGTCTGCTCTGGGTCTCTGCAGCGCCTCCGTCGTGAGGCTGGATTGGAGGCTGCGGGAGCAGACTGAGCCGGGCCACCGCGCACCGGGCTATAAATTGCGCGCCCGCCCGGGAGGGGGCGCGTATGCAAAGAGATTCGTATGGGGGAGGAGGGAGGAAGCGCGTCCACGGAGCCGGCAGGAGCGGGTGGTGCTGGGGAAAGAGCTGTAGGGGGAGTAATTGGAGAGGAAGCGGGGGGAGGGGGCGGTGAGTGCTCGGAGACAAAGCGGACGCCTTGGCTCAGCTCCGGGCAGCTGCAGCCCCCGGGGACTGCGAAGAAAATAAGTTTGGGGGGGGCCTATGGCTTTTGCCTCTTTGGGTCAACCTAATTCAAGGCTAGCTCGGGATTTGGGGAGCGCCCCCGCAGGGGAAAGCAGCCCTGGACTGTGGGTTCAGTGGTGCCGGGGTTCATGGGATGCTCAGTTTAGTGGCCCAGGGCCAAGCTGGGGTTCCGCAGCAGCGGCGCGTATTGCCACTCACTAGGCTGGACAATCCAGCTGCAGGCAGAACCTACTACCCACGGGGACAAGGGTAGAAGCCCAAGTCTGGACCCTGGGGACACTGCAGGTTGCGCAAGTGGGACGTGGGGCTACTTGTTGGCAGGGGGCCAGACTCCAGCTCCAGGCACTTGCCGGGTGTCGTACATCCCCACCCCAAGCTGGTGAGAAACGTGCGGCTGGACTCTGCCCCACGCGGTACTGGAGCCGCTGTAACCCTGGCTCAATCCTGCGGGCCCACGTGTTTCGCAACCAATCGCCGGGGCCGCTAGATTCAAAGCAGCAGCCACGCCGCCGCCTTCCTTTGGGGAGAAGTCACCTTCGAAACTTAGCCTTTCCTGTTTTTTTGTAGGTTGGTGGTGTTTGGGGTTGAGTCAAGAAATAACCCCAACATACATACACACACACACACACACACACACACACACAGCCTCAAGAGCCTGGCAAAGAAAGGAAAGCTATCCAAAAAGAAGAAATTCACGTGGCGACCATTGTTTCTGACCCTCGCTCTTGACTTTTGTGCCAAGGGTTTGTATGTAGGATGGGAGCTAAAACGCCACTTTGCGTTGACTTTTATTCCGTATTTAATATAGAGTTTAGGGACGAGCAGTGTAGATTATTGATCCAAACCTTTATTACACAGGTGAGGAAAAAGAGGTCTTGGGAGATGTGAATTGCCTGGCTGGAGATCTGCACTCCCTCAATAGTGGCCCGGACAGGAGATCGACTTTAATACCCCGTCCCCGTCCCCCGTCCCCAGCACGCGTTCTTTCTTAAAACACCAGGCGTAACAATGGTTTAAATCGGCTAAGGAGGCTCCACATGGCGCTTCCTGAGACCACAGACTGCTTAAACCAGTACGGTCGGTTTTTTATCCCAGCTCCACTTCTGGCTATTATTCGGGCTGATAAATTTTGCTCATCGCAAAGAAAGACAGTGCCCTCTTAAGTCCTTTCTTAGCATTAACTCTCCAGCCTCACTACAGCTTCTTCAAATCTGTTTCTTTCTTCTCTTTTCTTTTTTTCTTTTTTCTTTTCTTTCTTTCTTTTTTTTTTTTTGATACAGAGTCTTGGCTTTTTTTGCTTTACAAAGTCAGAAAAGCTCGATGGATTCGAGGTAAGAAGCAGGTGCAGAGGGCCTGAGGGCAGCAGCGAGCCAGGCAGGCAGAACTTTGTGCCCAAGGAGAGAAGAATAAAAACAGCGCCAAGCAAGTGGAAACACTGCACACAACAGAGACAGGCCCTGAAAGATGGAAGTGGAAGCGGGTGGCGTTTCTGTAGCATATGGCCCGGTTCGAGAGGCACCGGGACCAACTCCTGGCCCCTTTCTTTCTGTTTTCATCTATCTACACAAATCTGTTGGTTTAGGGGACCAATTGTTAATGCCTTCTAGTGAGGCAATGGTCTGTTAAGAAGTTAACACATTTTCTCTTTTGACAAAATATGCCCTGCTTTCTCCCAGAGCCACCTAGAACTGTCCTAGTAGTGTGTGTCCTAGTATGTGTCCATACCTCAGCTGGTTGGCTGGGGACCTTGCCCGGAGAAGCCACAGGCAAAGGACAGGTAATTATTTCTATTGCATCTACCACCTGGAAGCTGCAAGCAGCGGCAACCAAAGAAACAGCAGGGATCCCTTCTCTTTGTAGAGCAGCAGGGCTAAAAGAGTTAGTCGTGCCCCCCCTCCCATCCATTGGTGTATCTTTTCTGCCTAATGTTGCCACTTCCTGTGTTTGAAATCAAGAAAACAAAATCGCAGCCTGGAAAATCCTGAAATGACCATATACATCCCTCCATCTGCTACTGAAAGATAAGCAACTCGGGGTGATGGAATTTGTTTAGGGAGGTTATCCAAACTGGAAACCGCTGAAAGAAACTGGACCCACAGACCAACAACGGTCTGCTTGAGCCAGTGTGTGGAAGAGTCTTCAGGCTGCTGGGCAGCTTCTGATGCCTTTCTCAAGGCTGCGGGTGATTTGCAAATTAGTGGATTTATGATCATAGAAACTCAAACTATGTCGTTTTTTATGGCATCTCTCAGCCAATGGAAAAAGTTGTTCTTATCACCCTGCCCATAGGAAACAAAGGTGAGTCCTCTACGGGGACAGGAAGAAGACTCTCCTCAGGATCGTGACTGCTCTAAACCACAACCTCAGGAAATGTTGCCGGGCTGCTTTGTACAACAGCCAGTGCTTGGTTCAGGATGTCAGGCTGGTCCTGCAGGGCCCTGGGAAAATGTCTTTGCCTGGCCTTGGGACACTAAACCAAGGTCTCTGGGTTTTTGTTTTGGTTTTCTTTATGCCTAGGAAGCTGTGCCCAAGGCTTTTGGCCTTGTTATCTTCCTTAACAACCTTATTTTGTTAGGGCTGCAAAATCAGCAGCAAGGGGTTAAATGTATTAGCTGCCTTCAAACCTAATCTGTCTTCATTCATTCCTAATTTACATTCAGGCTGAATTAATGAGAATGATTTAATTAACACCGTACAATCATGGTACCAGGGACTGGACAGCTCAGGGGATTAGACTACACTGGGCCAAGCAGCTGCCACCCTGCCTCTTGCAGGTTCCCTGAGCCTTACCCAAATTCAGACAAGTCCCCTGCTGGGATTCCAGAAGGGTCCTCTTTATTCTTAGATTCACTTCCTTGATCTGTGTGAGGGAGACAGCACAACCCTTCTTCCTCTGGAATTCCCTGCTGAGGCTTTTGAGAACCTTGCCCAGTAGAGTCAACATGGCAGAGGGCCAAATGCCCACCCAAGATGTGATTGCCAGTCTTCCGCAATCAACAGGAGTGGGTTTAGAATCACCTAGGAGACACACCTCAGGGCATGTTTTTCAGAGAGTTTCAATTGAGGAAGACCCACCCTGAAAGTAAACAGTGAGGTAAAATGGGCTTGGGGTTTTAGGCTGAATATATGGGGGGGGGGGGTGGAAAATGAGCTGACCACAAACATTCACCTCCCCCTGCTTCGCTGGAGATGCGCTGTGACCAGCTACCTCACACTCCTATATTCCTTCCCTCACCGTGGGCTTTCTTTTTTTAAAATTGTAAGCCAAAATAAACCTTTTCTCCCCTTACCTTGCTTCTTTTCAAGTATTTGGTAACAGCAGCGACAAAAAGTAAGAAACACCCAGGATCTGTGCTTTTCTTTTCACCCTGTTGAATTCCTGCTAGGAAGTGAACATCTAGCAAGGGGTGCTAGTTCTGTTCACACAAGTGTGGAAGGGAAGGAGGGAAAGGGAATCTGCAATGGGAGAGGTTAAAGTGGGACTCCGGGCCCTGTGGAACCTGGGATGCTGACGTCACCCGCACAGGTCCCCGGTGAAGGAGGGTAGACGAGACTTAGCTTCTGCAGCCTACTGTCGTCACCTGTTAAGGCGGGCAGCTAGCAGAGGGACTGTGACTTGTGCAAGGTGGTACTTTCTTACTGGCGGCCCTGAAGGTGACCAGAACCACTAGCGAATGCGGGGATCAGTTCTTCATTACCTAAAGACGACCTTCCGGCTCAGTCCCCTGCAACACTTGGCCTACCGACAAACCTAGGGAGAGAGACCATAGAATAAATATGTCAGCCGTCCTCTTATTTCAAAAGGAGAAAGGAGAACTGAGCTATAATTAACAAGAAAGGGACGCATCAGCGCTCAGTAAGTCTCAGAACACAGTAGGTCGGTGTCTCAGGGCTTGCTGGGAAGAACGAGGGACCTCAGCTGGCAGTACGATTGACTATGGTTTCATCTGCAATTGGTCTCTTTAAGAAATTAGTATTTGCATTAAGGACTTTGCTAAATCTAGAGAGTACTGTGACTGTTGAAATTGGTTCGGTCATATTTTAGCATTCCGGTTGTTTCTTAGGTACAGTGTACACGTTACTTTAGTTATAGTTTGTGAATCAAATTGGTTATGGTGTGGTTTGTTTGTTTGTTTTTAATTTTGACTTCCAGTTGCTCGTGCTATTGTGCATGAACACGGTTGCCTTTTGTCTTACAGTTTCCAGTGGAGAGTTCCATGGTACATGCTGCCTTTGTTCCTATTGGCCTCTTCTCACGTGCTGCCTTTGTTCCTATTGGCCTCTTCTGTTCCACAGTAGTGCTGTCTTTGTTCCTATTGGCTTCTTCTGTTTCACGGTATGTGCTGTCTTTGTTTCTATTGGCCTCTTCTGTGGGGGTTGTTATTGGTGGATGATGCCCTCCTCCTTTCAGTCTTCCTCACTTCATCCAGCCTCCAGTGACATGGGGGGGTGATGGGGGACATCTGAGCCATTGTCTCTTAGTATATTTCGAATCTAGTCTAGTTATGGTATTTCTTCTCGAAGCCCTAGAAGACGGTGGTCTGCACGGACTGGCGTGGATTGTAGGGGCAGGGTTTTGAAGCAGTTTTTGTTTTTTTCCCTTTTTTTTTCTTTTTACCATTTTCTCTGATTACAAAAGCAATGCATGATTAAAATATGGAGACTACAGAAAGGAGCAAAGAAAACCGTAGTCCACCACATGGAGATAATGACATTCGGCCTTTCGGGTCCAGTGTGTAAACGTTAGGCAGTTGAGGACAAACTTGAGAACACAGCCTGAATTTCTGCGCGCACATTTACTGGTGGAGTGAGTGTTGAGGGGGCGAAGACTGTACACTCATAGTAGTTCCGTTGTCTCCGCGGTAACACGAGAGGAGGAGATTGTCTTACAGATTAAATAAGCTGGGGCATATCACTCTGATGATGGTGGCACACACCTTTGATCCCAGAAGGCAGAGGCAGGCAGTTCTCTGTGAGTTCGAGGCCAGCCTGGTCTACAAGAGCAAGTTCCAAGACTGCCGGCGCTACACAGAGAAACCCTGTCTCGGAAAAAGAAAAGAAAAGAAAAGCCTAAATAAATAAAGGCATATGTATGACATGAGCCATGGGACTCTGCTGACAGTGAGCATGCAATGTGTTTGTTTGTATGTGGACTGAAGAAGTTGCTTACAGAGAGCGGTGTTTCTGTAATCTCCTGACATATTCCCGAGTGACCCTCCTAAGTGAAAGACAAGGGCGACTTGAATCCTTCTGGAAGTCCCTTCTTCCCACAGCTTCACATCACATTGAAGGGACACCTTCACTCCTCGCGTGTGCTCTCTTATCCCTGGGGAAAGGTATCATTATCGTTAGTATCATCATTATTATTGTGGTGCCAGAGATTGGACTCAGGACCCTGTGCACGCTAAACTCACTCAGCCCCTAAACTGTATTCCCCTCACTCTTTGATTATTGGTTCCACGCTTCCTTGTCAGGAAGGAAATGGCATCTGCAACACAAGCTCAAACCCGCGGGGTCTGCCGGTCCTTTGTCTTTCATTGATGCTGTCTTCCTGTTTTGAACTGGAACCAACCAGTGATGGAAAAAAAAATCACTCTTTTCTCTGTTCCTTTAAAAAAGAGGCTGGTGCAAAGAAAATTATTTTTAAAACATGTTCTTTCAAATGAAGCAGTTAGCTGCCTTTAGAAGAATGTAGCCTAGCTTAAAGAGGGTAAATATGGGGTACAGGCGCCCCCATTTCCTGCCCTGAAGCTCTTGCAGGGTGTGTGTGATAAGAGCTCCCGGGTACCTATCAGAATCGCACCAGGCGTCTGTAGGGTGTGACCTTACACAGCCTCGGGGATCTTGAACCATTTTTCCCCTCCTGTTTTCCATAATCTTTTCAGTGCCCCAAGGCTCCCGGACTAAACTCCTAATTTGTTCTAAGTAATTACATTCAAGAATCGACCGTTGTTCCAAGCAGTGAAAAATGAAGGTTTTGTTTGGCCTGGATGCTGTGCTTCTCGGGCGGGATGCCAAGTCTCTGAGCAGGTCTCAGCATGAAGAAGGGACCAGAAGAAGGGACCTTTGTGGTCCAAGGCCTTACACCTCTGAATGAATATTTAAATGATTTTATAGCCGTCTGTGAGTACAGACTTTCCTCAACGGTGCAGCACCACCTCAGACGGGAGGCTGAAGTCCCCATGAATCACGTGGAAAGGGAGAGTTGTCGATCACTGTCTTACACTCTCATCAGGTGAAAAGTGCAACATAAGAGAGAGAATGAGCTCACACATGTATGTATGCGTGTGCATACATGGGTAACATAAAGAGGCATTCATACATTTCCCTGTGCATCATAAGAAAATATTTTCAATATAAAATTAGCTCTACAAAAATAGGTATTTAAGATAGTTGTGCAGCCTCCCACCGTCACAGCTGCGTGAGAAGTTTTCTTTACAAATCTTGTGTTTCTGCAATGTTTTGGGGGACAGAGATTCACTGCACTTGAGGAGACAGCCCAGTCTTTCCCTCAAGCTCCACCGATTCGTTCTGCATCTTTTCTGAGATACCTAAGATGTTGAAAATTTGAAGCAACACCAAGGTGTGTTGTGATTTTTCAGACAGTGCTTTTCTAGGTAGAACTTCTATGGATTTTTTGTTTTGTTTTGTTTTTTGTTTTTGTTTTTCGAGACAGGGTTTCTCTGTGGCTTTGGAGCCTGTCCTGGAACTAGCTCTTGTAGCCCAGGCTGGTCTCGAACTCACAGAGATCCACCTCCCCCTGCCTCCCGAGTCCTGGGATTAAAGGCGTGTGCCACCGCCACCCTGCCGATGGATTTTTTTTTATCTGAACATATTTTGACAAGTTTGTCTATTTTGAAAATTCTACATATCAATTTCCACTGCGTAATAAAATTCAACAATTTGTCATATCCTAAATTCTTTATGCATGCCATATTACAAAAATTCCCCTTAACTGGTCATTGGTGGCGCACACCTTTTACTCTCAGCACTCAGGAGACAGAGCCTGGGGAACTGAGTTCAAGGCCAGCCTGGTCTAAGCGTGAGTTTCAGGACAGCCAGTTCTGATACATAGAAAAATCCTGTCTCCAAAAACAAAACAAAAACCTTCCTTCTCCTCATACCTACTAGTTACCTGAGAAATGACAGTGTCACCCAACAAACCCAGGAATAGACCACAAGGGTGGCGTCGGCAGCCTCAGAGAGGAATTACATAAAGCAACAGTGCCCTCTTGTGGCTATAGTGAAGGTGCATTTACCAAAGGGTCTGAGAACATGCAAAACAAATTCACAGAGAAAAGTGAACAAGCTCTACAAATTCCTGTGGGTTACTTTGAGCTCCAGGAGTTCAGTGTTTCGATGAACAAAGGGAAATTGTAGTCTGTGATACTGGCCAGTCTTACAGTGACCCAGCGGCCTACAGAAAGGCGAGCAGAAGACAAGTCTGGGTCACTGACCTCCTCAGCACAAGCTGAACAATTCCGAGCCGGCCAATCTCCTTCTAAATACAGGGTAAAGTTCAGTTGTCCTGAGGCCCAGGGACAGAACCTGTTAGTCTACAGCGATAGAGTGGGAATTAATAAAAATGATGGAACTCTTGTTTCTATACTTAACGTGTGTAAGCCCCATATTTACCTAAAGGACTAAGATCTCGTTGGGTGATGAACACACCAGAGCTGAGTTCTTAACCACTGAACTACACTGTGTCCTCTATTTTCCTGGCCACAAAGCCTGCTTTCCTGCCCCCCCCCAGGCGTGCTGCCTTGCCCTCTCTCTCTATGTCTCTCTCTTGTCTGTCTCCCTGTGTCCCTGTCTCGTTCCTCTCCCTCTCTCTCTATCTTCCTGTCTCTGTCTCTCTCAGTCTCTCTCTGTCTCTCTCTGTCTTCCTGTCTCTGTCTCTCTCTTTGTCTCTCTCTCTCTGTCTCTTTCTTTCTCTCTCTTTCTCCCTCTCTCTGTCTCTCTGCCTGTGTTCCTGTCTCTGTCTCTGTCTCTCTCTGTCTCTTTCTTTCTCTCTCTCCCTCTCTCCCTCTCTGTCTCTGTCTGTCTTCCTGTCTCTGTCTCTTAGTCTCTCTCTGTCATCTCTCTCTTTCTTTGTTTCTCTCTCTGTCTCTCTCTCTGTCTCTCTGTCTCTGTCTCTCTCTCTCTCTCACACACACACACACACACACACACACATACACACTGGGGTTTTGGGGACGAGAAGACATGAATTGCTTGATTTACTTTGCTCCATGTTGACAAGCCTGATAACAGTGTGACAAATTAGAAACTGGAATCAATTGACTTAAATTATACTGTTTTTTTAAATCCACTTTACCCTTTCTCCATAGTTGACTGAACATTTTACCAGATCGTGTTTTTCTGGCACACTGTACCCACCAGAGATTGATTGGCACATCAACTCACAAGCAAAGGGATGTCTTCATCAAATTGCTCTTTCAAATTTAGTTTAGACATAGTTTCTCAGCTAGGGACTGAGACACTGTTCCCCCTGCTATGATCAAGCCCCAAGTAGTGAGAGAAACATCTTCCCACTTCAATGTCTGCAACCCAAAGGCCCAGGGGAGCTCATGTGTCCTCTTGGAAGGATCTAGAGAGAAAACGCAATTGAAAACAAAGGAAGCTTTTAACTTCTTGGCTGGACCCAGCAATTGTGACATTATGTTTTAAAACCCAACATACACAGATTATGCAAAAGTTTGAAATCTTTATATTGGACAATGGTTTACAGATGTGAAGGACCTTGTTAGTGGGTAGTCACAGGGTGAGCAGGCTGGGTGTATTCCACTCGTTGAAGATCCCAAACATAGTAAAGCTTCACTTGTCTAGACTCCAACCCATGAGGATGATCAGCAAAACATTGTTCCCACACTGACCATTTAGAGGACTGAGTCCTTTCAAAGAGCAAATGATGTCCACCTAAGCAACAAATCCATAAGCAGTATCTCAAGCGGGTGAATTAGGAGGATCAGGGCAACACTGATACAAAAGCTGGAGAATGTGAAAGGGAACCTGTCACCCATGGCCTCTACAGGGGCTGGAGAGGAGGAGGGTCAGGGATAGCTGCCTTTCATCTTGTCCCACTGAACTGACAGGTGTGTACATGTAAGCATCAAGACAGGAGAGACGACTAGGTGGTCAAGAGTGCTTGGTACTCCTGCAGAGGACCCAGAGTGGGTTCCTGGCTCCCATGGGAATCTTAAAGCAACTGTAACTCCAGTTCCCAGTGATCTGGCGCCCTCTTCAGGATTCTTTGGATGGTGTGAACACTAGGTGAGCTACTCCAACTGTAACTCCAATTACCAGTGATCTGGCGCCCTCTTCAGGATTCTTTGGATGGTGTGAACACTAGGTGAGCTACCAAACATGAGGACAAATATTCATACATATAAAGTTAAACATATCTTCTTAAAAGATGGAGATGTTAAACTGGGCATGGTGGCGCACGCCTTTAATCCCAGCACTCGGGAGGCAGAGGCAGGCGGATCTCTGTGAGTTCGAGACCAGCCTGGTCTACAAGAGCTAGTTCTAGGACAGGCTCCAAAACCACAGAGAAACCCTGTCTCGAGAAACCAAAAAAAAAAAAAAAGCTTGAAAAAAAAAATGGACATGCCGGTTACAAAAATCTGGCTTGTCTCATGATGGTGTCAGCGTGGGAGCAGCCTCCTCTCTCACAGTGACAGGCCGCCAGGACCTTTGTACTGGCTGTAGCGAAGCACTGTGCGTTTCCCAGGCACAGTATAAGCAGCTGTTTACAGAAAGCCTAATGTTTGGGGTGTTTCCAAGCCTTGTAACCCTCAAATGCCCTTGGAAATGTGGGTATCATCAATACCGGGCTCCATTTCCGGGACAGAAACTAATTTGGAGGGACCCAGGGTCCTACCTTGGACCACATATTTGCCAAGTGGGTTTGCTGGAGCCTGCACGGTCTGTTTCTTGGTTTGTTTTGCCTCCATTTAGCGTCTTTGTTCCCTCCGGTGTGTCCAGGCCTCAGACCAACACGCAGCAGCGATAACACAAGAAGGAAGTATACCCTGTATGAATGAATAGTTTACCAAATAAATGCCCCTTCCTTTAGCCTTGCAAAGAAATATTGAAACTGGCCTCTTTGCTCTGGCCCTGGCTTGCTAAAGCAAGAAAGTCTAAGAAAACATCTTAAGCCAATTTTTGTGTTGGGCTAAACCCAAACGATTTACCTTGCGTTATTTGGAAAACCTCATCTCCAGAATATTTTTACTTAATCAGAATTTCACTGTTAGGATCACATTCAGAGACTCATGAAAAGAAAATCCCCCTGAGTCTCCGAAGGAGGGCAGTTGTTGACATGCGAAGAATAAACCTGTGTAAATAGCTCGGGTCCACTTTGAAGCACAAGTCATTCCAAACACAAACTACCCAGCTCTCCGCTCCGTGATAAGGTGAGTTAATCGCCCCAGCAGCAAGTCACCCAGAGGCTGAGGGCATTTATTTCTGCTCCTTGGTGATTAATTGGTCTGTGACCCTTGGTGTAAGAAATGGGAAAGCCTAGTAGGGGGGAGGGAGTGGTGTCCATTCTAATATTCCAGCACCAATCCTGCCTGCCGGGGTCTGGGTAGCTAGGTCTGTTATGAACTCTACATAAAGCAGGGTTTATGCCCGACAAGTTAGGATACGGCTAAAGAATCATCTCGACCCCGAGCCTTAACTCTGGGTAAAGAGTTCACACAGGCAGTAAATGGCAAAGAGCTGGCGTGGCACCTGCCTGTGGTGCCAGAAAAAAAAGATAAAGCAGAGAGATCGCGGGTTGAAGGCCAACCTGGATTACACAGCCAGACCCTGTGTCTGCTCTGACCGTGGAACAATGGTGGTAACCCTGTCTTTGACCTTGCCAAAGAACAGTAGGACTCCATGGCTGCAGGCTTTCCTTTGCTGTTCTTTGGGTGTGTGCACACCTGTGTGTATGTGTGCACGTGCATGTGTGTACACATATGCATGACCACGTGGAGGCCAGAGGTCAACATCTACTA
The DNA here is from genome assembly GCA_028555095.1 of Dicrostonyx torquatus. Classification (NCBI taxonomy): domain Eukaryota; kingdom Metazoa; phylum Chordata; class Mammalia; order Rodentia; family Cricetidae; genus Dicrostonyx; species Dicrostonyx torquatus. The sequence goes on along the minus strand of JAQHUG010000088.1, from coordinate 4,344,277 downwards.
TCTTCTCTGGCTTACCACCTTGTTCCTTGGAGACAGAGCTTCCCTGAAGCTGGAGCTCACTGGTTTAGGTAGGCTGTCAGTTAATGAGCTCTGGGGACCTGTTTATCTCCAGCCCTCCCCTCACCCACAACCCTATGGCTGGCTGGTGGTGCAGCTTCTCTGCTGTGCCTCACTTTTCCATGGCTGCTGGGGAGACCAGCTCAGGTTCTCCTCCTTTTGCAGAAAGCACCGAGCTATCTCCTGACGTGGGCATTTTTTGACACAAGGTCTCTATATCCTAGGCAGGCTTTGCCTTCTTAGAGCTGGGTTTACAGGCTCAGATCCCAGTCTTCTGATCTAGAAGCTGTGTACTCGTTTCTGTGCTACAAGCGAGCGTATCCTGGCAGACTTCCGCCTTCATGAGCATTCTCAGTCAACAGATACATTGTAGCTAGCAGTCGTCACATATGCTGACATTCCTCAAAAGCGCTTACATTGTGAGCCGTCCTGGTAGTTGGGTGGTGCACAATTGTGATGCTTAGGAGCCAGACTATAAAGTATTAAAATATTTATCTTTATTTTTCTAAAACAGAAGATAACTACAGTTATAATCCCTCATCTGCTAGCTTGGTGGACGCTCAGTTTGTGCCCTTTAGGGGAGTCCATCCTTCGCCCCCCACTTTTGTTCAGCATTGGGTCCAATCCAGAGTGCTTTTGAGGATGTCTGACTGTCTGCAGACTGAAGCCGGTGCCGCTGCAGCCATTCAAACATGGGGATGTTAGAACAGCACTGCTTTCCAACGAGACAATGACAACAACTAGTTCTCTCCAAAACAAACCAACAGAAACCAAAGACATGGCCCTCGGTTTGCCCTCCTAGATAATTTAGTAAAGATTAAAACACTGCAAAATTACTATGTAAAAATAATCCAAGTAAAAGGGACAGCTCCCCATGCTAGGCAAGGTGACATAAATAGGGGTATCATCTTACCATTTAAAACAGCTAAAGGCAGACAGAGTAGATTAAATGTTTGGATCATCAAGTAACAAAGAGCCAAAGTTTCAGGGCCTCCAAGGACCTAGCTTCAAAGGATGACAATTTTTAAAATAGCAAATACAGAGCCTGGAGAGATGGCTGATCCGTTAAGAGCATTGGCTGCTCTTCTAGGGGCCCTAGGATCGATTACCAGCACACACGTGGTGGCTCACAACTGTCTGTAACAGCAGTTCCAGGGGATTGTATGAGCTTTTCTGGCCTCTAAGGGCACCAAGCAAGCACATGGTACAGAGATGTACATGCAGGCAAAATCCCCTTATATACAATAAAGTAAAATAACAATAATAAAATTGTGATAGGGACTGCGCTTGACTGTGCACATTTGGATTGATGGCTTTTTGCAAGAGCTGTTGTGGGCTAATGTAGACAATTCTGGCTGAAAGTGATTCCTTCAAGTCCTGGTAATTATGAATAGATCACGTTTTAATTGTTTCCATGAACATGGTGGAATTATACACCGTGTTCATAATGAACACCACGAAAGCCAAAAGCCAGTGTTTCCCGTTCGCTGAATGACTGAATGAGTGTGTGTCGGGTTAGGAAAAGTCAAACAGTTTGAACCTGAACCAAGTTGCAGAGATGTTCTAGTTCATGACCGTTTGACTGACTGAAAACACAGCTCTCGTGTTAAAGGGGCTAAGATATAATTTATTATGAAGGCATTTTGAGTGACCATGGCCCAGACAGACAGATTAGGTGGCTCCAAATTCCATGTTCCAACATGGGATCAGTTTTGTTAAGTCTTAAGCTTAACAAAACAAATAAAGCCATAAATCAAGGAACGTTTAAAAAACATTGGTGGGTACACCAGAAAAGTAGATACAGCGAGATGAGGGAACTTATCTTATGACCTCTGATGACATCCTTAGCTTTTAGGTAGGAGAAGCTGGTGGCCTATTAGACACAGAGGTGGGCAAGGGATGGCTATTCAGGGGGCTAAAACTGGTCCAAGTTAAGGTCATTAGCCCAGGACTTGCAACATTCCAGCCTCTCCATGTTAATGCAGTTTTAATCAGTCAGTCCCTCAGACACGGCTTCTTCCAGGAATTCTCTTTCACATTCTAAGCTAGTCATAAAGCCACTCTTGTTTCCTGAATCTCAGTTTCCTGCGCATCAGACGATAGCTCTGCCATTCATCCTATGGATACCAAAGTTGTGTGGCTCCAGGGCACAAGACAGTGAGTCTGTGAGTCTGCCCAGTTCTCCCTGATGAGGCTGCCCTTGCTCCATTTGCCCCTCTGAGACACAAGCTTGTAGACCCAGACAGAAGTTGTCAGTGCAGAGACCTCTAGACCCGAATGTGAAGAGCACCATGGCTGTAGAATGTGGTTCACTGGAAACATCTGTCTCTTCTTACATGGGATTTCTCAAACTCTCACACGGATCACCCAGGGAACTTGCTCAGGGCAGATCCTGATTCAAGAGTTGGGAGTGGGGAATGACAGTTTGCATTTCTACCTGCTGCTCCCAGCGGTTGCTGGGGCTGTTAGTCTACAGACCACACCTGAGCATGGAGCTTGGTAGGATACCGTATCACAGGAGCCAGCTGACCCTTCAAACCTTGGGGCTGTGCCTCCTTAGAAAGGAGATCCCTCCTCAATAGATGCGGTCCATATTTGTAAGAGACTGGTAGAGTCCCTGGGAAGGTTTTACAGGGGAAGATGTTGACTTGTGAGCTGGGTATAAAAGAAAGGAGTTTAATGTGAGGAAAAATAGGCACACACATCCTGAAGGCATACACACACGCGCGTGCGCACACACACACACACACACACACAGAGAAATGGATTAGGTAGAAGACATAAAAGAATATGTATGGACTATATGCAACAGGGGAGCTCAGTCAGGCCCCCGGGGCTGGCTCTGAATCCAAGGAGAAAGATGAGGATGGTCAGAGCTGGGAGTGAGCTGAAGACCAGGGAACTCACAAACCTGCAAGTGCAGAAGCCATGTACTGTGACCAGTGAGCAACTGAAGAACTAGCTCAGTGACACTGAATCTGGGTGGGCTAAATGAGCTCAGGCCACCTCTAGGGATCTGGACCTGATGCCCAGCCTGAGGCTGCAACCTGAATCCCACATGTTCAGAAATAGTGGTTAGGGCATGGGGACCAAGGCGGGACACGGGAATGGAGCATGAATGACTCTTTGACCCCAAGTGCCCCTTCCCATCAGCTGACAAAATGACACCATAGTTTGGGGCAGGCACCAGTAAGAACTGTGCTAAGAAAATCTGGCTTTTTAGAAATGTCTGGTACCAGGATGAACATAAGGATAACTCTTAAAGTGTTAACCTTTTTTCCTTTTCCTTTTTAAGAGAGTTATACTATCGATCTTTCAGAGCCTATGAAAATTGGCCTGCATTACTTCAGAGCAAAACCAGTTAGAATTAATCAGCAGTCTTTATGCTAATTCATACAACTAGACACTGCACTATTATCAGATGCAAAGGCCTTTAAGCAGTGAAAAAAAACCACAGTGTATTTTAAAGATGCTTTATTGTGAAAAGTTCCCTTTTCACAATAAAGCCAACGTGATAACCATGATTATTATTGCTTTATATGCGTTATCTGAAAATCTCTACATATTTGAATGCCTTTTATGGATATGTGTGCTTTTCTGGTGTATATTTTTGAGTTATGCCTTTAATAAACACTAAGTGATGGCATGTGTCATAATTTGGAAAAAATAAATTTGATTATTAGTAAGAGAAATTTCTTCTCAAGACCACATATCGGAAATATAAAAGGAAAATAGTATTAGATTAAATTTACTTCAGTCTAAGGCCCATACATTGTCTTTTCCAATCAGAAGGACCTACCAGGGTTGAGAAGGTTAATAGCTCAGGGGTTAAGATCGATTGCTGACAATAAATGAATAAAGAGGACATGTGTTTGAAAGGGAGCAAGAAAGGGAATGTAGGAGGGTTTGGAGGAAAGGAAGGGAAGGGGGAAGTGAAGTAATTGTGTTATAATCTCTAAAAGTAAGCTGGGCGGTGGTGGCGCACGCCTTTAATCCCAGCACTTGGGAGGCAGAGACAGGCAGATCTCTGTGAGGTCGAGCCCAGCCTGGTCTACTAGAGCTAGTTCCAGGACAGGCTCCAAAGCTAATAAATAAATAAATAAACAGAAAGAAAGATAATTAAAAGTGAAAAAGAGTGATTGCTGAACAATCTTGAGGACTGGTGTTTGGATCCCGGTACCCACATGACGAGCCGAGAATCCTGCTGAAAGCTGTGATGTATCCGATACCCTCTTCGACCTCCCGCTA
>JAQHUG010000088.1:4303988-4319715 GCA_028555095.1 Dicrostonyx torquatus | reverse complement strand
ATCTCTCCAGCCCAAAAAGACTTATTTGTTTGTTTGTTTATTATGTATACAGTGTTAGTTTCCATGTCTGCCTACATGCCAGAAGAGGGCATCAGATCTCATTATAGATGGCTGGGAATTGAACTCAGGACCTCTGGAAGAACAGTCAGCATTCTTAATCTCTGAGCCATCTCTCCAGCCCGCTGGTTCTTTTATGTTAGACCTGTGCCAGGATTCAAACGTGGTATTGTTTTCACAGTTGCCAAAGTGAGCCTGGCTGGGTGACGTCAACTGAGCTTCTACAGCTAAAGTGCTTCCTGGCCTAGCTCTGTCTCCTTTCCAAAAAAGATTCCTTGATCAATGCTAGGAATATGGTTTCTTTCTCTCCTCGGGGTATCGTGGTGAGTACAGGAAGGAGTGACTTGTCACTGTGAACACTGCCTGCTTCACACCCTGGGACTTCAGCTGGGGACGTCTCTGTGGTTTGTTCCCACAAGATGTATATAATACCTGATGTCAGGTGGTACCCTCTAGCCCCAGCCTCATGATACGGTGAACAGTCACAGACATTCAAGATGTGCCTCTTCATTGCCCAGTGGCATTTGGCTCATGTTCTTTAGTATGTCTATCTGTCTCTCTGTCTTTCCTGCCACTGTGATATATACCTGGACGAAAGCAGGTAAGGGGACATTTGTCTCACACTTGAACAGTACAGTCCATCATTGTGGGACATCTGTTAGGCTTCATAGAAACCCGGAACAAGTCTCCCTCAGTACCTGTGGCTCTGCCCAGCACTTCTTACCCCTCTGCCTACCCTAAACTTCCCTTCCCCAGCTTCTGATCCCTACATATAACTCTGCCATTGTTGCTCTCTTGGCCCCTTGGCTTCCGGTTGGCTCTGCTCCTGAACCTCTCTTGGTCCACTAGCCCTGCTCCCTCTCCTTTTCTCTCTTGATCTCCTTCCTCTCCCAACTCCTCTCATGGCCCAGTCTGCTGATGGCATTCAGTCTGGAACCTTCCAGGAGCCTAGCTGTTCTCCCCCTCATATCTACAATCAAACCTCCTCAGCCATACCTAGGGGCAGTCGTGTCCTCATTTTTCACTCAAAGCCAAGGCAGCAGGCATGTGAAGCAACGGGTCACATTACATCCCTGGGAAGAAGAGAGCAATGGATGTTCCAGCTCGGCTGTCTTTCTATTGTTTATGCAGCCCAGGACCTAAGCTACGGAGACTTCTCCAGTGGGCCTTAGCACATCAAGTCAGTTAGCCAAGGGACTCCCCCAGTCAGACCAACTGTTGACACAAAACTAATGCCTCTCATCTTAAAGTGAGTACGAAATAGTTATTCTGGAGCCATTTTGAGTGACCATGGTCCAAATTAAGACAACTCCAAATTCCATGTCCCAGCATGGAAGCAGGTTTGAGAAGTTTGATAGCTTTACAGACCAAGAAAGCCATAAATCAAGGAAAGTTTAAAAATACAATGGGTGGGTGCGTCAGAAAGGCAGGCACAGCAGGATGGGGGAAGCTTTTCTATAGGGCCCAAGATGCCTCTGAGGTTTTGGGTTGGTGGAGGCCAGTGATCTGCTAAGTCAATAGATTGCCAAAAGGTTTTGTCTCTTAGTCACAGGGTGTTAATTCTGACACAGAGGTTGCCAGCAAATGGCTAGTATGGAAAGCTAGAACTAGCCCAAGATATGGTGATTAGCCTTTGGACCTGTAATATCCCAGTCTTGCCACAATCCTGAGATATTTTTGTATTTATTTGTTTGCTTTTTAAGATAAGATTTTTTTGTGTAGCCCTGTCTGTCTTAGAACTCACTCTGTAGACCAGACTGACTATGAGTACTCACAGAGAACCACCTGCTTCTGCCTCCCAAGTGCTGGGATTAAAGGTGTGCGCCACCACTTCCCAACCATTCTGAAATTCTGATCAGCCAATCAGTTAATATAATCCCTTAGAAGCGTGACTGGAGGCTGGCCTATGAGATTCCAGACCCTCTTGGCAGTGTTAACGAACACAGTTGTTTCCTGTTGCTGTTTTACACTCTGACAAAGACCAATTTAAGAAAGAATGGGTTTATTTTCAGTTTACACTTCTGTGTTTCGAGAGAGGAACTGAACCAAAACCATAGAGGAGCACTTCTTACTGCTCTCTGCCTCTGCCTCCGTCTCCCTCTGCCCCTTCCTCTCTCCTCCCCTCTTCTCCCCCTTTCTCCTTCCTTCCCTCTTTCTCTCTCTGCTAATTTTATTCAGCCCACGCCTGCCTGCCTATGAATGATGCCAGCCACAAAGTATCCTTGGATCTTCCACTCCTATTCAAGACAGTTCCTTACAAACAGGACTGCTGGTCAATCTCAGTTCTTCTGTGGAAGTTCACTCTTTGAAGGTGACTCTAGGTGTGACAGGCTAGCAATAACAACTATCCAGGCCAGGCTCTTGCCAGGTTGGAGCAGTTCTGCAGCTCCCTTGGATAACTAGTTGGCTAACTAGTCAACAAAAGAGAAGCTGTTTCTCTTCCAAGCCTTTTCTTGTTCTCTCTCTTTCCTCTCTCCTCTTTCTTCTTGCCCCCACTCCCAGTGTACTTCAGCCTTCAAACCTCTCCCCCATGCTAATGAGATGCAAGCCTTCAGTCTCTGCCCCAGATCCAGCCTCGGGTTTTGGGGACTCTCTTGCAGCTACCTCTGCTACAATAGATCACGCTGAATGCCTCTGGCAAGGGACAGAATAGAAGGTTCCTAACCCTAAGACTGTCTCTCTGGCCAAGAATACAGACTTGAACCTCTTTCTAGAACTCTCATGTAGGCAAGCAGGGCATAGGGATGTGTCGGAGTGACAACCACCTTCTAGTTCTCTTTTCACTCACTGAACGATGTCCTACCACAGTCCCCCGCTGTTGACATCTGCAATTAAGACTTTGCATTTGCACGCCCAAGTCCCTCTCAATTCAGCTTCCTCCATAAACTCATATTTAGATTGTGAGGATGAGAAAGGGGGGAAGGAAGAATATTTTCAGGAGAGGTAAGAGGCATGCAGTTACCAACATGCCCAATCAGGAAGTTTTAGTTTCAGAAGGCTTAAAAGTTGGATGTTTTGTTCGGGGACTTGTTTACGTTGTTGTATTGCTTGCTTGGGGGGCGGGGTTGCATTTTGCAGCATTTCGATCTTGGTCTGTTTTGATCAAATACGTATTCAAGTTATTTATATAAACATGCCTTAGCAATAGATGAAAGCGACATGAGTATTAATTTCCACCAGGGGGCGCTGCCGAGGAGATACGGAAGTGAAAATGGTTTCTGTGTCTAGTTTAACAAAATGGTGAAAGCTTGCCTATCGCCAGTGTAGTTTTAACTCTAAATTCTTTCTTTGCCGTGAGGACGATTGTCCTGTTTAGCACGCTGGTGTCATAAAGAGCTTATCTTGGGTTTCATAAGGGCAGACAGGATTCATAAATGTTTCCAGATTGCTTATGACTGAGCCTTGACACGGCTTCCTCACAGGCAGAACGCTAGCTCCCATCCACGCCCAGTAAGGACGTCCTTGCTACCCCACCCATCTGTTAATTGATCCACTCAATCGCCCCCACCTCGCTTTCTCATCCGCACTGATACTTGGGATGACAACTTTCATGCTTCCTTGCTGCTGGGGTACTCAGGCCTTCGGTTTCTGTCCATTCCCTGTGGATCTTGAATTCAGAAGACAGAGACAGGATACTGATATTCGGATTGGAACCAGTGTGATGCAATCCCAGAGTGAACAGGTCCACCAGGAGCTTCCTAGATAGGAGCAATTATTGAGGCATTTCATCTGAGAATCAATTTCCTTAGCTCTAGAGAAGATTCCATGAGACATTCGATTCCCTACAGTGAATTCGTCTCTGAAATAGCTATAGTAAATTCTGTTTTCTGTAACTAAGCCTTGGATACTGATAAAGAACAGTAGGTGTGAGTTAGACATTTGACAAAGTTCGTAAATTACACACTCTCTTTTCCCTCTTTGAAGCCAATAGCTCCCAAACATTGTCTCAATATTGAATTAAAGAAAAACAATTGTTTTGGCATTTGCTAAAATAACAGGGAGACTTTATTTGGGACTATTCCAGGAAGTGTCCTGGTTGCCACACTAGAAGAGAAAGGCAGGTCTGAACTTTGAACACCACAAAAACAGCTAGAGCCAACCAGATACAGTAAGGGGGCTGGAGACGGAAAACGACCAAGAGATACATCCGTGTTGAGGGAGTCTTGAGAACCCAACGTAATAGAAGTCTGGCTGAAGGCAAACCAAGGTGATCAGAAACCATAGATGGGGGAATAAGGAGCTGATCGGATATCAAGGATGAGGGGTCTCTGCTGAGCGAACTCACTGGGATTCTTGGAATCTGACAGAATTCCTATGCAGGTGCGGGTAGAATGGGGTCCCAGCTGAGGTCACGTCCAGAAGAGATACCGAAGAAGCCTGAAGGAGCTCTGGTAAAGAAGAACAGAGCGTTCCTAAGCACACGCATGCCAACTGAGCAGCAATGGCCTGTCCAGTTATTCTGCTCCTCCCAGCTTTGGTAAGACTGTAGGTCAGGATGTGGGGGTGGAGAAACCCCTGCGGATGCAGGTTAACAAGACAGGACAGCAAGGACCAAGCACTCGGGAAGGGGATGTGGTAGAGAGAGCAGCAGACACCGAGATCTGCCACACTGTGGAGAGTGTTCAGGAGGCACCGTCCACTGAAGTGTGCTAAACATGGACCTGAAAGGACCTTGTTTGAATTTGACAGAGATTAGCTTAGCGGCTGTATTTCCGGTGGAGATAGAGGGTTAGCAAGGTCGGGTAAGCAGCAGAAATCTTGCCAGGCCGATACCTAAAGCCTCATTGCTAGGGCTGGGGAGGAATTCGAGCATGGTGGCTCCAATGAGAAATGTCCCTTGTAAGCTTAAGCGTTGAACACTTGGTCCCAAGTTGGTGGTGTTTTGAGGAGATTTAGGTGCTGCGGCCTTGCTGGAGAAAGCACATCCCTGGAGGTGTGCTTCAAGGGTTCTTAGCCCCATCCTGCTTCCATTTCACGCTCTCTGCTTTACACTTTCTGTTTGTCGTTGGAATGATGGCCTCTCAGCTTCCTGCTCTGGCCCCTTGCTGACATGGCTTCCTTGCCACTGTTGACTCTTCCTCTGAACCATCAGCCCAAAGAAATTCTTCTAGAAGTTGCCTTGGTCATAGTATTGTATCATAGCAACAGAAAAGTAACCAACACACTGGGGAAATGAGAGGACACCACTAGTAACAGCAGCTAGGAACACAACCAAAGTCTTACTGTCATTTAACCAACATGAGAAAGACACATGTAAAATAGACCGGAAGGCTTGAGTGTCAAGGTTTTGCAACAGGTTTATCGCCAGAACACAGTTGTGAAAAGTATTGCTAGCCGGGCGGTGGTGGCGCACGCCTTTAATCCCAGCACTCAGGAGGCAGAGGCAGGCGGATCTTTGTGAGTTCGAGACCAGCCTGGTCTACAAGAGCTAGTTCCAGCATAGGCTCCAAAGCCACAGAGAAACCTGTCTTGAAAAACCAAAAAAAAAAAAAAAAGAAAAAAGAAAAGTATTGCTAACTCCAAGCCGCAACAGAGAAGGAAGAGATACATCGTTACCATTGACACATGGAGTCAGACAAGTCACCAGTACGGGCCATCTGGTCTAGAAATGTGGTGGTAACCACAAGAGAACCACTGAGAATTTTGAGGAGGCCGAGCTGGGACTGCAAGCATGTCTGGGGTCTTCACTGTGAGTATGGTGTCACTGGTGACATTTCCCTAAACTTGACACTCATGAATACTACGTGACTATCACTGATGCCCCAGGACAAAGAGACTTTCCTTAAAAACACAACCACAAGCAGCCGGGCGGTGGTGGCGCACGCCTTTAATCCCAGCACTTGGGAGGCAGAGGCAGGCGGATCTTTGTGAGTTCGAGACCAGCCTGGTCTACAAGAGCTAGTTCCAGGACAGGCTCTAAAGCCACAGAGAAACCCTGTCTCGAAAAACCAAAAAAAACAAAAAACAAAAAAAAAAAAACCACAAGCACCATGCTGTCCTGATTGTGGGTGCTGGTGAATCGGAAGCTGGTACCTCCAACAGTGGCAGCCCTGGGAGCATGTCTCGTGCTTCACACTGGGTGTGAAGTAGATAAATATTGACACTCACAAAATTCATTCCACTGGGCCACCTTACAGCCAGAAGAGATGTAAATAAACACCGTTTACATGTAAAGCAAAGAGACAAACAAAAAAACTGGCTGCAACTCTGATGTGATAGCATTTGTGCCAATTTCTGTTTGGGACGGTGTTAAACGCTAGAGTCACTGGTGTGCTAATGTACCCTGGGTCAAGGGAACAGAAGTCATCTGTGAAGGGGATCTACATCCCTGCCATCAACTTGTCCAACTGAAATAAGCATTCATATCTAAATAGTGCCTGTATATTGGGTGTCTATAAGTTACTGGTATTGGTAATGTCCCTGTGGGCTGATGTTTCTCAAACACATCATGTTCGTCACTTTTGCTGCAGTCCATGTCACAGCTAGAATGTGTTAAAATGCCCCATGAGGCTTTGAGGGAAGTACCTCCTGGGGACAAAGTGGGTTTCAATGTCAGGAACATGTTTGTCAAAGATGTTTACCTCCACAGCACTGCCAGCGATGGAAAAACGAGCCCTGAGTGGAAGCAATTTGCTACACTACTCAAGTGATTATCCCAAACCATCTCAGCCATCTTGCTGTACCCATGCCCCGGGTCATCACGTAGCTCACAGCAAGTTCTCTGAACTGAAAGAAAAGATGAATAGCCATTCTGGTAAGATGCTGGAAGGTGGCCTAAATTCTGGGAATCAGGAGACACTGCGATTGTCAGCACGGCTCACACGTGTTGAGAGTGTCTCTGACTATACTGCTGTTTGTGATTTGAGAGAGAAGGTTGTTGTCAATGTCATCAAAGCCACGGACAAGGAAGCTGCGGGCCTCAAGTCCACTTGGACAGCTGCTGTTTACCCCTCGGATATAAGTGTTACTGTCACACCTTGAAGGGTATCTTGCCAAGCTGGCTCTTGCTGTAGTTCATAGGCTTCATGTGGCACTTCCAGTACTATGAGAGTTTGTCCTTTGGGAGGGGCTTTTGGGTTAGATCCAGCTCCGTTCAGTTTTCAAAGGCGTTACACGAGTAAGTAGATTATCAGCTTCAACTAAAAGGTGTGGACACACAATCTAATGGCTCTTTGGATGCCTCAAGGTTCAACTAGTAGAAAGGAGACTGAGAAACCCAGCCTAATGCAGGCACGTCTGTCATTAAAGATGCAACAGTCGACAGGCAGAACTGCCCAGAGGCTAGAGCTTCAGAAGAGGGTGCCCAGAATTTGAATCCTGATCAAGGATCCTCCAACTTTTCTCTGGCTTGGCTTGGGTATCATTACAGACAACTTGATGCCTCCTATTTGAGCCAGGAGGCCCAGATAACTTATTTATAGATCATAGACCTTTAGTTTTATATTTACTTATGCACACATACACAATTGTATTCTTTCTTTCTTTCTTTCTTTCTTTCTTTCTTTCTTTCTTTCTTTCAAGAAGGGTCTCATCATGTAGCCCTGGCTGGTCTGGAACTCCTTATGTAGAACAGGCTGGCTTCAAAGGGAAAGATCTGCCTGCCTCTGCCTCCCAAGTCTGTGTGCAATGACCTCTCTCAGCTTTGTATACGTATGGTTTTGGAAAGGAGGACATAGCATGGCTGTGAACTCAGTCATGATAGAGTCTAAGCCGGAGCTACTAAACTACGCCTTTTAAATTCCTGATTGACAAAGACCGCGTGGTATGCATCACCTCATTATGGCCTTGCTTTAGAGTTACACAACAGTAGACAACTAACATATAAGGCGATGTCATTACGCATACTGTCATTTCAACAACATGAACAGACATTGCAAAATCCTTTATGTTCCTTACAGGAAATGGGGAGAGAAAGGTGACCCTGAGGTTTGCCTCCATGGAAGAACTTGACTTTCAGCATGCACCGCAACAGTTTTTGGAAGACTTTTCTTGCAGCTCTCTTTTTGGACTGCTTGCTGCAGATACATGTGGCTTGGTTTGCCTGACACCCCGTTCTGGTCGCATTACCAAACACCTGCTCACCTACACCCATGCTGCTAACGGGGGACTTCACTAGTGTTCTCTTAAGGAGGTTATGCAATCAAGCGTGTTGACTGGGATCCTGATTTTATCCGGACAGACATGAATGAGGTTGGACACGTGTTTTCTTGTGAGGGGTTTGCCCTAACCCCTGAAGCCACCAGGATGACATAATGTGGAGAAAACCTGCCTGAGCTATCCCTCCAGGCCCCACAGAGCAATCTTCTAACATCTGTAAGTTATCTTCCCATCGGTCATACTGTGATTAGACTTATTGTAATCTTTGATGCATTTTCACTCTATCTAATCATTTTGAACGTCTTTGGAAAAATCATACTACTACAGAAATATTCTTTTTTTAAAAAAATATTTATTATGTGTACAATATTCTGTCTGTGTGTGTATCTGCCACAAGAGAACACCAGACCTCATTACAGATGGTTGTGAGCCACCATATGGTTGCTGGGAATTGAACTCAAGACCTTTAGGAAGAGCAGGCAATGCTCTTAACCACTGAGCCATCTCTCCAGCCCCAGAAAGATTCTTCTTTTATCTCTTTAATATTAACGTGGTCTATCTCGTTCTTCTGAAGTTTTAAATACTCTCTCCCTGACCGTTTTTTATTTTCATGCACAAATTATAACCTCCCATCTGTTCCAAAATCAGTCCTAGGAAATTCTGACCCAGAGGTTTTATCAATCAGAGCCCACAAACGATCTAGACTGTGGCAAAAACATTGCTGAGGTCGGGGTAGGGGTGGGTAGAAGAAGAAACAGCTGATGCCAGAGTGCCTGTTTTGCAGTCTTGCAGAGGGGGGGGGGCGACTCAGAGGGGTTCCCAGGTGTCAGGCGCTAGCAGGACACCGCTTCCCGGCTGGATGTGCAGCTGCCTAGGTACCCCGCCCAGCCGTATTTCCGGGCCGCTCCGGGCTCAGAGGCGGAGCCGGTGCAGGAGGGAGTTTGGTCATCTGACTCGGCGACCCGGGCACAGACGCTTCTTTTCCTGCAGCCGGGGCAAGAAGGCAGCTCGGAAGACTGCTCGGACAGACCGCGGAGCAGCCATGCGACGGTCCCCACACCGAGCCCCCGGGCTGCTACTGGCGCTGGCGGCGCTGGTGGCGCAGGCCCCGGCCCAGCAGAGACCGGCGCTGTGGCCCTTCCCGCGCTCCGTGAATATGTCCCCGCAACTGCTGAACATCGCTGCGGACAACTTCTATATCGTCCACGGCCTCAATTCTACGGCGGGCCCCTCTTGCTCGCTACTGCAGGAGGCCTTTCGGAGGTAAGCAGCCCCACCCGGCGGGGAATCGGGACTTGGGGCAGAGAGGCGGACACCGGGCAACCGGTCTCTGGTCTCGAAGACCTTTGCAGACCGAAGCCCAACGCTTGGCCTGCCCTTTCTGCTTCCTGCGCACCTTGGGTGCTCAGGGACCCGGGTCTGGGTGCAGGATAACAGTGGGACGTGCAGCTTTAGTCGGTCAGTTAGTTGGCCTCAGAAGGGCAGTTGAGATGGCTCTCTGGAGGGGAAGGTGGCTCTAGAGTCGCCAATGAGTATCTGGTGGGGCTTAGGTAAGGGACTTCTGAGGGCCTGAGGTACTTCCCCAATGTTGACTGTCGCTTTCAGCTCCATCCTTCTCATATGTGGTAACAACTCAGGTGTCTTTAATCTCTTCTATTTTTTTTTTAAAGTGCATCTGAACCTGCACGAATTTATGTGTACCATGAGCGTCAAGGTAGCCGCAGATGCCGAGGGCATGGAATCTTGGCGTGAACCCCCAGTGCCTGTGCTGGCACCGAACCCGGGTCCTCTGTGAGAGCAGTGAGGGCTCTAAAACCTCTGATCTATCTCCCCAGCTCAGGAAAAAAAAGTCCTTAAGTTGGGGCGTTGTGGGAAGCCTCTCCCTTCCAAACTATGTTCCATGCCTAATGTTAGGTATTCAAATCTCAATGCTTTCAAATGGCTCTTGGATCAATATCTGCTTTTCTTCTTGTTCCTCACCGCTCTGGCTTCTTCCTTCTGGATAGGTTCCCTAAAGCCCTTCGCCCTCTTTTACAGCCCTCTCAAGCCGTGGCTCTCTTTGGGCACGCATAGCCAACTGTACCGAGTGCAGGGTAGGTTGCTTTTGGAGAGATGCTTGAATGTGCCACCTTCTGCCCCCTCCATGAGAGACCTGTGTGGGTGGAACTGCCCCCAGGGGACTGCAATTTGGTGCCACCTGTGCAGCTTACTTTCATCGCCAGATCTTGTCTGTGCACTGGTGAGTTCAATGCTCTAGTTTGGCCTGGAGGACACCAAACAGCTGACCAGGAAATGTAAAACAAAGTTAAGGGTGGATGCTTCGGCGCTTAAACTTCTGCCGGAGAGGCCCGAGACATGGCCGGCAGAAAGAGCAGTGGCCTCTGCCACAGAGAGGCGAGTGTTTTCCTTATCATCTGTGCAACTGCGAGGATATCAACATCCTATTTGGGAGTCCTGCTCTAAGCGCTTGGAGTTGAATTGCTTCCAGGGTGGGGGCTGCTTAGAGGTCCAGGTGGCACGAAAATGTAAAACCAAAGTGGCCGGTGGTATTGTGACGTTTAGGGCTGCAACTCAGCCCCTGGGCTGGATAGCTTCTAAATCGGGCTTGCTTGCTTTAGGGCTGACTGTACAGCCAGCGTTTCCTTTCTGCTTGAGCAGGCATGAGTTACTGTGTTGCCCGATACAGTGTTACGCTGGCTTGAATCAGCTGTGAGGCGGTCTGAAAACAGGCTTGGCATCTCAAAACAAGTGTAGGTAATTATTACCTGAAGGCTTTGCCCAGCTAATTCCTGGCCTGAAAGCAGTGCTGGGAGTAATTGCACCTGGCATTGTTTGGAAGCTGGTTGTAGACCTGGGCTAAACCTGGAGAGTGCGTGCCTGTGGTCTTGTAACTTGGGCAAGCATAGTAGGGTTGGAAGTCTCTGGAGATGCAGGGTGTTCAGGGAACTCTGGATAGTGAGTATATTCATATAAGATGTTCAGAATTCTGTGGCTGTAGTTGCGGGTTTTCCCATCCCGACAGCCTGCTCTCAACCCGCAGTGGTTTCCCAGATAACTGACTTGGAGACTTAATATAAACTGTAAATGCTCAGCTGATAGCCCAGGCTTGTTACTAGCTAACTTTTTATACTTTTACCCATATTTCTTAATCTATGCTTTGCCACTTGGCTCATGACTTGTTACCTCATTTTCTCCACATCCTGCTTCACTGGGGAGGCTGGCTGGCGTCTCTTCTGACTCCTCCCTTCCTCATCCCATCATTCTGTTTGGCTTCCCCGCCTAGCTTTGTCCTGTTCAGCTATTGGCCAGTCAGCTTGTTTATTAAACCAATCATAGTGACATACATTCACACAGAGTGAGTAATAGGAGAGGGCTGCATAGAGAAATCCTGTCTTGGAAAACAAAAAATTATTTTGTGTGTGTGGGTTGTTTCTACTGCACTCCGTCTGTGCACCATTTGTGTAGAATACCTGTGAGCCATCATGTGGGTGCTGCGAACTGAACCCAGTTTCTCTAGAAGAGCAGCCAGTGCTCTTAACTGCTGAGCCATCTTTACAGCCTTAAGTTTCTAATTAGGGTAAAGTACATACAAAATTTTTCTTTCTTTCTTTTTCTTTTTTTTGGGGGGGGGTTTGGTTTTTCGAGACAGTGTTTCTCTGTGAAACAGTCCTGGCTGTCCTGGAACTCACTCTTTAGACCAGGCTGGCCTTGAACTCACTGAGATCCAGCTGCCTCTGTCTCCCAAGTGCTGGGTTTAAAGGCATGTGCCACCACCTCCACCCGGCCATATAAATTTTTCCATCATAACTTTAAAAAAAAACATTGGTTGTTCTGTGTATGGATGTTTTGCCTGCACGTATGTCTGCACACCATGTATGAATCCCATGTATGAATCTCATTCTCAGAAAGTTTGATCTGAAGGTCTGGACATCAGGATTTCTAGACAGTTCCCCCGGTGCAGCAGTTCTCAACCTGTGGGTTGAGACCATCAAAAAACCAAATATTTCCAATGGTCTTAGGAACACCCATCCATAAAGTGTTTTTTTGTTGTTGTTGTTGTTGCTACTTCACAGCTGATTTTGCTACTGAGCTGTGTTTTAGTTCCTAAGACCATCAGAAATACATGGTTTCCAATGGTCGTGACCCACAGGTTGACAACCACTAGCCCTGACAGTTCTGAAAACACCCTGAGGAAGTTCCTGATTAGATAGAGCTGGCACAAGAGATGTGAAAAGCTGGCTTCTGTGTCCCCTAGCACACACATACGATCTGGTTCCTTGTCCCCTAGCACACACATACGATCTGCTTCTGTGTCCCCTGGCACACACATGTGATCTGCTTCTGGGTCCCCTGGCACACACATGTGATCTGCTTCTGGGTCCCCTGGCACACACATGTGATCTGCTTCTGTGTTCCCTGGCACACACATGTGATCTGCTTCTGGGTCCCCTGGCACACACACGTGATCTGCTTCTGTGTTCCCTGGCACACACATACGATCTGCTTCTGTGTTCCCTGGCACACACACGTGATCTGCTTCTGTGTCCCCTAGCACACACACGTGATCTGGCTCATTATTTAAATGGATTTCTCCCACAGATATTACAACTACATTTTTGGTTTCTACAAGAGGCATCTACGCCCTGCTAGATTTCAAGATGGACCACAGTTAGAGCAACTGCAGGTCTCAATCACCCTTGAGCCACAGTGTGATTCCTTCCCTAATATGTCTTCCGATGAGTCCTGTAAGTACCTATTTAAAATGGTGTCATTGTAGAGCCTTTGTAGACCCAGGCGTAGATACAGGAGGAGGGAGAGCTCACCTGTCCGTCACCCAGCCCACTGCCATTTCAGGGGTCCAATATGTATGTTGTTTGCAACAAATGTTTTGCATGGATATAAACATTAATATGAAAATGGAAATAAGCCGATCATGGCACTTAGGCTGGGCTAGAGTTAGGCTGAGGCAGGAGGATTGCAGTGAATTGAAGCTAGCCTGGGCTAGAGTAAGACATCTCAAAAGAAGAAAAAGGACAAAGAAAATGGGAGTTTCTGTACATGTCGATTTTACATAATTATGAACGTCATTAAGTATTCTTTCATGACATAATTTTTAATGCCTCAGTAGTCCACCACTGTATGGTAGAATTAGATTAATCTTAATTTTTGAGGTTATGCTATTTCTTTTGTCTCTTTAAAAGATTGTGTGTGCGTGTGTAGTGTATATGCGTATGTGTGTGTACATGCACACACATGCCCATAGGCACTCACAGAGGGCATCAGATCCTGTGCCTTGGAGTTACAGGTGGTTGTGAGCCACTAGCCTTGAGTGTGAGGAACTGAACTATTGTCCTCTGGAAGGAGCCATGAGTACTGACAACTGCTGAGCCATCTCTCCCGCCCTTGGCTTCTGTCTCTGAAGGCAAATTAGAGTGTCCTGCATATTAGACAAGCCTGCCCACAGGACTGTCTCCCCGCTTCCTCTGGAGGGTGTGCTGGCTGGCACGGTGTGGAACAGTGCCCGGCATCAGAGGAACAAATGTGGAGATATAATGTAAGACGAGTACCAGGAAGAGATGTGGGAACTGGGTGTAAAATGGTGTACAAATAGAAAGCATGCTACATAGTAAGAAGAAAGAGTGACGGCTCCTTTGCTCTTAGTCTGCGTCCTCTACAGGTGGATAAACACCTGCGTCCCTCCTCCAACACATGAAAAAAATATGTTTACTATTATTACCCTGTTTATTCATTTATTTACCTTTGTTTTTGTTTTTGAGTCAGAATCTTTTTACCTTATTTTTATCTTATGATCATTGGTGTATTGCCTGCATGTGTGACTGTGTGCGGGTGTCAGAAGCCCGGGAACTGGAGTTACAGACAGGTGTGAGCCACCATGTGGGTGCTGGGAATTGAACTCAGGACCTCTGGAAGAACAGCCAGTGCTCTTAACCACTGAGCCACTTCTCCAGCCCCTAGATGAACTTTCTTAATACACCCCTTAGGAAAATAGTTCCATTTCTTCTCAGTTCTGTCGCTGTCCTTGGGAAAGGGACGGGGAGGGTAATTTACGAGTCCTAGCCACATGACTTTCGTAGATAATGAATACACAGACACTATAGGAAGTAGGGTTTGCGATCTGAATTGAGCTAGAAATGGCCACTGTGTTGCCAAGCAAACTTTGCTGTCCATTATCATCTGCAACACAGATGACCTATTGTAGATTCTAGAAAATAGGGTGCACTGAGACCAAAGAGTCTGAGCTTTTATCTGAGTCGGCTCTTCTCAAAAGGAAACTTCCTGCGGTCAGTGTTTAGGAAATTTGCCGTCATCGCAAACGCAAAATCCCAACCCCCTATATTAAAAATAAAGACAGGCATACCCTGAGAACTAGAAGTGAAACAATTTCTCCCATAGACACACACCAAAGGCAAAATTTACCTGAAACGAAGAGTTACAAACAAAATAAGCTCGCTGCCAGCTGGTAGACTGGCTGAACAGATAGGCGTAAATCCACAGGACAGGCAGACGTGCAGACCTTACCGAAACAAACTGAGCTGGACAAAAGAAGCTGTACCGTGTGGAGGGGAGTAGACCATTTATACGGCAACACACAGGAACTTGCAGATCAAGAATATTATAGTTTTTCATTAACACAGTTGCCCAAAAATAGAAATTAATAGAGATTTCATATGGGGGAATAGAACTGGGTGGGCATATCAAGTAATGTTTGAGTAGTATTTTCATTATTAATATCTGTATCTACAACAAAGGTATTCACAGTGCAAATAGGTTCAGAAGGGAGTAGCTGAAAAGTCAAGACATCACCTCCTAACCACCCCCAACACACACCTGATAATTTGGTTTTGGAATTAAAATTCTAGCCAGGGGTGTGGCCCACGCCTTTAATCCCAGCACTGGGGGGGGGGGAGCAGAGGCAGGTGGATCTTTGTGAGTTCAAGGCCAGCCTGGTCTACAAGAGCTAGTTCTGGGATAGGTTCCAAAGCTACAGAGAAAGCCTTGTCTTGAAAAAAATTTTAAAAATAAATAAATTTTAAAGAAGTTACAATTCTGTAGCTATCTGCATATTTAGCAGGTAAATCTTCTAATTACTATATATGACTCAATGAGTCAGAATCTGTTTAAAATAAGCCAGACCTCAGCTACTGAGGGAAAGAGGAGGCCTGGTTCAATGGCACTCACAGTAGCAGAACCGGTCTGAGTCTGGTCTGAGTCTGGCATTTCTCTCACTCAGCACTGTGGTCTACCGAAAAGCTATTCTGGTAGAAGACTGTCAGCTGAGTGTGTCACATGACTGACACATCTTTTCCTTGTCTGCTAGCACCTACCTTCTGACAGTCAGGAGGTAGAAGGTGATATGACACTAAATTATATGTTCCAACTGCCAGTGTCCCTTCGGTGGGGAAGTCTGTCCCTGACACACCAACTGCCAGTGTCCCTTCAGTGGGGAAATCTGTCCTTGACACACCAACTGCCAGTGTCCCTTGGTAGGGAAGTCTGTCCCTGACACACCAACTGCCAGTGTCCCTTCGGTGGGGAAGTCTGTCCCTGACAC
>JAQHUG010000088.1:4267618-4299809 GCA_028555095.1 Dicrostonyx torquatus | reverse complement strand
CTGCCTGCCTGCCAAGTGCTGGGATTAAAGGCATGCGCCACCACTGCCTTTTTTTTTTTTTAATAATTTTATTTCTGTGTTTGTGTGGAGATGGGACAGTACAGGATCTCCTAGAGAGAGATCTCCAGGAGCGGCAGTGACAGAAGTGACAGACATTTATCTGATGTGGGTGCTGGGATTTGAACCCAGGTCCTCTGAAAGAGCAGCAGGAACAGCAAGAGCTCTTAACCACAGAGCCGCCTCTCTAACAATTATTTTGTGCTTATTAAAACCCTATGGGAGAAACTGTGGAACTGTGTAAAGTCCCCACACCTCCTTGGTGCTCACCCACAGCTGATCCTCGCCTAAGTCAGGTTATTGCTTTGACAAACCACGAAATGATGATTTCCCTAGCTCTATCATTTCTACATTTGCTGGTGGTAAATGACCTTTTATAGTAAGGCAGAGCAGCCCTGTTTCATCTGAGTACTCATTATTTTGTCAGTCTAGATTATTATTTTGTTTCATGGACTGTAATCTGTTAACCCCTATATAACTGTCAAGTTGGCCCTACTGTGGCCATTAGAAGCCCTTTCGAGCTGGTTTGCTTATTCCTGAGAGTTGTCCCCTTCAATCTCTCTGTACTTTTGGCACCGCCATAGCCCAGGCTTATATAGCCTGATCTTAGTCTAGATTCATGCCCCCCTCCTTTTCCCCAAAGAACCCTTTCAGTGCTCAGTATTTCAAAACCCAGATGTGTGCTATCGGTTGGTATACCTCCTGACTCTACAGACGGCTGTGAAGCGCGCCCGTGTGTGTTCAGTGTGTTTATATGAACACACGTGCATACATGTTTCCCCGTGTCTCTCCGTCTGTATCAGATTTGGGCTATCGGTGGGTAGATCTCCTCACTCCACAGACAGACAGTGAAGTGTACCCGTGTGTGTGTTCAGCATATTTATATGAGCACACGTGCATACATCTTTCCCTGTGTCTCTCCGTCTGTATCAGATTTGGGCTATCGGTGGGTAGATCTCCTCACTCCACAGACAGAGAGTGAAGTGTACCCGTGTTCAACACGTTTATATGAACACACGTGCATACATGTTTCCCTGTGTCTCTCCGTCTACAGCAGGAGCTGGTTAAGTACAACCCAAGAGTCAAATCCGATTGCCGCTGTGGCTCTGGAGAGACTGTGTTTACCCTTTGTTTTCCCACCACAGTTAATCTGGAAGACTTCTGTGCTTTGAAAAGATGTAAAGATTTTTTTTTTTTCTCACCAGGAAGCCAGCAGCCCTTTAGCAGGGTGTCCTCAAATCGAGTTCAGTTCTAATGATTTCTACCTGGAGATAGTGTCAGATTCCAGAAGCTGAAGTCCCCAAGGCTACCTGTCTCCCTTCTGACTTTAGATGCCAGTAACAAGCCCCAAGAGTTTTACCTATGCTTGTGATACACCACGACAAATCAGGGTTCCCGTAATTCCCCTCTCAAGTTCAAATCATTGCCTTGTGTGGCTGGCAGAACTGTCAGGTTATTATCAAGGCCACTGTAAGGACTGCGGGTGAGGAGGGTAGGGGTGGGAACAGGGCTCCCGCACCCTCTCTGGGCATGCTGCTTTTCCAGGACCCTCCTTGGGTCCAGAGAAGCCTCTCCTTTGGGGTTCTATGGAGTCTTCACTGCATAGGTGTGGCTGAAACAAAGCACCACATGGAACGTGGTCAGACAGAAAGGGTCTGATGCAGCTTCAGCATCCTTTCTCTTCTGTGCAGAATCCTTCCCTGCCGGCCACAGGGCAGGGCCCTCTAGAAGAAGGAGGGTCTTGGGGCCTACTATCAGTCCAGATAGGTCAGAGAATTTCACGAAGGCCAGCTCCAAGTCAGAAACTCCACACAAGATTACTTTCCATGACCAGCCTTGGGAAAGAGAAGCCCTAATTTCTACAACCTGCACTGGGAGGGAGTTAAGAACCAGGGCCATGCTGGGCGGTAGCACACGCCTTTAATCCCAGCACTCGGGAGGCAGAGGCAGGTGGATCTTTGTGAGTTCAAGGCCAGCCTAGTCTACAAGAGCTAGTTCCAGGACAGCCTCCAAAGCTACAGAGAAACCCTGTCTAGAAAAACAAACAAACAAACAAAAGAATTGGTGTTAAGGAATAAACCATAGTTTTATTCCTTAAACTACAATTTATTTAAAATACAGTTTATTCCTTCATGCTATACATTATATTCAATATATTAAGGTGCCCAGAATTTTTCTAGGCATTTGCTTGGCATTCTATTGAATCTATAATGAATTTTCATTTGCCAGGGTTATCATATGTTCCATATCATATGTTCCGTATATGATAGGCCATATGTGCCTATATAGTCATACATGGCAGGGTTTCCTATGTGGGAATTGTAAGCTTTGGTAATTACTTAAATGCTGTTTCTCCTGTACCCCACCCTCTAAGACTGCCTCAGCCTCTTCATCCCCTACTCCTGGCTGGCCCTGAAGTAATGATAAATTAGTAAGTTTGCCCTCCTATACAGCAATGTCACAGCTTCTATATACAATGTATCTGCTGTAGTAGAGGTGTGCCAATTTCACTACACATGATGAATTTATACTTTCTCTTCATTCTTTCTTTTCTAAAAAGAAACTATAAAAAGCAGCCCTAATCTGAAGCAACCCACTGTAGAAGACTGCGTTCTTCTGTGGGATATAATTCTCCCCATTTTTGCTTTCAGGATGCCATGGCTATTAACAAGTTCAATGTTCTTCACTGGCACATAGTGGATGACCAGTCTTTCCCGTACCAGAGTACCACTTTTCCTCAGCTAAGCGACAAAGTGAGTAATTCACACCGTTGTTGTCTGTGTACCAAAATCCTCGGCATGGCTTCAATGGTTTCCTTATAAATGGAACTGATGTGAAAAAGTTAGGTATCTGTGGTTTAAAATGCTTTTTTAGGTTGCTTGTTAGCTTTTTTATTTCCATAAATCTTTTTGTACTTGTTACAGTTACTAAATAATAAGACTATTACTGTAAATGTTATTACAAACGTACTCTCTGGGAACAGCATACATGTTTTATAAGCTATATGTAGAAGACCTGAATAATTCATGAATAACACAATTAAGATACTCAGTTGCCTAGCAGCATATTTATTTTAAATACATTTAGAAGCATGTAAACGACCTACTTTTTCCTCCTTTGAAACACAAAAAGGAGGACATTTTGGAGATGAGCTGTGTTTGCTGTTGTAAGAGGGAGTCTCAGGCTGGCGTGGTGGTGCACGCCTGGAGGCAGGCAGGAACAGGCTGGAGGGAGGCCTGGTCTACACAGTGAGTTCCAGGACAGTCAAGACCTCACAATAAACTAAACAAAAGCCAGGATCTCCTCCACCTCAGGCTGGCCTTCAAAGTGGATCCCTTGCTTCCTCCCAAGCACTAGGTTCACAGATGTGTGCGAGCACACTGGTGGTCTTTTCTGTGAGTGTTCAAGTGGACTACTCTGGAGCAGTGGAGCTGGGGAGGTCACCCTTGGGTCTCATCACCTAATCTCCCGATAACAGAATGCCAGCTGACATCCAGAGAAGGTGTGTGCCTTGTCAGGACTCCTGTCCTCTGGCCACAGTTCCAACTCTAGTATGTATGTGGGCTGAAGTATGTGGCAGTGAGTGGCTGTTTCTGCTCCACGTTTATGTGCGATTTTCAACACACACAGGGACCGAATAGTTCATTTAGTATCCGGCTCCACCATCAGTCGTGAGCAATTCTGCTGTCACCTGCAGACATTTTCAACCAAATTCCAGACTTATTTCACTTTGTGAAAAGGCTTGGTTTTATCTAATCATCCATTAATAATACTCCTATTTGTCTAAGTGTCTTTTCCTCTTATGGGCCGTACATTATAGATGTTAATGTGCCTGTAATTCTCTTTTCTTCTATTAATTATTGGTACTGAGGAAACCAATGGAATTTGGTGTTCTGTCTCTCTCTGCTGTCATGGTTTAGTTGGTTACATTCCAAAGTTTCAATTACCATGTCTCCTATATTTTGATTTGGGGGGTTAAAGGTCAAGATGATTTCTTCAGACAGATGCCAACCTTATCTTCCAGGGGACCTTCATTGTTACAACCAGTGCTAATTCTTACGTGACACAGAGACCCAGTAAATATTTTTGTTTTGTTTTGTTTTGTTTTCCAGACAGGGTTTCTCTGTGGCTTTGGAGCCTGTCCTGGAACTAGCTCTTGTAGACCAGGCTGGTCTCAAACTCATAAAGATCCGCCTGCCTCTGCCTCCCGAGTGCTGGGATTAAAGGCGTGCGCCATCACCGCCGGGCCCCAGTAAGTATTTAAAGACAATTAAGTTACTTATTGCCTGAGGGTGAATTTTTAGGTGATATTAACTGAAAGACAAAATCTGTGTTTTGTAATAACGGGTGAGTTTGGATTCTAACCTTGACAAGGGCAGTGTTTTCTAAAGGTTCACTCTGGAGGCAAAGATTTTGCTTGTTTTGCTGTTAGCTCCCACAGAGTTGAAGTAACTGTGGGATTCTTGAAGGAGAAGACACTGACAGTCCCATTAGTGAATCTTGAATTCAATGGGGCAGAAATCCACAGTTCTTATAGATTCCTACTCTGAAACTAGGAATCACCCATTGTTAGGCGGGACTGTTTACTACCCTGTGAAAACAGAAAAACTAACTGACCAGCAAAGTGCAAACGGAATTGTTTACGGTTTCCATCTTGCACATCTTAACTTGAATATTTCAGGGGAGCTATTCTTTGTCTCATGTCTATACACCAAGTGATGTCCATACGGTGCTTGAATATGCCCGGTTCCGAGGGATTCGAGTTATACCAGAATTTGATACCCCCGGACATACACAGTCTTGGGGAAAAGGTAAGGAGTTTGTCTTACAGGTTGAAAAAGGGGCATCTGAGATCCTTTGTCTCTTAATAGTTGGTAGTTTTGTTCCTAACTGTAGTTTGTGCAATGGCAGCACAAATGCTACAGATTTTGTGTCCCTTCCAAGTCACTGTCTAGGTACTACCTCATGTATCCGAGTTGGGGAGGCAGAAAACTTGGTTCTAAGTAGACATAATGACTTAGTTCCGCTTTATTGATAGGCATGTTTTGCGGAGAGCACAGACTATGTTCATGTTTCTGGTGGGGGAACGGCACGAGGAAAGGCATTTGAAGAGAACATGTGTGACCAGAGTGGAAAAATTTTAGAGATGCTACAGGTAGTGCTCTGGTGCCAGCCTATCTACATCCGGATCCTGCTTTTGTCCTCTGGAGGAGTTAACCTTGGGGAAGTTAACCCTTCACCTCCAGTTTCTGAGAAACAGTTCTGAGCATCAAATACAACAGAAAGCGCACAGCATGAGACCCAGCATTTCTAATTGTTCAATACATAGTAATACCATGACAGACATGGAAAACAATGGGAACTGAACCTGGGAAGGGCATTGCCAAGGCTCTTGACGACAGTAATGAGCTTTGTCAGCATGCAGCCCGCCCTGGGAACCAGTGCAAATTTCCGAGTAGAAAAGTAACAGGACTGGGGTCACATTTGGGGAAAACCTCTATGAAAGGAACAGATTGTAAAGAGAAAGACCCTAGAGGCCCCACACTGGGAGGGTCAACACAGGCTTGAAAAGTAATGAGCAGAACCAGAAATGTTCTGGAAACACAGTCATGGAACTTGGCAACCAACTCACAGAGCTTGGTGAGGCCTACGAGCAGACCTGTCAGAAACCAGAGAAAGAGAATTGGGGTTTCGTTAGATTGTACTGAAAGGCAGCTAGGGTCTCTATTTGTATTGAAGCACAAAGAAAATTTTGAGAGTCATTGATATTTGAAGTGGGTAAGACCTCAACGTTGTGTAAAAGCAGCAAAGGGGAACAGAGGAGGCAGCTCTTGTCTTCCTGTGGAGAAACTGCTAAATCAATCTTGGTAAAGATGGTTGTCTTTTCTATAGCTTCAACAACACAAAGTTCAGATGGTCAGGTTTACAGTGGTTTGTTATGATGGTATCAGAGGGACTCATACTCAATAGAAACATGCTTTGAATCTTGATCTTTTCCTGGGCTAGGGCTATGATTGAGTAGACACAGTCTTGAAGACTCCAGGCCCCAGCAGACAGACAAACAGATGTGACAGTGTTGTGTGCTGAGCTACTCTTGGTGGGTTAGGGTGTCAAATGCACTTTTGACATTAAAATTTTCACCTCACGGAGTTTATTGGGATTCACTACCATTGTAAGAGGACCATTTATAGCATAAAGATGTGCAAAGTCAGGCCTTTGTGATTAATATCCTTAGAAAAAAAAATCTTTGTATTTTCTTCTAGGTCAGAAAGGCCTCCTAACTCTGTGTTACAGTCAAAGGAAGCAAACGCAAAGGGTTGGACCTATAAACCCAACTCTAAATGAAACTTATAAATTCCTTACCACATTTTTCAAAGAAATCAGCAGTGTGTTTCCAGATCAGTTCATTCATTTGGGAGGAGATGAAGTGGATTTTGAGTGTTGGTATGGTAACTCTAAACCTTTTATTTTTTTTCAGCTTTTTTTCTTAAAGGGAAGACTGGGGGCAACATCTCTCCTTGTGAGGGTTTAAACAATCCCTGAGATGGTTAGTTATTAAAGGACGTATACTTGAGAGGTGCAACAAGGTGAAAGGTTAGGAAGAAGACTCAAGGGGCAGAAGCCAGGCATGGTGGCTCATGCCTATACCAAGGGAAGGGCAAGCCTGGGCTATCGACTAGCACTGACTCAAGGAAGAAAGAGTAACAAAGTCTATAACCAGTCTTGGTGGCACATATCTCATTCTTATGTTCAGGACAATGAATGTGGAGTATTGGGAGTTCAAGGTCAACCTGACTATAGTGCATCACCTCAAAAAACCTAAAAGACAGCCAGGTGGTGGTGGCGCATGCCTTTAATCCAAGCCCTCAAGAGGTAGAGGCAGACGGACTTCAGTGAGTTCAAGGCCAGCCTTGAACAAAAAAAAACCAAAACAACCTAAAGGACTATAAGAGCTTTAGCGAAAGGGGAGATGTTCAAGTCAGAGTCCTTGGCTTTGAAAAGAGGCTGGGGTGGAGTGGGTATGGAAGGCCTTTTTTAAAAATGGAAAGTAATTTCTGGAAAAGTATTTCTGGGAAAAAAATACTTAGTATTAGAAAAATGACGGGAACTCATAATCAAGAACTTGGACTTTTAACTCTTTAAAGTCTGTGTAAGTGATGTTTTTGATGCGTGCTGCTTCAAATAATAAGCTGGGCACACCAAAATGTTTAACATTTCAGTCACTTTTTTATTTAAGGGCATCAAATCCAAACATCCAAAATTTCATGAAGAAAAAAGGCTTTGGCAAGGATTTTACAAGACTGGAATCTTTTTATATTAAAAAGTAAGTCATTGGCAAGTCTAGTCCTCAATGCTTCTGCACAAGTTTAACTTCACTGTCTGCTTTACCTTCCCATTTTCTCCTCCCTTACAAAAGTGGAGACATCAAAACCCACTACAGAAGGAAGTGCCACACAGTTTTCTTTACAACGGTGAACATTTCACAATCACTCCTGAAATAGAAGGAGAAGTCATGTGTCCTGAGAGCTTGGCTTGAGTCCTGGCTGCCCAAATCCTTGTCACTACCTAGGTCTGCAGCTCATTCCATCTGTCCAGTCCTAGAGCATCTCTCTTGCTCCCTACTGTGAGCACAGTAGCCAGAGAGGCACATGCCTGTCCGTCACCTTAGAATTATGGCAGCTAAAAGTCCTCAGCTGCATCAGCTACGTTTCCAGTGTCTTACAGCAAGGAGAATGATGGCTGCTGGACAGTATAGACAGAACATTTCCCAAAAGTTTGCCAGGACCAGAGCCTTGGGCTTCATGAACCATGTGGAGTTACATATGTGTAAAAGAAGAAAGAGAAATAGACAGCTTTGCTCTTTCCAGGCTCTGCTCTATCCATTAGAAAGGGTCAGAGTTCACTCTGTCCTTCCTAGTTAGCTTTTTGTGTGGTATATTCTTTCTTACCCTTTCAAGTGTCTGTTACTGTCTAACTAAATATCTGTGGTAGCAGTAGCTGAGTGTTATTGACGTGACATGACAGCTTTCCTTCTGCCAACCTGTGGGTCTTGACCCCTTTAAGACCACTGGAAATATCAGATATTTACATTACAATTCATAACAATAACGATATTACAGTTCTGAAGTAGCAACAATAGTTTTATGGTTGGGGGTCACAACATGAGGAAGGTTGAGAACCACTGTCCTATAAGATGTGTCACAAACATAGGCAACACAGCTCAGTGTTGGAGTTGTCCACCCTGAGGTGTCCCCTGAGGGATCTCTGTCCATGTGTGGCTGCGTTTCACAAGTCCTAGCGAAATACTTGACAAACACACCAAAAACCAAACACGGATCAATATTTAAAAATTAAGTCAAATTTTCTATGTAAGCTATGTTTATCCCGAACATGGATCACTAATCTCAATAATCTTGCCCGTGGTACTTTAGGGAGTATACTTTCTGTGTAGTTTCTTTGGAGGCAGTCTCTTGTCAGTAAGACATATCTCAGGCTGCCTTGGCTGAAGGATTCTTTCCATTCCCCTTGTCCCTTACTTTTGTCTTAGCTCTCTACCCTGCCTCAACTTTAGGCTGGTTCTGCATAGCTATGTTATACTGAGATATGGTACTTTTCAACACTGCAAGCTGTTCCCGGAAGAAAACATGCATGGGTAAGAGTGTTAACTTTGTGACTCTAAATAACTGTCAATTTTTTCAATGCTAGGGTTTTGGACATTGTTACATCCTTAAAGAAGGGCTCCATTGTTTGGCAAGAGGTTTTTGATGACAATGTGGAGGTAAGAACTGTGAAGACTCCACTCAGGGCTGAGTGCTGGCTCACAGTGGGAAAGACTGCCGGCCGCACCAGCCTGAGCACCACTAACTTCAGCAGTTAGGATGATGGAAGGTCTGGAGGGCTCCATTCTTCACTGCTGAACTCTTTGCTACAGACAGATTCAAGGAGAGGAGGCAATACTTTCAGTGTGTATCTACTGGTGACCGTACCAGGTCCAACAGACAGCACCAGTCCAGTGGTCACGCAAACCAAGTCATCAGTCGGGGGAAGGCACTGAAGATTCAAGGGAGAGACTAATTAGTATGCATTGCAGACATACATGAAATTGTCAAGAACAGAGCTTAAAAATAAAGCCAAGTTGGCTGGGCTGTGGTGATGCACACCTTTAATCCCAGCACTTGGGAGGCAGAGGCAGGCTGATCTGTGAGTTCAAGGCCAGCCAGGGCAGAGAAAGCCTGTCTTAAACAACAATGCGGCAAGCATGGCCTAGTGTACACCTGTAACCCAAACATTGTCAGGGCTGGGGCAAGAAGGTTGCTGGGACTCGCTGGCTCCAGCATAGCTCCAGGTTCAGTGGAACTCGAGGGAATGCGGTGATTAGAGCAGGATGGCAAGCCTGCCCATGCACCCGTGCATGCGCTACAGCACGCAGACACAGGACTCCATTAGTAATGTGGACAACTCACTGTTCCTTCTAGTTTCTTCCCCCAACTCTTGCTGTCTCACAAGTTCAAGTATTTTGAATTAAGTTCCTTTTTGTTTTTAGGAGCAAAACAGACACCAAATGAGCTTTTTAAAAACATAGTGGTTTTAAAACAGGTAAAATCAATATACACTTTTAAGAAATATTTTTTCCCTTATTATTTATTTGTAGTGTATCTTATAAGCCCAGGTACCACTGTTACCTCTAAGGGACTGGTGACAGTCTCATGGTTTCAAGTTAAGTAGAACACTGGTGTGGAGGGAATGGGACCAAGGTGCACACCTTACCCTGAGTTCCGTAGTCTCTGAGGTGTTAGCTATAACAGAAGTTGAATGTCCAGTTTTAAGTGTTGATGAAATGTGAACAGCAATGAAAACTTGGCACTGACCGTTAGGAAAAATGATGATTTTTTTCTAAGATCTTAGAAAGCCGTAGACTGTACTTAGTAGACCTGACACTGTGATTGCAATCTGCACACTTAGCTTCAGCCGGACACAGTGGTTGAGGTGTGGAAGAGTGAAAATTATTTAGAGGAGCTGAAACAAGTCACATCATCCGGCTTCCCGGCAATCCTTGCTGCACCGTGGTACTTAGACGTCATTAGCTATGGGCAAGACTGGAGACACTACTACACAGTGGAGCCTCTTAATTTTGAAGGTTAGCAAAGCAGCCGTCACTGCTGGTTTCTTCCATAACTTCCATTCTCTCCTCCCAAATCTAACCTGGATGCCTATTATTCCTTTTATGACTGATCTTTGATTTTACTAGAAATAAAGCTTTGGTATCATTTTAACTTCTGGAAGGAACAATGTGCTAGTCTTAAATACCCCCTTAGATTTTGCCTCCATTTTTATGGAGCTGCTTTCTATATCTGAGAGATGGTTAAGTGTGTTAACTTTTTTTGGTTTCTCGAGACAGGGTTTCTCTGTAGTTTTTTTTTGGAGCCTGTCCTGGAACTAGCTCTTGTAGACCAGGCTGGTCTCAAACTCTGCCTTCTGAATGCTAGGATTAAAGGCGTGCACCACCACTGCCCTGCAAGTGTGTTAACTTTTAAGAGACCTAAGTAAGGTTACCATTTGTGTCTACGGATTTTAGGTTGTGTGGTCCACAGTTTTCAGCTTCTTTATTAGCAGTTCTAAATTATACAGTTCTTGTACATCAGTCTTTATTTAACTTAGAAAATGATGCTATGATTAAAAGTCTCAGAAATATTGACCCACTAAAAATCATGACTTTCTCTAGAAAGCATTTTGAGGATCAAAAGTAGTAATTCTAAATAGTAGTTTTTAGTTACTCCTTTTCTCCTCCCGGCTCACCACAGTCCTTTATGTATGCTGCATAGCACTGAGCAGGGAGGGAATGAAGGTTCTGGTCCTACAGGAAGGGAACATGGGATAACTATAGAGAGGAAGCCAGTGTTGTACAGCTTAACTTCTTTCCCTCCAAACACTTTAATGCAGGTTCCGAGGAGGAGAAACGACTAGTCATTGGTGGAGAAGCTTGCCTGTGGGGAGAATTTGTGGATGCAACTAACCTTATTCCAAGATTATGGTAAGGAATGGAAGGGATGCCAAATGGCTTAAAAGATGCCTTGGCTCTTCTCTATGTAAGAAGGAAAGCCCTGAGGAATTTCCTTAAGTAGATGACTGCCTTGGAAGACACATATTTTAAATTTCAGGCCTCGGGCAAGTGCTGTTGGTGAGAGGCTCTGGAGCCCTCAAACTGTCACCGACATACAAGATGCCTACAACAGACTGGTGACACACCGCTGCAGAATGGTCAGGTGAGAGGCACGCCCTTCCAGCCTAAGATCTTAGTAAAGTCCAGCATTCAGTGTAACTCCTGCCTTCAGCTTTTTGCTTAGCAATAAATAAAAACATCACCTAGGAAGTGGTCATTTACTTGGTAGAAGTTATGCACTCATTGTTGCGGGGGAGAAAGTAACACCTGTAAGATACGCTTAGTGTAACTGCCATCTTAAAGGAGTTAGTAGCTTAAATTAGAATTATCAAATCATCACAAAGTGGGGATTTGCTAAAGTGATCTGAGATGGGAGGGCCACCAGTCTAAAACATCTCTTTGTTAATCTGCCAACAGCCGTGGAATAGCTGCACAACCTCTCTTCACTGGACACTGTAGCCTTGAGTACAGAATGGAAACGTGAACAGAAGTCTGCAGCAGTCGGAACTATAATCATGTTGACTGTGAAATCATGTAAAATTAATATTTGTTAGGTGTTTTTTTAATAAACCATCTTTTTATTGATTGGATCTATCTGTATCACACACAGAATACTGGCATCTTTTATTTGAGCAGCTTAAAAAATAAAAGGAAAAGCTTTGTGATATCACTCAATATCCAAAGGGCTACATGAGCACCTTCATCATTGTGACGGCTTGACAACACTGGGCTACAGAGGCTCAGTATTTAAGAGCACTTGCTACTCTTACAGATTCTGAGTCAGCTCCTGGTTCATAAACATCCCTAACTCCAGCTCCAAGGGATGTTAACATCCACTTCTGACCTTCATGGGTATCAGGCATACATGTGCTACACAAACATGTATGTAGTCAAAAAACTCCAAGGAAAGAATGTAAAAAGAAAATTTTAAATGAGCAAAGTTCCTCCTAGGCCCAGGCCTTTGGACATGTGCTTCCCAGTGGGTGCTATTTGGGGAGGTCCAGGAAGTAAAGCCTTGCTTGAGCAAGTTCACCACCAGTTGGACTTCGAGAGCTCACTACCAGGCCCTAATTTTGGTTCGCACTGTGCCGTGCTTGAGGTTAAAGGTGGGCTTTCTCGGCTTCCTGCTGCCCTGCTGTCCCTGCAATTACGGACTCTCCTTCGGAACCTTCAGCCATAAATAAACCCTTTTATAAGCTGCCCTGGACAGGAGATTTGCCTCAGTAAGAGGGGAGGGAATCCAACCAGGGCACAGAGTGGAGCTGCATTTATAGCAAAGCACGGTCCACACAGAATTAGAATGGCAGCTCCAATGCCAGTATCTACATCTTTTGTCAAGTTCTTTTTATATAACAAAGCAGTAATTTACCAGCCAATGAATAAAACATCACTCTTACTGAGAACGAAGCAGGTACATGTTTTCTGGATACTTCCCCGTGTTTCCAAGGACCTAAAGCACTTGGGCCAAACCACTTCTCTGGTTGAGCAGAGTAGTCTGGTCTTGAGGACTCATGGCTTGATAAGTAGAGAATTCTAAGGCAAAAGTAGCCGAGCCTGAAGTCAGCGTTCGAAGCACAGTTGAGTATCCCTAATAAAAAGAATTTCAGTTTGTTACTGCATTATATTTAGGCCCTAAGTTTCTTTTCCTGCAGAGAAGGTGGTGGTGACAGAGCTATACCATTGCCTCCAGGTAGATGTTTTCGGGAAGGGAAGGAACTATTGTCAACAGGAGAATTTAGCATAGGTAAGTCTGCTGTGCATTTGTTCATTCTGAGGCCCAGGAATTTGGTGCTATGACTCTGTCCTTCCTCCTGATCAGTTGGTATCCCTGGTGCCTACCCCAGGAGCCAAAGTGCCTGGTTGGGGAAGAGAATGATGCTGGCTTCAAAACTAGGGCAGAAAGGGGAGAGTGGTCATTCAGACTGACCACACTTTGATACAGTGTGCCACAATCTTTGTGGTCCCAAGGTTGGAAATAACTTGTCTGAAGTGCTATGTTCCATAGCTCTCACCCACTACTGAAGGCCAAAGTCTTCACTCCTGGTGAAGTTTCTAAGAGTGGCGGAACTTAAGCCCCATGCCTGCAGGTGTTAGCAACCACGTAGTTTTACTCAGCGTAGATCTTGTATATTAAACAATATTTATAGTTCAAATGCAAAGAACTTACCATCATTTCTGCTAAAGGAACAAATCCTATAACAACTTTGCTGTCCTGGCGAGTTTGAATTTCCTGAATATTCCCTCTTCTTTGGGCCAAGTCTGCCAGGACGGGGCTGAGGTAATCTCCAGTCACTGTGACCTCAAGACTCATCAGCGGCTCCAGCACCTGCTTGTCAGCTTTCTTTAGGGCCTGAAGGGAGTTCATAGGTTGAACAAATTTCTATTCAAGTAAAGGAAGTTACATAAAAACTGAAAAACTGAACTATTTCCAATATTCTTGAGCCTAGGGCTCTGGTAACCTCAGTTGCTTTAAGACTCCAGAGATAGCGTTTTGTAAGAAACCAAGGTCTTTAATACTTGATTATACATAGTAGTGGTCACATGCTGGAGGACATCAACAGTCAAGATGGCAGAAACATTATGGACAAACCCTTTCTTAGACTTCAGAGGCCACAAAAGGAAGCTGAAAATGTTTTCAAGATAATTGTGTGGGAAAACAAGAGAAAAATGGGACTGGGCTCTGTACCAAAAGAACCAGTTTAAAAATTTTAAAATTAAATTTATTCGTGTGTAGCATGTGCTCGTGCGCACCACAGGGCGTCTGTGGAGCCAGAGAACAACTTTAGGACTCAGGTCTCCTTCCCACTATATGGGTCCTGGGGACTAAACGAAGAATGAGGCTTGGCAGCAAGAACATAAGGGAAGTGTCAGCACAGCTGCCTGTGGAGTCTACGGTGCCCACTCGGTGCACTCCCTTACAGCGGAAGCATGGAGACTCTCTCTACCTTTTGGACACATCTTGAGACACAGGCATTAACCATAGTTGTGGAGGTGCCGGGGTGAATCATCAGTGAGTGCAATGTTATTGCCACATCTTGAACTGGGGATCCAAGTAAAGGTCCTGAGTAAGGGGGAAAATAAAGCAGAGTAATATAAACAAATAGTCACAAAAAATAATGCAACAAAAATACAGCTCAAGTACAAAGAAATACAGACAGAACATGAAGTATCTGTAAAACATGGAATAATTAGGAGGCGAGTAGTGTAACGCCAGAGGACACGCTGCTGTGTACAAGAAACTGGCTCAAAATACAGATGAAAAAAGGGAGTAAGTCGTCAAGGGGAGACTGTGCTATTATTTGCTTCCCTTACCCTGGAGGCATGCACTGTGGACTGCATTTTCAATGGCCTCTCGGGAGGCCTGCACTAGATCTTCACTGACACAGTCAGCATACTCAATCACAGCCCTGCCGGACGGTGCTTCCACTGGCTGGGCTTCCAGTTCTGCTCTCACAAAATGCCGCTTGTCGCCTAAAGTCTTGTCTAGGGTATCTGAAAACAAACACATTGAAATGCATGAAAAATAAGGGGGTGACTTAAGACAATGCTCAGCTTTGGGCCAAGAAATGAAGGAAGCCAAAGAAAGAGGCCAGGAACAGACTGCCAAGGGGTAGAGTCTGCCTTGACTAAACTGCCTGCTTCTAAAGTCTGAGTCTACTCAAAAAATAGTCTTTAAGACTATCAAATAAATGGCCCAGGGCTGGTGGTTCATGCCTTTAATCCCAGCATTCAGAAGGCAGACGGGTCTCTACCAGACCAGCTTGATCTACAAAGTAACTTCCAGGATAGCTAGGGCTGTTAAGCAGAGAAACCCTGTCTTAAAAAAACCACACACACACACACACACACACACACACACAGTATCAAATGAATGGAATAAATGATCAGAGCTTGAAAAAAAGGTAACACTCAGATTATAAAACATTTAGAGAGTATAAAAAGTGGCTAATGAAAACTATAAAATGTGTTCCTCTGCCAATTTCCAAACTGTTAAATTTCATATATTTCAGCAACATTTAATGTTTCTTTCCCAAAAAACTTTCTTGAAATATAGTTAAACAGTTTTCCTTGTTTTTGTTTTTTTGTTTTGCTTTTCCTATTTTTTTTTTCTTTTTTTGAGACAGAGTCTCACTATGTATCTCTGACTTTCCTGTAGACCAGGCTGGCACTGAACTTACAGAGATCAAGCTGCCTCTGCCTCCCAAGTGCTGGGATTAAAGGCCTGCACCACAATGTCAGGCTCTAATTTCTTTTTAAGTGCTGGGGACTGAACCCAGAGGCCTTGCTCTATGTCCACATTCTTCCATCTCTCCTGACCAGCAGCTGCTACCAGCACTCTACTGACAAAATGGCTACTTCACGTGAGCAGCAATGTAATGCAGCCACTCAAATCCCACACTCAAAACTAAACCTGAGCCTTTATGATTCCTTTTGAGCTCACTACTATGAAACATCCAAGAAAGTATACACTTTCTAAGAAATAAGATGAACAATATAAAACCTAGAATTTCTAAAGAAACAGAAATTGCCAGTACCTACAGTACCGTTTCCACAACTGTCTTTAGTGTCCTCATCTGCATGCATTCCTGTGCACATCTGGTTATCACTTCTGTACCTCCCTTTCTACCAGGCTGTGTTCCCACCCCAGCCATGCCCTCCACCTCTCTCAGGAGACACTTCACACTCCACTCTGAGGAAGACTGCCCTCTCCTCCCGCTGTTATGTCTCATGTACTTGTGAATTCACATCACTCCTCAGAGGAGTGCAATTACTGTCTGTGTCGTCTCTTGATGTTTAATGACTCCATGTTTGACAGTGAACGTAATTTTCAAGCTGGCAAGTTGGTTCCTGTAATCCTGGGACCTTTTTTCCTTTTTTAAAGCATTTATTTTCTTTTTGGCATAATACCTTACTGTGAGAAGCCCTTGAGGCCTGGGTTGACATACAACTCTCTGGAGGCCTTCTGCTTCCTTCAGCTTCTTCAAGATGCTACCTACTCACGAGTACCTAACAGGTTCTGTAAATTTAGGCTTAGAACTCTGTATCAGAAGCTTACAATCACGAATCTGGAACTTCCCCTCTATGCCACTGCCTCGGCTTCTGTGGAGAAGACTCCCCCAGAGGCAGCTCTTTCTATGAGGAAGTGGCCTCCATGCTGGGGCAGAGAGGACAGCCGATGGCTGCAGTGTGCACCTACTTCCCCAGACTCTTGTTCCCTCTTCCTTTTGAACTCCAGAGTTTCGTGCTAACCAGCTCAGGCATTAATTTAAAAGAGTATTATTCATGTTTATCTTGGTTTTACTGCTGCAGATGTACAGTCCAGAAACAGAGCCCCGTGTCACCACATCCATGCTTAACTTTTCAAGTTTCAGTGAAATGTGGTCGCCTAGACTCAACAAATTTTGGGTGTGCTTAAGGGCACTTGGTTATCTTAAGCAATTCTGGTCTGCACTGCTCAACAACCTGTCCACGCATAGTTTACTCTGTGGTAAATAGTGCTTAAGTAAGCAAGTCGTCTGCTTCACTAGCTCTCCTGTCCCACAGCCACTGGAAGATGCATCCGTCTGATGAGTGCACAGTAACGGTCAAGGCCTTCTGTGTCTGTCACAAAATTTTTTAAAAACCATGGGAGACACTAGAAACTGTGACCCCTGCCCATTTACACAACTAAACACTGACAAACCCAGAATGTCCAAAATGCTTTATTTTTTTACCTGTGGCACGAACTGAGTTTAAGATGGTTTCCCGGTATGCCACCTGCAGAGGCCCTAGATAGGTCTCTAGGCCATATTCCCTCTTGATTCGGTCATGAATAATCTCAATATGTAACTCCCCCATACCACACAGGACTGTCTGTTTATAAAAGGGAAAAAAGATAAGACAAAATACTATATACAGAGAAAAGATTTTTAAAATATTATAGAAAGTAATAATGTTCGTGTACTTAAGTAATTATAACTAAATATCTTTTAAAAAAATTTTTGGGCTCCTATATAAAAATATTACTGATTTTCCTGGCTAGGATAATAGATCAATTGTAGTCTCCTTTCACACCAGTTTGGTTATCAGTTGGGTAAGTGGCATCAAGTTATCTAACCCCTATATCAAATCCTGGTCAGTGCAACAGGAGTACAATCGATGTTCTGGACTATGCTCTGTATCTTCTTTCTTTGTACGCAGTTTGTTTACTGTTTATTTATCACTGTGTATGTGGTATGTTTGTGTATGATGCAGAGGAGAAGCATGTGCAGAGGTCAGAGAACAACTTATTTGGAGGCCTGGGCAGCCAGTGCCTTTACTCACTGAGCCATCTTCTTGGCTCTAGTTTTTAATATTTTATATGTATGGGTATTTTGCTTGCATGTGTGTGTGTGCCCCACTGGTGTGGCTAGTGCCTGTTGAGCCAGAATCCCCTGGAACTGGAGATACAGATGGTGGTAATTCATCAAGTGGGTGCTGAGGACTGAATCCAGGTCCTCTGGAAGATCAGCCAAGCACTCTTAACCACTAAGGCACTTCTCCAGCCCCTGGTTTGCTTTTTGACAGGTTTTTACTTGTGTGCAGTCCAAATTCACCTTAAACTTGTAGCAATCCTATTACCTCAGCCTCTCAAGTATTGGAACCACAGACATGAACCACCCAAGACCAAGCTAAAACCCTTTTCTTTCTTTTTTGGGTGGCGCGGGTTGGGGGTGGGCTATGTGGCGGTATTTTTCAGCCTGTGTCTCATTAAATAGCACTGGCTGTCCTGGAACTCACTTTGTATACCAGGCTGTCCTAGAACTCGGAGATCTACTTGCCTCTGCCTCTCAAGTGCTAGGATTAAGGTGCGTGCCACTACAGTCAGCTAAAACCCTTTTCTTAGTGAAAAAGCAGACAAATGTTTGAACCTATGCTGAAGACAGCGCCTTGAGAATGAGGTAAATAACTTCCCCTAAAACCTCCCAACTACATAGATGTTTTCTAAATGCTGGAGGGAGTGACAATGCCTAGGCCAGTTTGAACATGCATATAACAGAGAAACAGGCCTCTATGGTTTCTGACCTCCCTCTACTATGCTGCTTCTATGAGCATCAGTGTAAAGGACACAAGAGTTGAACCTTATTTTAAAACTTCACAAAAGCCTGCACTATGGAAAGTCAAAACTGATGGGGAGTGATCTGTACATGTGAAATGTAGTTATTTTAGGGAACTGAAGAGAATGTTTATTTAGAATGACAACATCATAAAGGGAAACTTAAATTATGAATCAGAGCTTGTTCTTTCAGGAGTGTAGACTAGTCAAGGTCATATGAATGTCTTCTCTCCCTTCTCGGGCTGGGTAATAACATACATACTTGTCCAGAGTCAGGATCAATCCTCACTTTCAAACTGGGATCTTCACGCTGAAGGCGGTCCAAGGCATGATCCAAATCTGAGTGATTAAACAATACCTATCATTATCTTCACTTCATTTCTAAGTAAATAAACAATGAGTCTGAAGTGGGGAACACAGACTAACAAGAAAGTATATTGATTAAAAAAAAAAAAAGAAAATTTCAAAGAGTCATAAATGCAGAGCTAAAACAAGGTAAGACAATTCCAATGAGAGGTGCTTAAGAGTGAGTGTGTGCACACATCTCCACAGTGAGCTGGGTAAAGTAGCAAGCAGGCTGGCGGCCAGACGTCAGCCAGTGAAGAGCAGCACTAGATGAGAAGGAACGTGCAAGCCAGAGGGCGCATGCACTGTCTTACAAGCCATGCCGGGAAGTCTGCCTTTATACTGGGAAGCCTGAAGGACATTAAAAGGCCAGTAACGTCATCTGGCTCTATTTCATAAAGACAAATCTAGGAGCCTACCAAAAAAAAAAAAAAAAAGAAAAGCCAACAGGCCTTCATAAACACTGGCTACAATGAAGAGCCAGCAAAGGGAAGATAAAATGACATCTGATCACTGTGGTGAATTCTCAACTGCAGGAGACTCTGAAGATGAGTCACTGTGTGCTATGTGGAGTCAGACAATGATAGACTTTGCTGATGAACACGCTTGCCTTTTTATAAAAGTTCCATGGACTGAAAAGTGCAGCCGTAGCAAAGAGCTGAACCACAGATTAAAAAGCTAACCTTTATCACTCTATTCATTCAAATTGTTCTTAGGTATATAAACCAGGCCTTCTAGAGCTGTGCTGTCCAGCAATAGCCACTGGGCATTAAGTACTACTGCTCTGAATTAATAGGTGCTATAAATGTAAAGTGCATACCATATTTCAAAGACTTCACATGAAAAAAACAGTACTTTAAAAAGGTTTATGTGTAAGAGTACTTTGACTTCTTGTATGTCTATGCACCATTTGCATGCTGATGTCCTTGGAGGCCAAAAGAAGGTGTCAGATTCTCTGGAACTTGAGTGACAGATGGTTGCTAGTCACCATGATCCAGCACTGGATGCTGGGAACCCAACCCAGTCCTCTGCAAGAACAGGGGGTGCTCTTAACCACTGACTCATCTCTTGATTCATTAATACTTTATTTTCATGTTAAAATAAGAGTAATGGATGAATATCTCTTATCTGAAATGCTTGAGATGAGAAATGTTCAAATTTCATGCATTTCAGATTCGGAATTTTGCTGTATCTTTTTCTTTTCTTTCTTTCTTTTTTTTTTTTTTTAAAATGTTTTACAGATGAGTGCCTGCATGTAAATAAGTACCAATAACTGGTTGTTACTGAGGAAACCAGAGAGAGCATCAGATCCTTGGAACCTGAGTTACTGGCAGTTGCGAGTAGCTATGTGTGTGCTGGGAACTGAACTCAGGACCTCTGATAGAGCAAGTGCTCTTAATCACTGAGCCGCTGTTCCAGCCCCTCTACATCTGCCTTACATTAGATACCGTTCCTTCAGCAACCTGACAAGAAAAGACATGGTTTCTTTCATTACTCAGGGTCTTACATCTGCACTCTGATTTCTTTCATGTGCATGCTAGCTGGGTAGATGAAGACCTGCAACCCCACCCAGTTAGAGATTTTCTTTCCCATTACATCATAGGAGATATAGAGAGGAAATAAAGATTGTTCTTATTTTCCCATAATCTGTGAGTCCAGCTCATTTTTAAGGGGAGTAAAGAAAACTATAAAGCTTGTCTTTAGGTAGTCTTCATAATTGAATATTCATTGA
Organism: Dicrostonyx torquatus; assembly: GCA_028555095.1. NCBI lineage: Eukaryota > Metazoa > Chordata > Mammalia > Rodentia > Cricetidae > Dicrostonyx > Dicrostonyx torquatus. The sequence continues at coordinate 4,279,439 of JAQHUG010000088.1, read as the reverse complement.
CAGCCTCATAAAGCATTGATGTTTGAGATGAGACCTACAGTGTTTTAGAGACAGACAAGTTCAGGGAAAGAAAGACTATGTCGAAGAAGAGAAACCACAACACAAAATGGCCCACCATCTTCAGGAAGTCAGAACTGGTTCATACTTTAGATGCAAAAAAATAAATTAGTTAAAATTCATGTCCTAATTAATCTAACAAACTAGGAGGGCAGGGCAAGGTAGGGTCAATTAATTAGAATCCCATAAAAAGCATTCCAAGGCTGGGTGGTGGTGGTGCAAGCCTTTAATCCCAAAGCTTGGGAGGCAGAAGCAGGTGGACCTCTGTGTTTGAGGCCATCATGGTCTACAGGACGAGTTCCAGGACAACCAGTGCTACACAAAGGATACCCTGTAAGCCAAAAACACAACCAAAAAAAAAAAAAATGCAGCAACAACAAACTAACCAACCAACAAACAAAAGCACTACAAGAATAAGAATGAGAAGTATATGAAAGTAGAAAAATGGCTAAGATATATATGGAGTTTGTAAAAGTCAAAGCGATTTAAGTAAAGCACAGACCAAACCACAAGAAATGCTGAACAGTAAAGGCAAGTAAAATCTAACTCTATCACACAGGAAGTCTCCGAAGACTCACACCAGTGAACTGAGACACAAAGACTGTCTGTACCTGGTTGCTTAGCCACTGATGGGGGTTCTATGGTGCAGAAGAAAACAGGTTCTGGGATCTCCACCCCGGCCAACAGCAGACTCTCTGCTTCACTGTTTTTCCCGTGCTTCTTTTCTCCCCTTCCCGCTCGACGGGCTGCAGCTAAGGCGCTGGACTTGGAAGAGACTATGGTGTCTCCAGTGGCAGTCTGAAAGCAAATGGGACAGCGTCCTGCTAGCACTCTTCCACCCAAAACCACTAGACAGAATGTGAGTGTAGCACATTCTTCTCATTCAACTGAAGGAAATAAATTCACAGACCCTACAACTCTCCATAAACAAAGCTCATTTACCTTGTGTAATAACTCTATCTAAAATGTCATTGCCATAAGTTCTAAAAGGGCTGGAGAGATGGCTCAGAGGTTAAGAGCACTGGCTGCTCTTCCAGAGGACCTCAGTTCAATTCCCAGTAACTACATGATGGCTCACAGCCATCTATAATGAGATCTGATGCCCTCTTCTGGCCTGCAGGCACACATGCAGGCAAAACACTATAATACATAATATATATACATAATAAATAAATCTTTAAAAAAAGCAATTTGGGGAAGAAAGGGTTTATTTTTAAATTAATAAATTCTAACAAATAATGAAACATATATATAATACACACCAAACCAAAATTTACTGGCAAAAAATGTATTCATCTGCCTGAATTTCCCATAATGGCCAGGCAGGTTCACTAAAACTCATCATGTTTTTAACACCAGTTAAGAATTTCTTACTGCCAGGCAGTGAGGGAGCATGTCTTTAATTTCAGCACTCAAGAGGCAGAGGCAGGCGGATCTCTGTGAGTTCGAGGCCAGCCTGGTCTACAGAGTGAGTTCCAGGACAGGATCCAAAGCTACAGAGAAACTCTACTTTGAAAAAATGGAAGAAAAAAAAAGGAATTTCTTACTGTTTTACAAAAAATTCTCTAATACCTCAAATATTCAATTAAGCAGAACACACAGAGAGACACTAAGAAAAAGCTCCATGGGGATGAAGCAGTATTTTACATCAACTTAAGATGAGCCCTTAAGTAGTACAGACTGCACGTAAACTGTTTCCTTCCTGCTCTGCTCATATCAAGGCTGTGCTGGGTTCCCTCTGTAGATGACTCTCCAAATGTTTGCAGTGCTCCTCCAAATATGCACAAGGAGCAGGTCCTGCCTTTAGGAAGACAGAGAAGACAATAATAAAGCCAGGTTCAGTCAGGCATGGCAGCACACCCATTAGTCTCAGCATTCAGGAGGCAAAGGCAGGCAGATATCTGAGTTCGAGGCCAGCCTGGTCTACAGAGAAAGTTCCAGGACAGCCAAGGCTACACAGAGAAACTCTTTCTTCAAAATATCCCAGGTATAAAATTCAGACCATGGGCCAGGCGGTGGTGGCGCACGCCTTTAATCCCAGCACTCGGGAGGCAGAGGCAGGCGGATCTCTGTGAGTTCGAGACCAGCCTGGTCTACAAGAGCTAGTTCCAGGACAGGCTCCAAAGCCACAGAGAAACCCTGTCTCGAAAAACCAAAAAAAAAAAAAAAAGGTTAAAGTAACAATTTTCCAATATGAAATGTGCCCAAAAATAGAAAAATACATTTGACTAATCTAAATTAAAAGAAAGTTTTAGCCCACCCAAACCAGATGTGGCTCTAAGTGTGTCCTTCCATCGCTCTGCAAGTGTCTAGGTGGTGTCCACTGTGTGCAAGCCCTGAAGTCCACTGCAGACGGAGAACTAACCAAGAACAAAAGACACCCAAGCCCTGGCCCATAAAGAGCTCTTGATAGCAAAATGTCTTTCCTCATTACCTGATCAGTTGTACGGTTAGATCACACTTTCTGTCATGATCAAACAGGTAAATACTCACCAAGCGTAGCAGTAGAGAGTTTGAGCCCAGCCAGGGATGGACAGCGAGCTCAAGGCAAGTCTGAGCAACTCAGGGACAGAAAGAAAGACCCTCCCCGCACCCACCCCACACACACATAGGTAAAAATTCCACACAAGTAAAACAGTATTTTAAGTAAACTTCACATACACATTTCAACAAGTAGTAGACTTTACTTGGCATTGAACTTCATTTGACTTTATTTCATTCTGTCTGTGGGTTTCTCTTAATCTGTTTTTCTTTCTAACTAATATATGCCATTCAGCCATATTGATGACTATGCCATCATATTTCATATAATGACATTCAGATGATTTGTAAAAGGTTTGCTATTATAAACTATTTATAAATCACATTTACATGATTTGCTATGGAACCCATGTGGTCACTCACTTGTTTAAGACCAACTGTCAAAGCAATGTTACCAGCCGTCAGGGAAGGGATCTCTACATGCTGGTCAGCAAACGGCAAAAGCAGACGACTCATTCTCTCCCTATAAAAAACATAATTTATAACAGCAAAGTACTTTGAAATCAATGAGTGCAGTTTTAGAAAACAGCCGAAATCTTGCCCTTACGTGCAGTTTCTGTTGATGTTATGGATGGCCAACTGGGGCGTCAGTGTGCCCGAGTAAATGCGCAGGAAAACCAGGGGTCCCCGCTGCTTGTCGTGCAGTACTTTAAATGCCAGTGCACACAAGTCACCCTTATACCACTGCCTGCAAGACAAGGAAGGCATCAGAGAAGGCCCAGCTCTGCACAGGTCACCAGGGTTCTCCAAAGATCGCATGCATCTTTAGTAAAGTTATCCAGGCCCAGGAAGTAATGTCACTACAGCTCTCTCTCTCATCACTGACTAAAATACTTCATGGAGAGCTTACCAATAATCTTCAAAACTAAAAGGAAAAATAATGAGTTCTCTTTCAAGTACTGCCATATTTGCATCTTCATTGCACAAACTCTCTCCTTAAAAAGTGTACCCTCAGCTGGGCGGTGGTGGCGCACGCCTTTAATCCCAGCACTCGGGAGGCAGAGGCAGGTGGATCTCTGTGAGTTCGAGACCAGCCTGGTCTACAAGAGCTAGTTCCAGGACAGGCTCCAAAGCTACAGAGAAACCCTGTCTCGAAAAACCAAAAAAAAAAAAAAAAAAAAAAAAAAGTGTACCCTCAAAGGTCATAAAACCAAGGAGCCTACAGGATAAATGAATATTCTTTCTAATTCTTGCTGTCGGCTCTCACTTCACTTTGTAGTGGCTGATAATCCCATCAGTCCACAGTAGAAACTGGACCTTGTTTACAGAAATGGTATTCTTAAAGAAATGTAAAGCTTTGAATTTTCCTGAAGCTGACAGATTTTTGTGCATAGGTGCATTTTTCTGAAAAAAGATAAATGGTATTTTCACCAGTCTCAAGGAAGTCTATGACGCGGAGTAAGCTAAGCACTTCTGACAGTCGTCTTTCTCCAGTCTCATTCCTACTTAGACTTCTGCCTTTAACTTTAATGGTTCAAATGAGGAAATTTTCTACATGCCAGCACTGGTCCTTATGCTTAACAAAGATGAACTCACTCCATTTTTTAGGTCGTGGGAGATGAGTTCTATCACTGACACTTTACTGGATTAGCTGGAACAAGGCTACATGAAGCCATGCCCACGCTCACGTCCCATGATGCCTTTCCGATTTAGAGATGTGAAAAATCACTGTCCTCCTTAACACAAAAACCATTTCTCTGCTATTCTGCTTAACACAACTTCAGATGTTAGAAATCCATTATGCAAGTCCAGAGTAGGACAGCAGGAAGAAACAATGATCTTTTTGAAAAACAAAACAAAACCACAGAATATTTACCATAGGAAAATTCTGAAATCTAGATGAATGTAAACAAATCTACTAAATGAGTAACAGCCTTAAAGAAAAACAAAACAAAACAAAAAAAGCAAAACTCCAACACAGATGGCAGAATCAACTCTCTGGGGGAAAAGCCACCTGCACAGTTCTACCAACTATGACAAGTTTTAAAGAAAGCAAAAATGTTTTCAAGTGAAAATTACTAGGGCTCTTGTATCATTTACAGAGAGATTCTTACCACTGTTTTCTATTTTTTAAAGGGCTACTTTTATCAAACAAGGCCTTTCATTTTTCCAGGCGTATGGATTTAATGTATTTGGTCACATACTTACAGAAAGCCATACTCGCGCTCCTCAGGTGACGGCAAATACATAGTGATGGCATCCAGCAAGGGCTGTACACCCTTGTTTCTCAAGGCACTCCCACACAGTACAGGCACTGCGGCCCGAGCCAGCGTCACTCTGTGTATCGCCGTCTGTAGCTAAGGCAGACACAGAGAACAAGCATGGGTCTGTGCACAGTACACCTGTCCCCGTGAGACTCTCCCAGTCACACGCTTGTCCTGAACACCCGTGCACGCCAGCACTCTTCCCCAAACCTCCACCATTCTGTATGGCTTCACTGTCTTGTAACCTTAATCACTACTCAGCACATGGGATGCCAGTGTTGTCTCTTGTTCCCTAGAGTAAGTCTGTATGAGCCTTACAGTGAGGTCCCTGAAAATACTGCGAAGTGTCAGAAGACAGAGAATATTTAAGGCACAACAGATGCTGAAAAATACTGAGAAACAGTTGTATGCACTGGGGCTGTCTCTGCATCACAGCCAGCTGTCGTTTTCTGCAGATGCGTGAGAGCCACACTTACCCGTGGGCATAAGGACGCAGTTTAGAAGGCAGCTAGGAATTTTGCTGGCCTAAAAAAGGGGTAGGAGTAGGTTCTCCTCCTCTGAGAACCAGGACCTCACCTCCTCCTGAGTGGGCCTCAGGCCCGCTTAGAGAGCTACCAATAAGAGAAGGTCAACTAACCCCTGGCAATGGGCAAAGAGACACCTTGGTGGTGGTGTCGTTCTTATATCAGCCAGGGGCAGAGCAGATGACAGTCCTTTGTTCATCCTAGCTTGATGCCTGGCTTGGTGGCCAAAGCTGTTTCATGCCTGGGGCACAAAATAAAAAAAAAAAAAAAAAAAGAGAAGGTCAACTGACCCCGACTCTATGGAGAAAAATGACTGTACACACTGCTGGCACTAAGCAAAAATAGGAGCAGTGACTTTTATTTGTAAGCCACCTTGTTTTTTGTTTGTTTGTTTTGTTTTGTTTTTTTGGTTCGTCAAAACAGGGTTTCTCTGTGTAGCCCTGGCTGTCCTAGAACTCATGCTGTAGACCAGGCTGGCCTTGAATTCACAGAGGCCCACTTGCCTCGCCCCCCAGTGCTGGGGTTAAAGGTGTGTGCCACCACTCAGTATAAGCCATCACTTTTTAATAGTGTAAAAAGTTAACACACACATATACACACTCCAAAGACAAAAACCAAACCATATTCACTTAGTAAGATTTTGTTTAAATGACTAAATAACACATTACCTTTTCAGCTGGTACCAAATCAAAATTGTCACTAAATTCTCCTAAAACCAAGTCAGCAAATTCATCATCCAAATCCGCAACCTGTGAAGAAAGACAAAGTTGCATAACTTGCATTTAGTGTCATCCTTAGCTAGCAACTGTACAAGCGTGCAGCAGAGAGATTGCTCGAGGCAGTTGGATAACCCGCCGTGCACAGGACAGACAACTCTTTACACCTTTTGTTTTCATTTGGTTTTGCTTTCCAAAGAAAAGGAAAGTGGGGATTGAGAAAGCGCTGTGAATCTCCTAAAGTCACAGAGAGCCAAAGGTGGGTGCAGTCACATTAGCTGCTCAGCGCCCCAAGGGAGTGAAAATGCCAAGCGCACAACAGACAATATCCATAAAAAGGACTGGCAGTCTGAGGATAAGCCAGGGGACTTTCCGTCCATAACATGTGTCAACCTCAACTCCTCTAACAGTATGAACACAAAATGATCATCGGATTTCACCCGATTCCCAACGGAAAGACCTAATCTGATTACCATACCGACTGAAGTAAGACATTTCACTCGCTGGCTGTTGGCATCACCTCAACAACACAAATGCAGTTACCTAGTTTGTGTTTCTCATACAATCTGCCAACAGAAACAGGTATTTCAGCTGACAGCAAGCTAATAAAACAGGCTGGGCCCAGTGGCACACACCTGCAATCCCAGCACTGGGGAGGCAGAGGCAGGAGGACTGTGAGTTTCAGGACAGCATGGGCTAGAAAGCAAGACACTGTCATAAAAAACAAAAACAAATCATAATCCTAAAACAGTTTTAATTGTGGGTGATAGCGCAAAGGAGAAAAACATTCACGCTCGACAAGAAAAACCAACTGTAAGTGTGGTAGACATAGCAGAGACAAATCTAACGGGCCTGGAAAGCAGTAAGTTGAACGTGAAGTTGCAGGTTTCTGCATCGGGACCCCCTAGAGATGTCCTCCCACCACCAGCCTGTGCAGACTTCAGCCACGTTTCAACACCGCTCTGTTTGGTAACTCATAGGACTAATTAATACTAGTGTCTTCCCTTGCGGAGCTAACCAACCCAACTTTCTCAGAGACCCTGATGAAAGGACAAAGGAAACTGTAGTTCTGCCCATGTCCTGGAGTGGACTTGGCAAGGCCAGCCTGATGCTAGTGCCAGTGTGCCTCAGGAGTCAAGGGTGCAGCTTCTGGGGACCAGACTCTTCCCCCTGCGCTGTGTTTATCAGCCTAAGGCAGTTGTGTCTGAGGAACCCTGTATTCTCTTTGCCAACATTGTCTGACTTAGCTCTCTGCTAATGTTGCTCATATTTCACCCTGCAAGCAGCATATAAAATGCTGTACTTCTTAATAAACTTGTGTGGCATAAGACAAAATTTGTGCAGGCCTCACAAGCCCAGTTTTTATCTTCTCTGTTTCTCATGCCGTGGCCCCGCCCCATCAGGACCCTGCCACTAAAGAACAACCTGCTGGTCCAGGTTACGTTCCTCTTAGGGCTGTAGTGAGGATCTAATCATCCCTTCAGAACATGCAGTAAGTGGCCCACAAGTATTAGCCATTATTATCCCAAGATGCCCTAGGACACAGAAAGCTGATTCTAGTTCACACTTACGGTCTCAGTTTAAGATAAATTTAACTGTGGTTCAAGTTTTACCACCACAGCCTCTTTAAAGCAGTTTGCCACCACAATCATGTTTAGGCATAGCTTAGTAGTATTAACCTCATTTGTATTAGTGTTATGCAATCTTCCAAGTGTTTCAATTTGCACACCCAAAGCCTAAACAACTCCCCAGCTTCCCCCCGCCGAGCCTCTGGCAGCCACCATCCCACTCTTTGTCTCTGGATCCCTCACAAAGTAGGCTTGCAGCACTTGTAGCCCCTGCACTTCACTGAGCACCGCTGCACCTGATGGCAGAACTCCCCTCCCTTTCAGGGGAGAGTAACAGTCTACATTTTGTTCATCTACTCATCGGTTAACGTTAATCTGTTAACTGTTGAGTTGTTTCTGCATTTGTCTACTGTGAATAACACTACTAGGAATGGGGTGGTTTCAAGACACTGCTTTTAATTCTTTGGATGCACATGCCCCAAATGGAATGTCTGGAGAGGCCTCCATTTGGTGTTTCCCATATGGTTTCTTTCTTTAGTAAGGATATATTTATGTTTATTTTATGAGTACGAGTATTTTGTCTGAATGTATGTATGTGCACCACATGTGTGCCTGATGCTTGCACAGGTCAGAAGAAAGTGTCAGATGCCCTGGAACTGGAGTTACAGACAGTTGTTAGATGCTGTGTCGTGCTGGGACTCAAACCTGCGTAGTCTGCAAAAACAAGTACTCTTAACTCCTGCCATCTCTCCAGGCCTTCCTATATGGTTTTCTGTTGTAACCCTGTCACTGTCTTCCCACTGCAGTATGTAAGGATTACATTTGCTCTACACTCTTCAGCACATACTTTGTTTGTTTGTTTTTGGTAACTAATGCACATGAGACAATCTTGTTCTCTATATTGTATCCACATTCATACATTCACACAAAGATATTTATACACACATATAATCGGCTACTGATACCTCATTCTCTTTATGTACACCATACACTATCATGTCCTAGTAAAAATCAATATGTGCAATTGTGTTTTGGCTACCCACCTAGATTATAAGATCCTTCTTTATGCCTACAACTGTTCAGTATTAAAATTGCACACACAGACACTCAAAACGGAACAAATTATGTGTCCAGTTCATGATCAGTGACAATTCTGCTCCTGCTCTTTTTATGCCTTATTAATCTAGAGAAGCAGGTTTAGACCAGGAATGGTGCATATGTCTTTGAACCCCAGTACTTGGAAAGCTGAAGCAGGCAGATCTGTGAATTCAAGGCTGCCTGGTCTACAAGGCAAATTCCAGACCACTAAGCACTACATTAAAAAAAAAAAAAAGAAAAAAGGCTGGAGAGATGGCTCAGAGGTTAAAAGCACTGTCTGTTCTTCTGGAGGTCCTGAGTTCAATTCCCAGCAACCACATGATGGCTCACAACCATCTGTAATGGGGTCTGGTGCCCTCTTCTGGTATGTAGGTATACATGCAGGCAGAACATGGTACACATAATAAATCTTTAAAAAAAAAAAAGAAAGAAAAAAGAAAGAAAGAAAGAAAGAAAAAGAAAAGAAAGAGAAAGAAAGAAAAGAAGAGGAAGCAATGTAGCAAAGCGGGTAGCAATTTGTGCTGATCTGATACTGGCTGAGTTCAGATCCCAGTTCCACCCTTCATTAGCTGTAAACCTTTTTAAACACTGTAAGCGTCTGTCTCCGACTCCTCTGTAGAGTGGGGATGAAACACGGATGTGAGACCAAGAGTGCACGTACAGCATTTGACCCAGCAAACACGGCCCTCAAGAGCCACTATCTCAATACCAGTCATTATTATGTTCATAATAAAGTCAATGAATACTGTAAGATAGAAATGTTAAATAATTTCTCTAAATATATATCGACCTATATAAGACAGACAGAAAACGCTGCCAGCACTTGTCTGGGCTGTATGGTAGTGCACACCTGCAACCCCACTCAAGAGTATGAGGCAGTAGAATGGCATGTTGCAGGCAAGTCTGGGCAACACAGTCAAGACTGCCTTAAAAATCTGGACCAATTCAATTGTGAAGTGAAAACTCAAAGATTCAAATGCTTTACTGTAAGATTCAAGAAGCCTAACATATTTATTATTGATACAGTATTAACAATCTTGCTACATTCTATTAAAGTTTTGAGAGACCTGATCTACATACTGAGTAATAAACTCGTGGCTTTAGTTTTCTAAGCAATTTGACATCTGGTAAAGTAGAAGATAGGCAGGTTCCTTGATGCAGATTCTTTTGTTGAGATTTCAGGAAAAATTTCCACATCGCATAGGAGGCAGAACACGGTCTCTGTCTTTTTTCCTTGGAGACAGGTCACTGTAATTCCAGGTTGGCCAGGAACTCACTATGTATCCTGGGTTGCCCTTATACTCGCATCCATCCTTCTGCCTCAATCTCTGAAGTACTGGGACTACTATAAGAATACATCAAAGTAGCCGGGCAGTGGTGGCACGCACCTTTAATCCCAGCACTTGGGAGGCAGAGGCAGGTGGATCTGTGTGAGTTCGAGGCCAGCCTGGTCTACAAGAGCTAGTTCCATGACAGGCACCAAAACCCGCAGAGAAACCCTGTCCCAAAAAAAAAAAAAAAAAAAAAAAGAATACATCAGAGCACCATACAACACTGAAAATAAACTGTCACTACATGTACCTACAGTGACCAGTCTCCATCAAAATATAAAATAAGAAAATACAAACAATACCACTCCACTTATAAGGAGAGAATATAGAAACTAATGCTCAGATTAACATAATATGCTGGGGTATAGGGAGCACAGCTCTGAGACAAAGCACATGCTTAGCATCTATCTACCAAGTCCTAGGTTCAACTCTGAGCGCACACACACAATAGAACCAAACTAGGGATGGAGAGATAACTGAGCAGTTCAGAGTACTTGCTGCCCTTGCCGAGGACGAGTTCATACATCAGCACCCACATGGCAGTCACCAACCATCTGTAATTCCAGTTCCAGAGGATCCCAATGCCCTCTTTTGACCTCCTTGGGCACTAGGCACATATATGGTAAACACAAATATATACAAGAAAAACACTATTACACATAAAAATAAATGAACAAATAACTCTTAAAAGGATGTTCAGGTAAAGACAAAGCAGGTAGCCATTTTACTGGCTTATGGGTGGCAGACACCGGCGTCCATCTCCATTCACTGCATTTTACACAGTGCATATGTAATTTTATATGAAGTTTCACAATAAATATGTCAAAAAGCTACTGAACACTTACAGAATTTTAAAATAAAGTATTTACTTGTTCAATTAAGGAGTTCCTTGCTTCAACAGTCTCCTTCAGCAATTCCGGATCCCTTGTTTCCAAGAGGGGTCTTCTCTCAAAGTCTTTTCCATCACCAGAGTTAGAATTCCAGAGAAGTCTTTCTTTCCTTACTACATCCACCACTCCTTGGAAAGTTCTGGCTTCGCCAATCGGCAGCTGTAAGTCAGGGCGGGCTTCATTTTGTTAAACGATACGAATGCAGAACCCGATGGTGACATCTTACCTATACTCCCAATCTGAGCTTGTTTCAAAGTGTGTATGCCACAATAAATTGGTGAGGAAATGCCAGAATGTTTTATCAATTAACCAATTACCTGTAGAATCAGAGGCTTTGCCTTTAACTTCTCCCTGATGCTTTCGACGGCATAGTTAAAACTGTCAAAAGCAAGAGCATCCATTAGAAACGGCAAAATCTTCTGCGTTAAGGAATGTTTTCTAAAATAACCCTTTAACCGTAATGCTCACTATGTCAGTTTCCCACAGGGCAGTATCTTAAATAAACATGGTAATAGTAATTGAATATTTACCATTACCTCATCATGGGGAACTTTAAGGAATTATCGTTGCAAACTTCACATAACCAAATAGCAATACTAAGATTAAAGTCACACAGCTAATCAATTTAAGATTTTATTTGAATTAAGTACTCTTTCTTCTGTATACAGCTATGTACAATATTGATTTTCTTCCAGGAGCCACACTGACTAACGCGGTGTGCTTTAACCTTAGCTGTTAGGATCAGATGCTCACATGCTTGTTTCTGTGCTAACATGGGGCGGCTACTGTAGTACATATGCTACAGTTACATACACATGCACATCACTAACATGGGGCGGCTACTGTAGTACATGTGCTACAGTTACATACACATGCACATCACTAACATGGG
>JAQHUG010000088.1:4247435-4257678 GCA_028555095.1 Dicrostonyx torquatus | reverse complement strand
ATAGAAAGACAATTATCACATGTTCTCACTCATAGGTGGTTTTTAAACATAAAGCAAAGAAAGCCAGCTTACAAACCATAATCACAGAGAACTTAGACAACAATGAGGACACTAAGAGAGAACTGCATAGACCTAATATACATGGGAAAGTATAAAAAGACAAGATCTTCTGAGTAAATTGTGAACATGGGGACCTTGGGGGAGGGTTGAAGGGGAGAGGGGAGAGGCAGGGAGGGGAGCAGAGAAAAATGTAGAGCTCAATAAATATCAATAATAAAAAATGGCTAAGATAGAAAATTTAATGTTTTCACCATGATTTAAAAAACAAAACCATAAAACAAAGAAATATCCTGAGTGACACAGAGTCTTTGCTTGGTGAATGTGCATCATACCTGGTGTGTCAATCAAATTGACTCTATACCCTTTCCAGTCAAATGTCACAGCTGCTGACTGGATGGTAATGCCTCTTTCTCGCTCTTGAGCCATGAAATCTGTAACTGTGTCTCCATCATCGACATCTAATCAGGAAAAACAGACCACACTTTAGTTCAAAACAAGTGTTTCTTACGTGTTCTCAATAACTTACTGCCCTGGGAGAGTGTAATCTACTCTGAGAATAGAAGCTCCCCAAAATATTCAGTGTAATAGCTAGAGACCTTTATTTTCTCTATATAAAATCCTCATAAGAGAAAAAGCCCTTTCAGAATGATTTCATGGAAGTTTCTTTTTTAGAAAAATCCTATTAACCACACACTCTTTCCTGTTAATTCTAGCTTGATGTGTCTTATTCCCTCTGTATCCCACATCCCTTGCTAGGGGATAGAGCAGCTCAAAGTCCACCAACTAAACTGCCTCCTAACTTTATTCCTACATCCTGATTATCTGGTGCAGAGTAAAGCAAATGTAACAGAATTACCCTTACCTAGGTGTCACAAGAACACACACACACACACATAATAACCTGAGGCAGGATATAAGATCTAGTCCAGCTCGATAATGCCATGGAGCAGCCACATTGCATGAGGAATAGAAAACATTCTTCCCAGGTCAAGTCACCCTTTACAAGGACTCTCGTTGCTAAGTTTTCCAGAGCAAAGATTTGTCTGCAAATAAGGCCTGAGGAAAAGTTCTCAGTATAAACCCAGGTGTGAACTTAATCCTGAGAGTTCATTCAAATGAATTACAGCTTTTATTCTGATTAAATTTATAGGCAGTAATACATGAAAGTTATTTTTACCATTCAAAATTCATGAATGTCAGATATCACACCATCATACTACCACTTAAATCAACAGAAGACCCCCTAGAATGGCATCTAGCTTCCCTTTACACACACACACACACACACACACAATTTAAACACCAACATCAAGGAAAATAAAGAAATTTATTGGCAAGAAGTCTAGCCAGGCTGCATATCCCTGATTGGCCTGGAATTCACTATGTAGTACAGGCTAGTTCTGAACACACAGAGACCTGCCTGCCTCTGCCTCCCTAGTGCAGGGATTAAAAATGTGTACCACCACATCTGGCTCATGTTATTATGTGTCAGATCCAGCCCGACTGGTCTGTACATTCCTGAGAAGTGGAGTGTGGATTAAGGGAAGAAATAGACAAGGGACAGAAGATAGAGTTGGGAGGACTTCCAGTGAATACTGGAGCAAAAAGTCAAGTTTATTTCTCACCGTCCTTCTACACCCCGACAAAAGGGGAGGGCACAAGACTTCCATGAAACAAAGAACAAGTGTAATTACCTCCTTACATCTCAAAACACACAGTGACCACGCCCTAAGTCAAACATCCTGTTCCTGTTGTCTGGTCTTTGAGGAGCAAAGCATCCAGTAGCCAGACCTTTGGTCAAACATCCTTGAGGAGCACGAATAGGTTTGAACTCTCTGACCTTTAGTCAAGAGGGAATGGATTCAAAACTGTGGGCCCCCACAATTATGACTATTATTCTAATCAACAAAGCAAACTCTGGTCACCAGAGCTATGTAAGTTAGTTTCTATGCCTACAGAATTCTAAAATCAGTTCTTGATGCTTCAAATTTTGAAGTATTTCCAATTTCCAGTTTTAGATTTTCCAGAATAAAAATTCCCAATTAGTGAAGTTCATGTAAACATTCCTAAACCAAAAATTATAACTGAAACATTTCTGATATCTCATATGGATAAAAGATACTTAACCTATATTGACTGTAAATACATTTGAAACTGGTTAAAACTTCCTATAATTTTAAAAAATTGAAACTTAGCCGGGCGGTGGTGGTGCATGCCTTTAATCCCAGCACTCGGGAGGCAGGTGGATCTCTGTGAGTTCGAGGCCAACCTGGTCTACAAGAGCTAGTTCCAGGACAGGCTCCCAAGCTACAGAGAAACCCTGTCTCAACAACAACAAAAAAAAATTGAAACTTAGAAACCATACACTCACTTCAGGTATCCAAACTGGGGGTATGAGGGAAGGATTATCATCAGACTTATGAAACAATAGAAGCCTGACAATGCCCCACATCTTGCTATCAGTCATATACTCATTCACATAAATAATGAAAAACCTAGGTAGCCCCATGTAGTGCCTGCACTAAGGGACGGTACACGAGCTGGAAACTAAGCTAGAGACTTAAAAACACACGCACATAGACAGACAGAGACATGGGGACATGGGTCATCCTTGATACAAGAGTGCCAAGAATGCCCACTTTATTGTGCCCAGAGGCAGCGTATATAGGGCTCTGGCCACGTCCCAGCTCCCGGGATCTTTCAGCTGTGAACTCATCAGACCCCACTCCCCTGCCATCAGGGTCTTGTACTCAGAGCAGCTGCAGGCTGCTCAGAGCAGAAGAAAACAAGTTGTTTACAAGAAATTCAGGGTCTGGTGGTCCGCAGTCCCCAACATACCATCATGAAGACTCTAATCTTAATGTTCTTTTCCTCTATTAAGCATCAAGTCTCTTATGTTTCCAAGTGTCTAGGAAAATGGCTCCCAAGAAGAACATATCATAAACTAGACCTCCTGAACGCACCATGAGACTCAGCCAGCACTACTCAGAAACAGTAACCCCTGATCTACGCTCATGCAAGTTCACTCTTAAATTCAGTGACACACACACTCTCACTTTCACTCTCTCACACATATTCAGACACTGACAGTCACACTCACAGAGATTACTCACACATACAGACATGAAAATGAAAAATGGACCAGTTGGGAAGAAGAGGGTTAGCAGGAGTGTGGGGGACAAGAGAAGGTAATGATGGTTGAAAACATCATTATATGCACATACAAATTTGTCAAAAATAAATAAAGAAAGAATGCACAGAAAAATTGGTGCAAATAAAAACAAAAAGATGCTCTGGGGAATAAGTGCAGCCAACTGAGAATTAACTTACAATCTGCAAAAGCTACAACTGAGCAGTAAACTGCAGACCTCAGAAAATACAGCTAAGCTAAGGATCAACAAAATTGTCTTCTTTTCCATAGAGAATTTGACCTTAACTTTCCAGATTTTTTTCTTCTTTAAAAAAAAAAAAAAATCACACAATATAAATATGTCAACTATGTGGCTAGTATGTCAACAATAGAATTATTTCAACACACAGACACACACACACACACACACACACCAAAATAAAATCTACCTCCTTAAAGAATTCCAGTTTGGGCTTCCCTGAGTAGGGTATGGAATGTCCCTTATATGAACCCTGGAAACTACCTGCTTTCTCCACTAGGGTGCTCTTGCAAAAAGAAACACCTAATGCTAAATGTGGTTCTGTCCTACAAACTTCCAGTAGGCCAATGTCAAATGAGGCCCATGATGGCCTTGGGGGTGCTCAATGCTTAGCTAAATCTCAGAAGACCCTCTCCTGGTGGTGTTGCCAGCTACCTTATCTTAATGTTGTCGTTTAGACATCAGAGACTCCATGCCATACTCTAGTTGACTTCTTTTGCTAGTGGGGGTTGGGGAGAGGAGGAATCCATTCTAACCTCCCAATGATCTTGTGTATCCAGAATAGTACAGAATTCGTTCTGTGGTGGTAGTTTTGCCTGCATCAATATGAGCCATAATTCCAATATTACGGATTCTGTTTAAAAGAGGGGAAAAAGTCATGTATTATGAGGCACATATTACAACCAAAATATCTATGCTGTGATAATCTAGAGGTGATTAGTATTCCTATAGTATATGTAATTATGCACAAAGACAAATGCAAAACATATTTTGGTTTTATTTTCAGCATACATAGTAATAGACTATATTATGACATTATCATATACGTATGCAATGTACTTTGGTCATAGTCACCCCACACCACCCTCTCTTGTACCCTACCCATTCCCATGGATGTATCCTACCACATTGTTAGACAAAAGAGCTAAGTAAAAAAGGGCTAATTACAATGTTAAGACTTTTATATTCATTTGTTACATTAAAAAATCTTAATACTTAACTGAGAAAAAAAAGTTTCTTTTGAGATACAAACTATCATTTACAATATAAATTGCCTAAGTCACTAGGAAAGCCTGCTGAAGACTTGTAAACTTCTCAACAGCCTACTGGGAACCAGCATAATGACAGTACTTACTTCGCCACAGGAGGGCTAATGATGGAGTGAAGGGATTTGACATCATTTCCTATTACACCTAACAGGAAGAGAATTGAAATTAAACTATTAGATTAATAAAAATGTTTAATTTATAAATGAAAATATTTATAATAAATGTTTTTATAATAATAAATTTATATAAAACAAAATAATTTAAAACAAATATAGCATTCCAAATCAAGCTAAATAAAATGCAGTTATTTAAGATTTATTTTCTACCAACATAGGAAAGTTATGATTGATAGTAGAAATTCTGGATAACAATTTCTTTTTTCAGTCCACACCTATGAACATCAATCTCTAAATTAAACCCTTAAAAATTACAGATCTATTTCAGTCAGTTACTTATTACACCTCTATTTACAGAACTGTAGAATCATAACAATGAGATAGAGGCGTAGCTGAGGGTTCTATATAAAGGGGAAGTGTAAATGTGCAGTCATGGAAGCCTGCATTTCCAAGTCTTGAAGCATTCTGAGTGACCAACTGATTGTGAGCTGCCATGCAGGTTAGACCCTCCCTTCCCTCAGCTACGCCAGGCCCAGGGCCTTTAGAGACAGGCGCCTGTGTGCAATCAGTCAGCAGCAGCTGAAAGATACGAATTCTAAAGCTGGGCAGTGGTGGCGCACGCCTTTAATCCCAGCAGTCGGGAGGCAGAGGCAGGCGGATCTCTGTAAATTCGAGGTCAGCCTGGTCTACAATAGCTAGTTCCAGGACAGGCTCCAAAAGCTACAGAGAAACCCTGCCTTGAAAAAACCAAAAAAATAAATAAATAAAATAATAAAGATATGAATTCTAAATAGCTAAGTAGTGTTTCTTTTTTATTTTACTTATTTAATATTTTGTTTGCTTGGCTTGTTTTTGAGGCAGTGTCTCACTCTGAAGTCTTGGTTAGCCTGCTATGTAGATCAGGTTGGCCTTAAACTCACCGAAATCCTCCTGCCTCTGAATTCTGGGGTTAAGGGGTGCACCACTGCACCCAGCTTTTATTTAAGGTTTTGAGGCAGAGTCTTACATGTAATGTAGCCCTGCTGAGAGTGAGACTCTCGGGTCTTCTGCCTCAGCTTCGCTAGTACTAGAATTTTACTGTGAGCCCCCACCCCCGACATGCACACAGTATTTCTTACAGAAAAATGTTCACAAAGATCACTCCACGAGCCTAAAGTTCAGTAATTATACTGAAGCTATGGCAATTTAACTTGTGAATTTAATTTCTATTTTCATGATCTTTAAATAAAGTCTTCTAAGTTTTAGATTTTCAAAAGTCCATTGGGCAATCTAAAGACCCAAAGAAAAGTACACACCACAGTTAAACCAGCAGGGGCGAAACACCAAAGCCTGCGTACAGACTGACAATGCAGCCCGAGAAACGCATGCATCCTCGCAGACCAGCAGCCAGGCAGTATTATGGCACTCCATCACTGCACATGATGAGTATGTTAATAAGAACAGCAAAAAAATTAAGCTATTTCTATCCAGCACTGTATGCTTGCTCCCTTCCAACACAGGAAGGCACGAGCAATGAGGTGGTCAGCTCCCGGGTACTCCAGATCCAATAGTCAGGCCTCCAGTTTAAACTATTCCAGATAAATATGTACCCAACTTCTAAAACTCCTCAAAAGAAATTATTTTATTAAAATCTCTCGACATAAAGCATGTTAACATAAAACTCAGCAATGAACCACAAAGTATTTCCCAGGAGGGTACTCCACCAGCAGACTCACTAACTGAGGAGCCAGCTACCAAACCCACCCCCCCCTTGGTTCAGCTCATCAGAGGCACCCGGCAGAGGGGAGCAATGACTCCAGGAAGACCAATCTCCCCTCGTATCTACCAAAACACTCTCACCTAATAATCTCAAGGAAATAGCCAGAAGTTAGAATACGTTGGAAACCTCTAAAAAGCAAGGTTAGGAAACAGAAAGTGAGAGACAACGCGCGAGGGGAGAAAGTAAGCATCTCCAGTAGAACTAACATCTGTACCTGCTGGGGAGCTGTAGTTTCTTCGAAGAGGCACCCGAGCCTTTGATCTTTTTAAAATTGCCTTTATTTTACAGTAGCACATGGTCTATGAGGGAGAAAAAGAAACTGACATAAATTTTATTTGATCAGCTGGGCGGTGGTGGCACACGCCTTTAATCCCAGCACTCGGGAGGCAGAGGCAGGCGGATCTTTGTGAGTTCGAGACCAGCCTGGTCTACAAGAGCTAGTTCCAGTGCAGGCTTCAAAGCCACAGAGAAACCCTGTCTCGAAAAACAAAACAAAACAAAAAATTAAATTTTATTTGATCATATACAACAATGTGGAATCCAGAAAACACATCTTCTTGTGGGTGCAGTGCCGCATCCTGTAATCCCCGCAATCAGGAGGCTGTGGGGAGACCCTGAGCTTGAGGGCAGTATCCACCACGTAACAACAATCTCTCTATATCCTTGTTCAAGAGGAACATATATGACGCAGAATACCACTCAATCACTACTTTAAACTAGCGAACTGAATGGGCAGCCTCAGGACACGGCATGAGGCGTCTAGGTTACACCACGCTCCTGGCTGGATCACTGCTGGAAGAGGAACAGCCCAGACAAGCGCAGTCTCAGTAGGTGAGTGACAGAGGGCATGGTTCTGTTTGACGATTCATATTTGTAATACATAATGAAAATGTGAGTTTACAAAATAACACATAGAGCTCTAGTGTTAGGATAAAGCTTACAGGAAGACACTGTTCATGAAACATGAGGGAGATGTCAAAAATACCTCAGAAGTTGGTTTCCAACAGCTCTGCAGAGTTTTACCTTAACTATTTAACAATAAAGTCCTATCTTGATACGATGTGATAGAACTTCACAGATGTTTCAACTTACAGATATTTGAATATATGTACATTCTTAGTTAGCAGTGTAAGGGTGAGCATTCAGTACTGCCATTCTTGGAGGAGACAGAAAACATCAGCCTTCCCTTTTATTACCTCATGAGAACAGCATTTCATCTGCTGCTCGCTCTTTTTACTGCTAAGGAAATTTTTAAATTGCATTTCCAATTAAATAAAGGTAGTTTGGCCAAACTAAATTTAGAATAAGTTATACTAAGCCTCTGGGGAAAAAACAGTTGAGCTACTGAAGTACAATCCTTTTGCAAGAAACACTTACATTAAGATGTACACTGAACACTTTCCGATTGTTCACTGCAAACATCCTCCGGCTGGCAAATATCGTGACCCTCTAATATCTTATCCTGAAAAAAGAAACAAACAAAATTATAAAACTAAGTATATGCATTAAATCAGTAAGGCATATAAAGAAATAGGATTGCATATTTTAGAAAGCAGGAATAATTCTAGCTACCAAAACTCAACGCATCATTTAAAAGTAAAACTTTGTATGAAATGAAATACACAGTTCTTAGGCTTAAATTGTCCTCCTTTTTAAAAACACACCTTAATTCTTACATGAAGATATGAAAAGCTGAGAGTCTGGTAGATATCTGTAATCCCAGCACTAAGGAAGCAGAGGGAGGAGGGTTGCCAAATTTGAGGCTACCTGGGCTACACAGTAAGACCCTATCTCAAAGAAGAAACAAAAAAAAGACAAACCTTCAAGATATAATTGAAGCATAACTATTAAATTTTTAAAAATTAAAAAATAAAAATATATTTTAAACATACAAAATACACTATGATAAATATTCTCATGCAAAGTTGGTAGTTCATTGACAAGAAAAATCTATCTACATATTCTAATTTTTAATCATAAATATATGAAAATAAAACACATAAAGATATACCAAAATCAGCTGTCTTCCTGTGGTTACAGGAAGAGAGCACCTTATATTCACTAACCTTGAGGGGCGCCCCAGGTGGAACACTTGTTAGTATGCCCAGGGTCCTGGGTTTGACCTCAGCACTGCAACAGGCCCCTAAATCCACATTTACCAAGTCTTCATAACATCAAAGATGTGACAATAAGACAGAGGATCTAATACCCTAGGACCTGGGGAGACAATGAGAAATCAGTTATACAGGAAGTCGTGCTCAGCTTGTCTTCCTGCTAAACCTGCAGGGAATCTTAGATTCCATGTGAGGTAGGCAAAGTCACCATGGCCTTCCTTGCTCAGAGCCACAGGCAATGATTTTCAGAGAGGCGCAAGTGGCATCCAGTAGCTGGATACTACTAAATATTCTAGAACCCACAGCACATTCGCCTCCGACAAACAACAAAATGTCAGTAGGTTGAAAAACACCTTGCAATTTCACTGATTCTCAAACAGTGATCCACAGACTCTTGAGGACTGTCCAGACCTTTGGAAGGTCAAAATTACTATCGTAATAAACTAAGGCGTTAACTATGCTTTTCAACATTCACATTTGCATTGATTGTGAGGTAGGCAAAGCAGGCGTGCCCCTGGCATATATCCAGGCACTGGCAGAGGATATATTATCAACTGCCCGGAAGTGGTGGTTCCCACCTTTAATCCCAGCAGAAGCATCTGGATCCCTGTGAGTCCAAGGCCAACCTGGTCTACATAGTGAGTTTCAGGATGGCCAGGTTGGTTACACAGAGAAACCCTGCCTCAAACACTGGAAAGAAAGAAGACTATATTATCATTGCCATAGTGTTAACGATCAAACAACTGGTTTAAAAATTTCAACGGAGAGTCGGCAGGCTGGGCTGGAGACCGCTCAGCATTAAGAGTGCATGCTGCTCTTGAGAGGACATGGAGTTCAAAGCACAGCAGCCACACTGGCAGCTCACGAATGTCGGTGACTCTAGCTGCAGAAATTCTGACATCTCGGACCTCCATCGCCTCCACAAGCGCTAGCACTCACGTGCACGCGCCCACACATACACATACTTAGAAATCATAAAAAGAAATTTTTTGAAGATAAAAAGATGACCGTGACTGTTAGGGTGGAAGACAGACCTGCGAGGAGTTGAGAGTGAGTAGGATCAAGTCATTGTACAGCCGGGTGGTGGTGGTGCACACCTTTCATCTCAGCACCAGGGAGGCAGAAGCAGGTGGATCTCTGTGAGTTTGAGGCCAGCCTGGCCTATAGAGTGAGTTGTAGGATAGCCAGGGGTACACACAGAGAAACCATGTCTCAAAAAAAAATGTATGCATGTATAAATGTCTCAAATAAAAATTATGTCTTTAAAAAGAATATACTTGATACAGTAAAAATTCCTCCATTAAATCTTTTTACAAAAGATTTGTTTATTATGTATATTGTTCTGCCTGCTGTGTCCCTGCAGGCCAGAAGAGGGCGCCAGATCTCATTAGAGATGGCTGTGAGCCACCGTGTGGTTGCTGAGAATTGAACTCAGAACCTCTGGAAGAACAGCCAGTGCTCTTAGCCTCTGAGCCATCTCTCCAGCGCCCCTCTATTATATCTTAAGCATAATTACACACTCTTTTTTGTTTGTTTGTTTTGTTTTGTTTGTTTTGGAGACAGAGTTTCTCTGTAACAGTTCTGGCTGTCCTGGAACTAGCTCTTGTAGACCAGACTGGTCTTGGACTCACTGAGATACACCTGCCTCTGCCTATTGCTGGGATTAAAGGCATGCGCCACCACCACCTAGCACACATTCATTCTTATCAAAACAGTGAAATTAAAGGATGCTGACTGTGTTGAAAGCTGAACTGCT
>JAQHUG010000088.1:4211197-4230676 GCA_028555095.1 Dicrostonyx torquatus | reverse complement strand
TTATTTAGTTCAATTAAAAACATCACCACTTTCTCTATTTAAACTAGACGTTTCATCTTCTCTATTGGAATGAATATATACCCAAAGCTGACTTCCACTATTTTCACAGTACAGCTTCTGTCCATAATCAAATGTAATGAATAACTGCCGTGTCCAAAGGACCTGACCTCATCCTCTACAGACATTCTCAGCTATGTGGAGTGGAAACAAATGTCCTCTGACCGATGAATGGACAGTGAAACTGTAGTAAATATGTACATGGATTTCTATTCAGCCGTAATGAAACATGGTCATGAAATTTTTAAGTGAAAGGATAGAAGTAGAAAATATTTACTGTGGTGGTTTAAAAGATAATGGCGTCCATAGGACACCATGTTAGAATTCTTAGTGCCTAGTTGCTGGAACTGTTTGGGGAGGCCTTGTTGGAGGAAGTATATTACTGCAGATGGGCTTAAAATTTCAAAAGACTCCCAGTGTGCTCTCTGTGCCCTGTTCTGTGCTCCAGAGTCACACCTGCCTGTTTCCTGACACTCTCTACTATGATGGTGATGGGGTGCTAACTCTCTAGAAATGAACCCTTCCCTCTGAGGTTGACTTTGTTGTGGTCTTTTTAAAAAAAATCACAGCAACAGAAAAGAAACTAAGAAGTTGGTACTGGGTGACGGGCTAACTCTGTGACACTTTTTTCTTTAAGAAGAAAAAAAGGAATCTAGAAGACTTTGGGACTTTGGACTAGAAAACTACTCGACTGCTGTAAGCAGAACTTGGAAGACAGAAGTGACAAAACTACATGGACTGTGGAGACCCAGCTCAAGAGGCTTCAGGGGGAAGATTATTTTTTTTGTTTTTATTGAGCTATATATTTTTCCAGGGGGAAGAATTTTAGCAAGCTGGCTACATAATCATTCTTGTACTATTTTGACAAAGAATGTGGCTGCCTCCTGTCCTTGTCCTAAGAACTTCCCTGAAACTAAACTGAAAAGTAATGGAACAATTTCTTCAGTAGAGGAGATTTTAAGACAACCTAATAGGTCTTAAAAATCACTAATAACCACTCCACAATGTGGTTATGAATAACCACAATCACTCTTATGCAGATCTACAATGAGAAAGAGCAAGTGGGACAAAAAGAAAAACTAAACATACAGTTTAAAGAAAAAAGGAACACATGAGATATACTGCTACAGAATTAGGAGTTTTCTATACTGGGGTTCAGTATTTCCTCACTATGCCCCCTTATGTATATTCTGTGCCTTGTATGTTGAAGTATGGAATTTGCTTTTTTATTTTAATTTTACATAGGGTTACAATTGTCTTGAGTCTCAAAAGAGACTTTGAACTTTGGACTTTTAAAGTATTGAAACTGAAAAATTATAATGACTTTTGAAGTTGGATCAAATATATTTTGTACTATGGTATAAGCTTATGGTGGTCAGGGAGTGGAATGTGGTGGTTTGAATGGCAATGATCCCCAAAGGTTAAGAATTAAGATAAATCCAGGTGGTAGTGGTGCATGCCGTTAATCCCAGCACTTAGGAGGCAGATGCAGGCAGATCTCTGTGAGTTCAAGGCCAGCCTGGTCTACAGAGTTCGAGGACTGGCTCCATTGCTCCTGAGAAACCCTGCTTGAAAAATCAAAATAAAAAAAAAAGAAACAGAAACAAAAACAAAAAACAAACACCCAAGAATTTAAGAGAAGAGTTGGGGGGATGGGGCACAAGAATTGCAAGGGGAGAAGGTTAGAAATGGTGTGATACAGCATTCATGTATGAAAGCACACCTGTGAACCAGGTGGTGCTGACAAATGCCCTTAATCCCAGCACTCAGGAAGCAGAGGCAGACAGATTTTTAAGTCTGAGGTCAGACTGAGCCTGTAGAGCATAGCTAGTGGGCCTTGAAATTCTTCTCTCTCCTAATTCTACTTATATAAAGTTCTACTTATTTTAAGCACTGACCCCAAAGGAATAGGTGGACAGTGACAGGACAGCCAGTGGTCTCTTCTGGATTCTGCATGTGCACACAGATACACACACACACACACACACACACACACACACACACACAATCTTAAAAATTCACAAATAAAACTTCACTAAACAACGCTCATGAGACTACTACATAGTTATCTACACACAGAATTCATTTTACATTTAAATATTTACTTATATTTTATTAAAATTAAATATTTAATTATCCCTATCTAAAATTATTTCATACTCAACGTAAGACTTTTTTAAATAAGGTAATTTAACATCTAAAGTGACAAAGCTGTGAATTAACTAAATGACTGAATTAAATGTTTAGTCAGAAAAGTTCGATTTTATTATAAAATGTAAAATCTTGATTTCTATCAGATGTTAAAGAGCTGCAAAGACGGCTCATTATAGCCTAGCTATAAAAGTTCTGGTTTCATATAAACAAGGTACTGTGGGACCCATCTTGTAATCCCAGGCCTCAGGAGGTAGAAGCAGAAAAAAATATGGTCACATATCAAGTTTCAGACCATGTGAAATTCCCCTCCAAAAACTGATAGATTCAAAGACACCTTTTTTGTTATTTTCATTTGTTTCAGAGACTTGCCAAACAGCACAAGCTTGCCTCAAACGCCTGGCAATCGGCCCATCTCAGCCTCCCAAGTAGTGGATTATAGACATGAGTCACCACATCTCATTTGAAGATAAAATTTTAACCAAGAAGTAAGTCTACTGATTCTGTTGACTGTCAGGTCTCTGGGAAAACTGACTGTACTATTTATAGTTATTACTATCCAGTAGCCTGGGTAAAGTGGATTAATTATAAAGTAACTGAATTTTCTTTAAATAGATTTCAAGCTTCAGCATTACTGAAACCTACCCTATCAAAGTTGATGATGAGTCTTCTGGGATAAGATAATGACTAGAGTACTCTGGGTTTGCACACATAGACATTCCTGGGAAGCAGAACCAAAAAACAAACCCTTGGGCAAAGATACCTGCTGCAGCACAGTAAAGTAGCTCAGCCTTCAGGACCAGACAACAACAGTACGGAAGCAACAATCCACGAAATAATGCGAGTGAAACATCATTTCTTCCTTACTTGTTTACTGAAGCCACAGGTGAAGTCTGGGCAGTGTTCTCATCTTCACCTTGAGAACTACTAAATTCAGAATCCTGAAACCGCTTTCCGATCTTCGGGCGCTTTAGATGACTGCCTCGAGTTCGAGTAGAAAGGGGCGTCTTTTCTGGACCTGAGGGCAAACCAGGAAACTGCACTGACTATGCATGGGAAGGACTACACACAGAAAACACACAGAAATGCAAGAGCTACACCAGGCTAACCCACCCACTGCCCACAGTACAGTTTTCCTCCTTCCTAAGAAAACAATGTCAGCATTGGTTTTCATCATAAGATAACTGCCAACGTTCACTCCTTGTATTTCTACATTATCCTGAGGGTTACTACATTCAAGGTGTCTTGAACTGATTTTGGGGAAAGATACGAACATTATGATCCCTATGTTGCAGGAAAGGGAGAAGGGGGCTCAAGAGCACCCCCGGTATTCAGAGTAGTAAAATCAGGGGAGTGGTGCATGAGAGTCCAAAGCCAGAACACTTACTAAAAGAACAACTGATTTTCTTACCTTCAGAAGTGCTAGCAAAGGCATCTTTTAGGGAATGGATCTAAAATAGAGATAAAGGTTAAAATCTAATGTTTTTAACTGTCCTTTCTCACTATGGTCCTATTTTGTTCAGAGTTTCAAAGAAAAATATTTAACTGTATTCAAACACTACTTTTTGTTAAGAGATCTACCTTCAAAATTAAAAGGTTATGTTATATCCCTTGTTCATTGTAAGCCTAAGAGTTTATCCAAGGATCTGATATGTTACAGGTTTACCTTGGACTGTCCTGGCATTCTGTCCACAGCTACCTGCTCTCCTGGCTTTTTCTCCACACTATCTTCACTTAATAGCTATTGTTGATGAATCAAAACACAAAAAAATTTTCCCAACTTCTACCTTGATTTCCAAAGCAAGTATTCCAAACATTATCCCTTATCTACATTAACGGCAATAGCAATCACAGTCATTCTAGCAAGTCTGTGAAGAAACAGCAAGGAGTCCTTCCTATCCCTCGACCAATCACAAAGCTTGTGGATTTTAAATGAAGGTTCTCTCAGAACTACCGTTTCCTATCATCATTGCTTTGCCCAGACCTTTATTATCTTAAATCTAAATAATTTCAAATAGCTTATTCCCTGACCAAGTCCCACCCTTTATACCCTATCTAAGCCTTTCCACCTAATAAAATAATGCTTCCCAGTCAGACTGTGCAACCCTTTGCTTAAAACTTTCAAATCAGCCGGGCGGTGGTGGCGCAGGCTTTTAATCCCAGCACTCGGGAGGCAGAGGCAGGCGGATCTTTGTGAGTTCGAGACCAGCCTGCTCTACAAAAGCTAGTTCCAGAGCAGGCTCCAAAGCCACAGAGAAACCCTGCCTCGAAAAAAAAAAAAAATCCTTTCAAATCAATATCTTATCACTGTATAGAATACAAACTAAAAAATCTTTCAATAATTAATTTTATATTAAGTTTATCATTTCTGAATTACCTTACTCTTCTTTTACATGCTATACCTCTAAAATGACCTAACAACCCTTTACACAGTACTCTACCTGCACTTTAAAATCATCCTGTACTACGTACCTTCAATTGTTTGCTATAATAACTAAGGCAATCATTTTATTTATGTCTCCAACAGTAGATCCTCTAGTTCTCTCATGTATTCATGAGCCATACCTTTACCTTTGAACCTCCACTGCTTGCTCTAACACCTACTCCATTACAAAATGCTACCCATGCGTTCACCTACTACACACTTACTCAACTACACCACGGGAGGCACACACATCAAAAGATCTATTTAGAGTTGAAAAAAAGTCACCCTATATTCCAGAACAGCTATTAAGGTTATGTGAATTTGAAACTTGACAACAAAAGAAATGACAAATGTTTTGAGGTGATGGATATGCAAATTATCCTGATGAAATCATTACATAATGCACATAATAAAATGTCACATTGTACTGCAGAAACATATGCAAATATTATGTGTTAATTGAAATTTAAGTCTAATTATAGACTTTAAAGTAGTTAACTGTGGCAAATGCATAATAAAAATCTTGCCTTCAAGAAGTCTGTAGTTCAACTAGAAAAAATAAAAATGATAAAGGTAAAGAGAACCACATGTGATGTTTTATGTACAAAACAAGTAAAAGCAAGCAAAATATCACCATCACCAAAAAATGAACCATGTAGTCAAAATAAAATTATTATAAATGGTTAAAAATTTTTCTTGAACTAAAGTATTAATGAAGAATATCAACTTCAAAAATGACAGAAAATACAATTTATGCTATTAATTTTATGACATATTGCCACTACAATATATTCTCATTCAAATGACATTTGAAACTATTTGGCTTTATATTTAAATAAACTATAGCCCTTATTACATTTGTGGGAAGAGCAAGGTTTTCAGTTTTTCTTGATTTTATGGTAACTGAAAATAGTCTGTGAATGTGTCTATCTGAGGAATATGGACTGTAATATAAAATAGTCTGTGAATGTGTCTATCTGAGGAATATGGACTGTAATATAAAAACAGAGGCTTGCCAGGCATGTTGACAGACACCTTTAGTTCCAGACCTCTGGAATAAGAGGCAGGTGAGTCTTTGTGAGTTCCAGGAGAGCCAGGGAACATAGTGAAACTCTGTCTCAAAAACAAACAACTAAAGAAAAGGAAAAAAAAGAGCAAACACTATGATGTCCTAAATGTAGAAATATATGTAAAACCTGATTTTGTAGTAGTCTTCTTATTTATGCTTAGACAAGTATAAAAACTTTTCATTCAAGTATCATCAATTCTTAAGACATGAAATATAAATGGTAGGGGGGAGCAGAGAAAAATGTAGAGCTCAATAAAAATTAAAAAAGAGGCAAAAAAGAAATATAAATTGTAATTAAATATACATAAAAAATAAGTGGCTAATAATCTGTGTAATAGTAATATATGTTTTCCTTTTATGTACATATAATTTATAAATTAGCTTTACTTAGCTTATAATACTTGTAAACAAAAAAAGCATTAAATCTTTAATAATCAGTTGACAGAAGTCACCAAGTAAATGAATGCAGTTGTAATTACTTAAATTTGTTGAATAATTTGTAAAATTTGAACTTAAGCTGGGCCTTGTAGTGTGAGCCTACAATCTGAACTATTCATGAGACCATGAGGCTGAGCACATTTTCAAGTTCAAGGCCAGGCTAGACTATAAGCCAGTCTAAGCAACATGGTGAACCTACCTCAAAATAAAAAGTGAAAGTGGGGCTGGGCTAAGGATGTAACTCAGTGGTAAAACACTTCCCTAGCACACATAAGGGCCCATGGTCAAATGTTCATGATCACCAAAACAATAAACAACAAAAACAAAAGACACAAAAACATTACTATTTCCTATGACGGTCAAAGAGTATACCTGCATCTCACTAGACTGACGGTCTTCCATTCCAGGCTCATATTCTGGTACAGCAGCAAGACCATACTCTCCAGACACAGGTCTTTTAGGTTCATATTGAGAAATCTCTGTATACAGAAAACGTTTAAATATAAACTGATTGTATTTGATTTTCATTTTAATAGTATCTGGTGATCTTCATCAACTACCAGGAGCAGCATAAACAAAAAAGATCAAGAATCTAGGTATGCTGTGTCTCTTTTACAACATCTTATGCCCAATTTTTGATCCATAAAGCTTAGGTCATGCTTCTTCATTCACTAATACACTCATTTTTACTCATAATTCCTACTGAGGCAGTTCACTATTTGGGATAGTTCTAGGTCTGTTTTTGTCTTTCAATTTTACTTTTATTTCTTTTTTTCGAGATAGGGTTTCTTTCTAACTTTGGAACCTGCCCTAGACCTTGCTCTCTAGACCAGACTAGCCTTGAACTAACAGAGATCGTCTTGTCTCTGCCCCGAGTGTGCCACCACCACCCAATTTAGCTTAATTTTACTCTTTTAGACTTATTTAATGTGCAAGAGTATTTTGTTAGCAAGTATGTATGTATACCATGTGTGTACCTGGTGCCCAAGGAGGTCAGAAGAGGGTGCCAAATCCTATGGAACTAGAGTTATACACATGGCTGTGTGCCACCATGTGAGAATTGGATCCAATCCTTTAGGAGTAACAAGTGTTGCTTAACTCTCCAGCCCCCTCTAGGTCTGTTTCTTTAGTGACTCAAAAGTAAAAGCACAATAAAAACTTTAAAAGAGGGTCTTCAACCAGAAAGACCACAGCAGTGCTCTGAGGTGTAAGGCACCAGCATATCAGGCGCTGTTTTTTAAATTGTCCCATATCCTACTAGTCTTACCTGCAACTTTAACTGCTTCTCTCTGTAATGCTCTCGTGACTGGTATCCGCTGATGCCAATGACCTACCCCTTCTACTTCCCACAGAAGTTCATGATCTCCTGGGTACTTTTCAAAGTATTGCTTGGAAGCTGAAAAACACATTTAACAATTTCCTAGATATCTCAAGTAGCAAAAAAGAAGAGAGGAAAGTGAGGCCCCAAGTCCTTCAGCGAGGTAGCATAATCTAATACCAAAAACATGACCAAGGTATCTTACTAAGACTATGCAGCGCTCTCAGTTACAGGGAAACTCTTGAAACTACAGAGACGGCTTTGTGTTTGGTCCTTAGCACCCATATGTTGGCTTACTCCAGTTCCAGGAGACTCAGCACCCTCTTCTGGGCTCCACAGGTGCCAGCCAAACACTCATAAACAAAATAATAATTATATCTTTTAAAAAGTAAAAATCTTACAAAATTCCAAATAAGAATTTTAAGTGATAAATCTAAAGAACGTCAGTACAATACATATATAAAAGGATGTGATTATGTAAGGTTTAAAATCATACTACACAAAACAGTAAAGGAAAACATGATTGTTTGTCAAAACAAGTCACAGACAGTAAGTCAAAGACTATGAGTCTACTTAGGTGGCCTAACTGAACAGGTAATTCACAAGAAATACAAAGCAGAGGGCTACCAAAAGGCAATCCATGTTTATCATGAGAAAAAGCTTAGAAATAATGATGAAGAGTATATACCACTGCGGACAATACCACTCAAGTATGTACTTATAAAGCACAAGAATCATGACAATTGTAAAGACGAATTAAAATAAAAACAACCGGCTGGGTGGTGGTGGCGCACGCCTTTAATCCCAGCACTTGGGAGGCAGAGGCAGGCGGATCTCTGTGAGTTCGAGACCAGCCTGGTCTACAAGAGCTAGTTCCAGGATAGGCACCAAAAAAAAAAAAAACTACAGAGAAACCTTATCTCAAAAAAACAAAACAAACAAACAAACAAAACCAATCACAAGGCACACTATGCTTTTTAAAGCTATGAGCATGCAAATATGACATCATGAGAAAGAAGAATGCACAGACCTCAGTAGTGCAATTATGTCTGGAGAGCAAAGGAAAAGGGGCTTACAAACAGCTCCAAAGGGAAGAACTGTATATATAATAATTATAAAACTCCCTGAAGAGCAGCTAATGCTCTCAACCAGCCTCAAGAGTTTACTTGTAACTGAGATCACTGCATACTCTTGGTGAGTTACCTTGGTCATGTTTTGGTGTCAACTTATGAGACCTTACTGAAAGGCATGGGCACCTCACTTTCCTCTCTTCTTTTTTGCTATTTTAAGAGATATTTGAAAAAATATATACTGTGGGAGCTTCTTTGGCCAATAGCCTTTAAGATACCAGCCCACTTGGGCGTGGTCTTATACTATGAATGCAGCTGTAAAGTGTGTGCTTGCTTCCGTTTCTCACTTCCAGCTGCTAGGTATTGTTCCTGTTCCCTGTTCATGCAGAGGACTGTAATCTAGGACAGTGATCAGTGAGTCTCCCCTAAATAAATAACCCTTTATTATACGTAATTCTGAACTAGTGAGAGACTATTTTGTATCTTCCACCATCAAATATCTGAAATGCTAAATGTTTCAGAGTTTTTCACATTTTAAATACTTGCATAGGCTATACTATTAAGCATACTTAATCTGAAATTTTTAAATGCTCTGAAACATGAAACTTTGAGTGACATATGCTTAGTAAGTTTCAGACTTGGGAGCATTTTGCATTTTGGTGAGACATGTTCAGCCTATATGAAATTCTCATTAAAACCAAATTTTTGTCAAATCTGTCTCCTATCATATGAACAAATTATAAATACCCAGTGTGAATCCACAGATTGACTTTTAACTGGGCATTTTCCAGTCCTTCTCTCAAATCATAAGTCTATGCCCCAGGCTGGAATAAGAAAAACAGTTTTTGGAGCAAGAGGAATTCCAATATAAGAAAACTCTCACACACAAAGACTGTTCTGCATCCACCACACAGGTATTTCTTACCCCAAATGCTTGAGACAGCATTGGTTTTTTTCCAGATTTTTTAGTGTTTTCTCATCTTAAATACAAAGCCTTTTTATATATACACACAGCCTGAAGATAACTATATATAATGGTTTCAGGGTGTCTATGCGTTGTGACCTGTCACGAGATCTGGGGTAAAATTTTATATTCGTGGCACCAAATCAGTGCTCAGAGTTGTTTGGATTTTTATGTTAGCCACTGACATGAGATGCTGCAGTGAGGAAGGCAAAGATGACTCTTAGGTAGCTAGACAGGAATTAGCAGGCTTGGAGGCCAATCAAGATGGACCCTTCCCTCACAACCTGGACTCCCATTTACCATGAAAACGTGCAGGTTCAGGGAAATACTAAGACCCATTAAGGGAAAACTCCTGATCTTACTTCTGGCCCTGAGTGGAGACATAACATTTTCTTTATTTATTTATTCATTCATTCATTCATTCATTCATTCATAGATAATTGAAGATATAACATTTTGTTTATTTGTTTGTATGACTATTTTGGTCTCTCTATGTAGCTCTGGCTGTCCTGTAACTGTGTAGTCCAGCCTGGCCTTGAACTCAGAGATTTGTCTTCTCAACATCCCAAAGAACAAAACATTATATACTACAGTCCCCTCCCTTAAGAGTAAATCCACCAAAGGGAAAAAAAAAAAAAACACACACCAAACAAAAAACCCTAAATCCACTATTAGCTATGAAGAAAAACCAAAGAAGCTAAGCAACAAGGAGGGCTCAAGGGGGCACACGTGAATCTCACTGTGAGGGAAAAGTAGAATAGACATCGCAAGTTGTGGGGAGGGGGAGGTTAAGTGGGAGGACGGTCCAGGGAACAGGTGGTATGATGTGGGGGAAGAATGGAGGGAGAGACTACTGAAGAAGACAACTGGAATCAGGGGCATCTTTGGGATAAGCTAAAAACCTAGTGCAATGTAAACTCCCAGAAACTTATGAGGGTGACCCCTAGCTAAGACTCCTAGTAATGGGAGATATGGAACCCGAACCAGCCATCTCCTGCAGGCAGGCAAGACTTCCAGTGGAGGGATTGTGACTATAATCCAGTCACATAACCTCTGACCTATAATTTGTCTGCTTTCATAAGATATGCTGGGACAAGGTGGCACAAAAGTGATAGGAGTGGTCAACGCATGACTAGTCCAGCGATGGAACCCATACTGAGACGGAACTGAGACAAGGCCTGGAGGGTCCAGAGGTTGGACAGTCCAGAGAAGAGAACTAGGATGTTCACCCAAACATGACTGGAAAAAAAGGGAAAAAGTCAATGAAATGATCACTAATGATATTCTGCTACGCTCATAGTTTGGTCCATTTGTTATCAGAAGGTTTTACCCAGCAACTGATGGAAACAGATACAGAGACCTACAGCCAAACAAGGAGATGGGGAGGGATAATTATCTGCATTTGGAGATAATGGCCTCATCCTTCTCTTGTGGCAGTTGCTCACAAATATTCACTGCTAAACCTGCCACTTTTTGAAGCTGAAACCCAAGTGTCTACCTTCCTTTTTGCCCCTTGTGGTCTCTTCTTGGGTTGCTGACCACAAATCCCAAACACTCTCTGATGTTCTGGGATTTCTCACTATTTTTTCTGTACACCCTCGGCCCTTGTACATCTCCATTGCTGACCCTGACTCACACGGCTCGACTTTCACTCTTCTATCTCTTTCCTCCTAGCACCTGCTGGGACTTACAACATGGAAATCCTGTGGTTTATCTCTCAAATTCTTGTTTGATTCTTAAGCTCCCTTCTGAGTCTGTTTTTAATTTTTTTTGTCAAGGACTAAGAACCTGTAAGAGAAAATTCTAATTTCTCAGTAACCCGTGTCTTGTTCAAATCTATGTTCAAAACACAGTAAACTTGAAGAACACAAACTCAACATATAAAAACCACACGGTGGCTCAAAGCAGACAGAGCTGGTGCCTTCTTCGGGCCTGCGGGCACACATGGAAGGAATGTTGTATACATAATAAATAAATAAATCTTTAGCCGGACAGTGGTGGTGCACGCCTTTAATCCCAGCACTCGGGAGGCAGAGGCAGGCGGATCTCTGTGAGTTCGAGACCAGCCTGGTCTACAAGAGCTAGCTAGTTCCAGGACAGGCTCCAAAGCTACAGAGAAACCCTGTCTCAAAAAACCAAAAACCAAAAAAGAAAAAAAGAAAAAAAACTATTAGTGCTGCTATACAGAAATGGCAAATATTTTTTAACAGTTCTTTTTATGTGTATGGGCATTTGCCTGCATGTATGTCTACACCACTTGCATATCTGCTGCCCATGGAGGCCAGAAGAGAGAATAGGATCCTGCAGGACTGAAGTTATAGATGGCTGTGGGCTACCACGTGAGTGCTGGGAACCAAACACAAGTCTTCTGGAAGAGCAGCTAATGCTCTCAACTACTGAACCATCAAAATAGATTTATTTATTTAATATAAATTAAATAAATAATGTTTAATATAAATAAAGTATATGTTTACTCCTGGATGGTGCACGTGTAGTGTGGAATGTATGAAGTACATGCATATGTATGCACCTATCCATGCAGAAGTCCAGAAGATGTTTCTATCTTTCTCTATTACCCTCTGTTTATTATCTGGGATGGGGTTTCTTACTGAACCCAAAGCTCACAGTTTTGGTAAAGCTGGTTGGCCAGCCAGTTCAGAATAACCCATCCACCTTCAACCCTCAAATGCTAGGGTTACAGGCACTTATGGCCATTCCCAACTTTTACATGGATGCTGGGAATCTGAATTCATGTTCTTTTGCCTTCAAAGCAAGTGTTCTTACTCAATGAGCCATGCCCCCAGACCCACTAATGTCAAATTATTATAAAAGAAATCAGGAAAACAATCTCATTTTCAAGAGCCTTAAAATACCTAGGAATAAATTTAACCGAAAGGATGAAAACTTCCTATAATAAACAGCATGTAATACTGATACGAAACTTGAATAAAGGGGCTAGGGAGATGGTCCCACTGTCAAAAAAACAGAAATAAATAAATAACTTGCTACTCTTCCAGTGGACCTGAGTGTAGATCCTAACAGCTATGTTGGGTGGCTTACAACTTGCCTATAACTCCTGCTCTAGGAGATCCAATGTAATTTCTGGCATCCACAGGCACTAGCACACATGTGGCCTGGCTGGCAAACAGACAGGTACACATGCAGGAAAGCACTCAAGCATACAGGCATGCATGCATCCTAAAAGATGGTTTATTAAAGAGGAGGAGTAGAGGTGGGAGAGGTCAGAACCTTATGAAAAGCCTCTCTCCAACACCTATCACACACTCAAGACTATTAAATGGTGCATACTTAGATTTAAGAATTTCATTGTAAAGAGAGACTATGAGTTAGTGTAAATAAATATGCAAGTAGAATGGCCTGTCTCTGATAACTAGGTTTAGGGGTACAGAGGTCCTTGCACTAGGGAAACCAGGAATGTTGAACATCTATTCAAAGGAAGAGATATATAACCTGTTTTCTGACCTGAAGGCTGGAAACTAAGGTGGTTAACGGGCAAGGCAACCTCTGTGCTATTTGTAGGGCCAGGCCATATCTGGCTCCCCCAGACTCTCACATACAGGGCCAAAAATGGTTAATAGCCTGGGTGACCTCTGTACTATCTACATGACTGTTAAGAGCACTTGCCACACTAGACCCTACCCCAGGTCCTTAAGGTAACACATGTAGCCTATCTATAGAACCCGTCTTCATGCAAGAAGTGACAAGTACTTTGAAAAGAATTTTGATGTAATCATGCCTTAAGCTTGTGGACATGGGCTTGTGTTACAGCAGGAAATTTAAATATGTTTAACATAAACCACCAGTGTCGGACTCAGGAAGCTTGAACCAACACTGGCTAATAAGTCATGTTAAACTGGATTTCCTTCTTGCCCTGGATTGCTACTCTGCTGCCATGGCATTTGCAGAGAGCCCCACAATAGGGTTTATTTGTAATCAACTCTGAAAAGGAGAGGTCATTAGGAGCTTTGGTTATCAGTGGGGGTAGGGGTGGGAGTGGCAGACAACCTAAGTAAGACACCTATCTCTAAAGGATCACCCTGAGAGAGATGAAAACTACAGAAGGTTTTTGGTGGGTTTTTTTGTTGTTGTTGTTTTGTTTTGTTTTTTAAGATTTATTTGTTATGTATACAGTGTTCTGTCTGCATCTGTATGTATGCCTGAAGAGGGCACCAGATCTCTTTACAGATGGTGGTGAGCCACCATGTGGTTGCTGGAAATTGAACTCAGGACTTCTGGAAGAGCAGGCAGTGCTCTTAACCTCTGAGCCATCTCTCCAGCCCCTACAAAAGGGTTTAAAAATGGAGGGAAATCAAAAAAATACAGTAAGTATAGTAAGAAAGGCACAATAACCTTTTACCTAAAAATAAACAAGATTTTTGGGGGAAAAAAGTCTTGCAGAAAATATTTTATCTTCCTTGGCACGTAATTCCAGAACTCAGAGGTTAAGGCAGGAAAGTCACCATTTCAAGGCCAAAGCCTACACAGTGCGACCCTGACTTCAAACATTAAAAAGGTTATTATGCGCCATGTTACAACTAGATACCACAGAATAAAATTACATTAGAAAGTTAAGCCCTAGAAAGCAAAACGTTCTAATCTCATTTAAACTGGTATCTCTATATTTGCAATGTCTGGAGAAACAAATTTCAGGTGACAAGTTTCAGCTCAGTCCACTCACTCACCTGTGTACATGAGAGAAGACAGCGGGTACCGCAAGCCAAGGGCTTCTTCTGTAAAGGAATCAACAAAGTCCTCCAGCATATGAAGCCCCAGATCTTTTCCTCTGTATTTCTTTCTTACAAACATTGTATCAAGAACTGGCAGTTGGTAACTCTGAGTAAGAAATGAGGCACATAAGCTTCCTGCAATAATAAGAGGAAACCAAAGAATTTTACACATTAAACTACATGTACATTTAGTAAATGAGCTAATATTTCTGAATAGTTTTTTCCCTTATGTTAGGAAGTACAAAGACTACATATATTCTATAACATAAAGTGTAATTTAGGCATTCGATGTATACCATTTTTAACAAAATTCTGTCAGGACGGTCTAAAAATACATTCCTTCAAGTTTACCCATTTTCTCACTTTCTCAGTCTCACCCCCCTGGGGTCCAGTTACTCACCCCAGTTCTTTCTACACAGTCGACCGCAACAGTCAGAAATCCTGAAGCAGTAACAATACCTGGGGCCTTTGCCCAGGGTACAACATTGCTTAACAGGCCTTCAAAGTAGCCTCTTCACTAAACTGTCAACTCTACTTACATGCATTCTATTGGTAAGCTGTCATGAGCTGTTTCTGCTCACTTAGAAGCTGGCTCTGGGTAGAGATATCCCCAGTCCCTTTCCATTTCACACCTAAACAGTCTGTCACAAAGGATCCTCTAGGGCCCTTGTCTGGAGATGTGCCCTGCTCCAAACAAACACACAAACAGAAAAACAAAACAGAACAAAAAGCAAGATACTTTGTGACAGGGAGGGAGGAGAACAAAATAGCCCAAAGGTAAAAACATTGTTCTTAAATACAGCTTAAAAAAAAAAAAAAGGTAAACTACTTCCAACAGATGTTACTATTGTTTATCCCATGATTTAAAAGTGAAAGAGAAGTTGGAAGTTCAGCTTTGAGAAGCGCATCCCTAGAGAGAAATCTCAACAGGAAATTTCAGCTGTCCCAAGTTCCCCAGTTGGTCTCAGCTGGTTATTATGAGCACTAGCTTTGATGATGTCCTCACTATCTGTTGGAAGCCTTACTGGAGAGACTGCTCTGCCAATGATTCTCTTGATCAGGAACTCCAGCTGACTGCCTTAATGAGGCTTCCCCATTGGGTTTCTGATGGATTTAATGACATTACCTATTATTTGTTCTTTTACTTGGAAGCCTCAAAGGGGGTGAGGGATGACATGGGACACTCCATAAAGATACACTCTAGCTACCAATCTCAATGGGGCTTTCTCAATTGATTTTTACTGGATATTTTAAGTACCTTATTTAATGATGTTTTGTGACCTATCTACAACTTACTATTACAACTTACTATCTATTCTTACTGCAGTTTGCTATGTATTTAATAAACTCACTCACTCAAAACAAAAACTATGGGGTTACAGAGATGGACCAGTGGTTCCTGCAAGGGAGCTGGGTTCAGTTTGCAGTACCCACATGGTGGTTCATAACCATTCAGAACTCTAGTTCTGTTGGCTCTGACTCCCTCTTCTGACCTGTGTGTGTACTAAGCATATACATGGTACACATACATACATGCAAGCAAAACACTTATACACATAAACTAAAGCATGATCATTGTAGGCCACTCTCCAGACTAAACAGAACACCTGCCCACTCTGGGCACCCTGTACCTGGATTCCCACAGAGCTGTCTGGTGCCATGCCATCCTGAAATCTCTTCACTGCTTCCCTTCACCATAGCGCAGAATTAACTCTTTAAGATACAACCTCTCTGCTCTCCAAATTCTATCACTCCCTCTGCAATTTCTGAAGCATTCAAATCTGTGTCTCCATTTTCAGCTTCTGCCTAGTTTCTTCACACACTTCACACTTCCTGTTCCTCCATCAGCTCATTCAGAAAAGCTTCTCCTAACCTTTCCATTTAAAACCGCACCTCCCGGGGGGACTGTGGATGGAATGTAAAATAAGAACAAAAAAATAAACAAATAAAACAGCCCTTCCCAAACTCTCTCTCAGCTATTCTTTCCCCTCTCTTCCTCTAAAATCGAAGTTCCTCAAGGATGGAGCTCACATGTTTATTATTCTCAATTTGCCCCTCTTACCCTTTGCCCCTACTCCTTCCTCCCTTTTCCTCATTTGTATGGCTCCTGAAAATAACATGAATAAATGCACACCAACAACGATTTCAAGATCTAAGCACAGAAATCATAGGCCTATTCTGCCACAATGGGCAGCTTCCTCTTCTCCAGGAAGGTATTTCTTCACTGTCCTAAAACCACAGTTAACATCTCATAAAAGGGTCTGCATGGGGATACCTTTCCCACACTGTATAGTATGAATATACTATAGAAATTGGGTGTTCATTTTTTATGCTTTTTAAGTCAGCTATTCTAAAGAAACCAACCTAGGCTGGGCGGGGGTGGAGCATGCCTTTAATCCCAGCACTCGGAGGCAGAGGCAGGCGGATCTCTTTGAGATCTTGTAGACCAGCTTGGTCTACAGAGTGAGTTCCCAGACAGGCTCCAAAGCTACAGAGAAACTATGTCTTTTTTTTTTTTTTAAACCATGTCTTGAAAAACCAAAAGAAAGAATGAAAGAAACCAACCCAGAAAAACTTAGTAAGGGTCTAGTTTTGGCTTGAGTAATACTTTCCACAGTCATCCAGAAGGTATTTCAAATTACTTGACACTAACAAGCCAGACTAAATTTTATTGACTTACAAAAAAATTACAACTCATCTTCAGATAGCGGAAACTCAGACCCCATCTCCAGCAAAGTGAGTTCACTGCCCCTCTGTACTGGAAACCTCCATTCTGTTTTCTTCTTGGTCTCTACCACCATAGTCCTCACTGGGCCATTCTCTCATCTGAACTACCAAAGATCTATTAAGGACGTCTTGACTTCAAAATGTAACTTTCCTACTTACCAATCAAGTGCTATAAAAACCACGTCCCTAATGTGTTGCGGACATGGCCTTACGATACTACCCAATGTAATCTTCACCTTCACCCCTCCAACTTTTTGGTGCTTTGCTCTATAGTAAGGTTCTTCTCTTCATTCTTTCCAATGTCTTAGTTCCACAAGCTTATCTCAACACGCCCTGCACATTTGCAAGTATCTCCTTTACATACTTAGATCCCACGCATGGTCTTTTCCCTTCCCTACATCTCTAGCTTCTAATAACCCTACTGACCCTCCAGGGACACTTCCAAATATTTCTCTTAGTACACTTCTTCTAGGCAGAATTAAGTGCTTAGTCTTCACAAACTACTCCTGTAATACATTAAACACATCACTAATTACCATGAATGATTAAGTATCTACTGACTATAGCTTTTTGTTTTGTTTCGGTAGGGCTTATTTTGCCTCATTCACTAGATTTTGGTTGTTTTAAGGGATAAAACCATGCTTGCTTGCACTGAGTCATCCCTACATCCCCAGTAAATAGAGCCGTTGTTGAGAGCATTTTTTTTTCCTGGATAGCTAGACATGCCCCAAAGAACACATTTCATTTTCAAAGATAAGTTCCCTAACAACAGGGTGTCAGAAATTCAAAGTAAGCCTGAGCGTCACAGTAAATTAAGACGTAGCCTGGAATATAATAAAGTATTTTTGTGATAGAAATCCTCAAGAGGAAACTCAGAGAAAACACATGCTCCATGGCAGACAAAGTTGCCCTGATTTAAATTTACCTCTGCCCTGTCCTGTGCACACCCACCCTGTGTTTCCCCTAGGTCTCTGTCCTGTGCACACCCACCCTGTGTTTCTCCTAGGTTTCTGTCCTGTGCCACCCACCCTGTGTTTTTCCTAGGTCTCTGTCCTGTGCACACCCACCCTGTGTTTCCCCTAGGTCTCTGTCCTGTGCACACCCACCCTGTGTTTCCCCTAGGTCTCTGTCCTGTGCACACCCACCCTGTGTTTCCCCTAGGTCTCTGTCCTGTGCACACCCACCCTGTGTTTCCCCTAGGTCTCTGTCCTTTGCACACTCACCCTGTGTTTCTCCTAGGTCTCTGTCCTGTGCACACCTACCCTGTGTTTCTCCTAGGTCTCTGTCCTGTGCACAACCACCCTGTGTTTCTCCTAGGTCTCTGTCCTGTGTACACCCACTTTGTGTTTCTCCTAGGTTTCTGGCTTAGTACATTCATGTTGCTACAACAGAATCCCTAAGAGTGGGTATTTTTTGGTTTTGTTTGGTTGGTTTTGGGTTTTGGTTTTTAGAGACAGGGTTTTTCTGTATAGCCCTGTCTATCCTGGAACTCACTATGTAGACCAGGCTGACCTCAAATTCAGGGATACCCCTACCTCTGTCTCTCAAATGCTGGGATTTAAGATGTGTGCCACTATGCCTGGTTGAGACTGGGAAATTAATAAAGAAAAAATTGTATTTCTCAATATTTTAGAGTCTGGAAAGTTCAAAGTAAAGAAGCTGCATCTGGCAAAGGTGTGGTGGAGGCCTTGGCTGTCTCCGTCTCTATGCATGGCAGGCTTTCTGACAAAGGGGCACAGCAGCAGCAGAATGACCTAATATAAATATTTATTATTTTTAGTTTCCCACCTCTTCTTGACTTAGTCAAATTCCAAAAAATTATTTTTGCTCATTAACCATTAAGATATTCACATATTTTCATGGTATCTAAAATTTTCTTCTTTAGCTTCACAAATGACTTAATTCTTGAAATTCTGTCAATATTAAATTTTTAAAATTAAAAGCAGGGCTGGTGAAATAGCTCAGTAGATCAAATGCTTATAGTATAAACCCAATAACTAGAGTTTGATCCTGGAACCAATGCAAAGTGTAAGCAAAGAATCGACCCCAGTTAAATCATCCTCTGACCTCAGTGAATACTCCATGGCAGGCCCATGACCTGCCCCCATAATAATAATAAATAAAATTCATTTAAAAGAGCTTCAAAACCATTATGAAGAGCTCCCATGTAGTGGTATTTTGTTTGTATTTTAACAAATAAAGCTTGCCTGAAGATCAGAGTATAGAGCTAAGCCACTAGAAGTCAGGCAGCAGTGGCACACACCTTTAATCCCAGGACTTGGGAGACAGAGGCAAATGGATACCTCCCTGGGCTATATGAAACTGATCCAGTCTTAAAAAGAAACAGAGCGCCAGGCGGTGATGGCGCACGCCTTTAATCCCAGCACTCGGGAGGCAGAGGCAGGCGGATCTCTGTGAGTTCAAGACCAGCCTAGTCTACAAGAGCTAGTTCCAGGATTGGCTCCAAAATTGCAGAGAAACCCTGTCTCAAAAAAGAAAAAAAAGAAAGAAA
>JAQHUG010000088.1:4166408-4188924 GCA_028555095.1 Dicrostonyx torquatus | reverse complement strand
TTAGGTCCCAATACTAATCCCTGAAGCCCTGAACAAGCAGGACCCATGATTGGGTCCTGTCATGGGTACTTACGAAGGGAAGGAATACAGGACCCTGCCAGGACAAGGCTTAATAGAAGCCTGACTCTCAGTAGTTTACCCTAAAACAATACCTGGTTCCAAGAAAGACCAAAAACTGAAACTGCCCACGAACAGCAGACCTGCTCTAATTAAAAATTAAAACTGGCTTTGGAGTTGGAATGTGGCTCTCTCCTTCTCTAAACCCAAGTATGCTTGTTAAAGTAAAATTCAAAATCTCTGTCTCAGTCAGAAGAGCCACCTGATATGGGACAGAAGAAAAGCAAAAAATTAAGGACTATTTTATTGCCTCTAATCTCATAATCTTTTAGTTTTATACTGACTCTTCAACAGCTTTTCTTAAGGTATAAATTTATAATATTAACATATATATTCTAAAGTTTTTGTCATGATATTAATGGTCATAGAGTACTACCTAATTCTAGAAAAAGGTTTCATCTACCTTGTACATGATTTCAGGTCTGAGTCTCTGTCAGTTTTCTGCAGTGAACCATGACCATGCCTAACAGCGACCTTTGAAGTCTCCAAAAGGAGGATGGAGGCCCACAACAACCATTACTCCAGGACTACAACACCACTTAAAGATCAGCTTTGGACTACAAACTACTCAGAACAATTTTGAGGTGGCTAGCTGAGATGATCCAGCCACAGACTACTCTAGCCAGGACTTGAGACAAGCCCTGCACTTTCCCATTATGCAGAAACTGGACAACAAATGATACAGCTACGTCTCCCAGGACTTGCAATTAACCCAATTTTTCTTTTCAGGATTCCCTAAAGATGCCATCACCCCCAAACAGCAGGAAGTAATTTTAAGAACAGGACACTCACATTCCCAAGAGATGGGGTTAATGATTTTTGGTTGTTCAGTGGGTTATGGATACTTGTCATTTTTAGGGTGGTTGGTAATATTCAGGAAAAAAGTTAAACAAAGGAGATTAGATTCAGGGTTCTTATTTTGAAAAGAAAAAAGGGCATATAGATATGATAGTATAAAAGGGTTGGTTATTGAATCAACTACTGGTTTTACATATTTTACATTGATTTTTGTGTGTTGATACAAATTTGAAATTAATTTTTTAGAACATACTGTAATACATTTCTAATCTTGTTCAAGGTACTGTGCCTATACAGCTCATTTAACAATGTAAATTTCTAGTCCTTGAAAATTACTATCACCAACTAATTAGGATATAAAGCCATGCAAGTTAGCAGTTAATCACTGCAATCAAACTTGTAGTCATATTAGATAGGTTTTTAAGGTCAAATAGAGATTTTAGATAGACAGATCATCTTCAAACACTTCAGAGACTTCAGGCGTTTATGATGTTTTAATAACATAGGTTCTTTTTTATGATAATGAGACATGTCTGCTCCTGGCAGCACGAATCTACTTCAGAGAAGATAATGGGTATTGAAAAAACACCACATGGAGTTTACTTTATTTGTGGCAAAAGTAAGTCCCTGGGTAAGAAAGTACCCTTGCCTCGACTACTGAAAGTATGCTGTCCAAATTGGACAAGCAGGACACAAAAAAGCAGGACTGTCAAACCTTGCCAAGATAAGGCAGGACAGTTCTTCAAAAAAACCCTGCTTCTTAAAAAAATCTGTCAGACATTCTAGGCCTGTAGGCTGAAGACAAATGCCCCAACATTACAGAGGAACCTTGGGTGACTGTTCAGACAGACAGCTATTTCTGCCATTTCTCACATTTTTTGGAAGTCATTTGTTTACACTTCCTGCTTACTCAGTTAGTATTTCCTCCTCAGGTTTCTGGGGGAGTTAAAGACTAGACAGTTATAGTTTTCCTTGTTTATCAGACTCAGAAAAGAAACTCACTAAAGAAGTAAAAAAAGTATAAGGTTAAGAGACATCAAAAGATAGTTTTGGATGGTAACACTAGTTAGGATAGAAACTGAATTAGGTACAAGACCTTGAACCCACTAAGATGTGATAGAAATGGAGTATTTTCTTAATTTATCAAATGTTAATGGACTAGACATTGCTACTGTATTAACTGCCTGTACATACTGTAAATGGTTATTGTACTTACTGTGTATAGTTTTTCTTATATTAGTTTTTTTTTTTATTTTAGAAAAAAAGGGCGGAAATGTGGTAAAATCTTGTTTGTAATCTATCAAATAAAACTTGCCTAAAGATCAGTGTGGAGCTAAACACCAGTTAGCCATACAGGCCAGGTGGTGGTGGCACACACCTTTAATCCCAGACAGAGGTGTCTCTGAATTCAAGGCCACCCTGGGCTATACTAGATTGATCCAGTCTCAAAGAGAAACAAGGCCAGGCAGTGTTGGCTCACACTTTTAATCCCAGTACTAGGAAGTTACACGCCTTTAATCCCAGCAGTAGAGAGGTGGAGACAAAGAGATATGGCTGGGCAGAGAGAGGAATATATGGGGAGAGGAGACAGGAGCTCAAGGCATTCAGTCTGAGGACTTAGAGAGACAGAAGACCTCATTTGGTCTGAGGATTTGGTACAAGTAAAAACTAGTGGCTGACTGCTCTGCTTCTCTTTCAGCTTTCACCATCACCCACCCCATATCTGACTCAAGTTTTTATTATTAAGATCAATCAGATTTCACACTACAGGGGACTAAACTCAGGTATTTCAGCATGGTTACCCCACTCCTTTACCACTTAGCCACCTGGGCCCCACCCAACCCCATTTTTATTTACCTAAAATAAAAACTAGAAATTCTAGTCTAATTTTATACATACACAACTAAGAAAGAGGTCCAGTAAATGTCATAAAGAGTTGAATATATTTTTTCTGAATTGTGAAGCTATGGTGAAGAGGCTTTTTTTTTTTAACCACTATGTGTACATTAAAATAAAATTTTATCTGTGAGTTCGAGACCTGGTCTACAAGAGCTAGTTCCAGGACAGGCTCCAAAGCTACAGAGAAACCCTGTCTCAAAAAAACCAAAAAATAAATAAATAAAATTTTAATTTTATAGGTTTGTATTTTTTAATCAAATTGATTTTTTTAAGTCAAAATCTATTAAGACACTTAAATAC
This sequence comes from Dicrostonyx torquatus, assembly GCA_028555095.1. NCBI lineage: Eukaryota > Metazoa > Chordata > Mammalia > Rodentia > Cricetidae > Dicrostonyx > Dicrostonyx torquatus. Next base: position 4,185,810 of record JAQHUG010000088.1, on the reverse strand, counting down.
AAGTGAAGTAAAAATAAATATCTAAAATTTCTATTTCAGGAAAAGAAAGGAAAGTTTGAGAAAATATTTGAAAGTAATATCACAGGATTTCCTTTAGAGAAAAAACAAACTATAATTTTCAGAGCTATCAATCAGAATCTTGGGCAGATAGACTATTACTAGGAAGGAACAACAAAGCCGGACAGTAGCGCACACCTTTAATCCCAGCACTGGGGAGGCAGAGGCAGGAGGCTCTCTGAGTTTGAAGGCAGTCTGGTCTAAAGAGTGGGTGTCAGGACAGCCAGAGCTACACAGAGAAACCCTGTCTTAAAAAACCACACACACACAGAGACAGACAGACAGACAGACACAGAGAGAGAGATAAAAAAGGAAATATTAGCTCTTTGGTAAAACACCTTAATTATCACCTTAGGTGATCTTTTTTCCTGTCATAAATTTAAAAAAACACTAGGGAAATACCACACTGAAAGCAAGAGAGAAGCCCTGGGTTGGCTGGGCAGGAGGAAGCAGAGGAGAGGAGGAAGCAAAAACAGCAATGAAAAAGCCCTGTTTACAGGTTGTTCATTGTGACTCGCAGGCAAATGGAAGAGGACTAAAGTACAAAAATAGCTCATTCTCCTTTATTCTTAAACCTTTTCAGAATGAGGTTTCTAAGCAGAAACATAATTTCAGGGCTTGTTTTTATTGTCAATCATTAATACTTTACTTGTATAAAGTAAAAAACAATCCTGTTTCTTGAGTTTGGCAATTCAATGTTCTCAAATTCACAAGCACAAATGCACCAGGAAAAAAATGACTTAAAAACTACAACTTATGAACAGTTTAACAACACCTAAATCTATCACAGGTTTTAATACTTAAAAAATTATTAAACATAAATTCTCTACTCTATACACCTAATTAACTAAATCCACCATTGGTTTGAACAAGGAAAAATACTTCTTTAACTCTTGAGGCCTAACCACATACACACACCCTACCTTCTAAACTGCCCTCTGCCCACTTGTCTTACTAGCCACTCTCAATGCTACTGAGTCACATCATATTCAGGCTTTAAGGACAGTCTTATATTTAACACATTTACAGCAGTCATAATTTGAATGTTAACATAAGCATCACTTAAAAATATCTCCTAAATCACTAAGGTACAGATTCAAACCATTTTATTAGTGAAGAGATTCACAGTTTAAGAAACTTGACCAATATCACACCACTAGTAAAGCAGGAAAAATATGGACCCAGACAACAAAACACACTTTCCATCACAGATATTTAATATGCAAAATCACATCAGTATTTCTGATGTGATTCTGATAGTTGCATAAATTCTTTTTGTTAAACTGTTGTAACTATTTTATAATTTAATATTCTATGTACATATTACATCCAAAAGAAAGCTAGAACGGGGGCTGGAGAGATGGCTCAGCAGTTGGGAGCGTTGCCTGCTCTTCCAAAGGTCCTAAGTTCAGTTCCCAGCAGCCAAATGGTGGCTCACAACCATCTGTAATGAGATCTGGTGCCCTCTTCTGACCTGCAGGCACACACGCAGGCAGAATATTGTATCCTTAATAAATAAATAAATATTAAAAAAAAAAAGAAAGCTAGAACGGGAACTCTGTGACCCTGGGTCAGCTCTGCACTACCATTATCGTCATAGGCAAGTTACTTACCGTCTTTAGGCTTCTACCGTCTCATTAGTGATGCGATACAATTGGACAGGCTAGTCCTAAAGACCTTTAAACATCTAAATTAGTTTTTTCCCAAATTCTTACAATTAGAAAAAGTCTCAGTGGCTGACTTAGAACTGCACAAACTACTAGCACATTAGTGGTTCTGCCCAGCTTACAAAAGCAGGGGAGGATGTGAGGTTTGGGAGAGGGGAGGGAGGATGTTATGATAAATCTCTCAATTCTCCCTCTTGTTTTTAAGCTTCTGTTTAATGTTACATAACTGTAAAGCTGTCAGGTCAAATTCTGTCAAGTACTTTAGGCTCTGCCCATGAGGTGACCCAAAAGGCCTAAAGAGATTCTACATGACTGAGAAAGCTTAATGCAGCTATAAGCCAACTAGCTCATCAAAAGCTGACAGAGTGGACAGTCAAGTGTAAAAATTGTCCAAATTAATTTACGAACAAATGTTATGCTCTGGAATCCTGGCCAAGCTGTACAGAAACATAAGCAGACCTCTCACAGAAGAGCCTCAAGACACCCACCCGCCCAGACACTCTGCTCTGCTTCTCATCTTTTCACCCTTTTCCCTAGATTTATAAAACTATGGGAAAGAATGAATGTGCTTAAGACACTACGGAAAGGCAGAGTAGGAACACTGTCATTTTCTCTCTAATTGTTGATTCCTGCTACTCAACTGTACCTTAAAAGCAGAGGGGCATATTTCTGTATTAATTTTTAAAGTATTACATGATTTCCATAGGTTTCTGCTGCTGTTTGGGGGCTTCTGAGGGGCAGATCCCAAATCAAAGTACAAACATTTGAGGTGGAAAATTCTGAGAAAACAATTATCACAACCAATCCAAGTCATGACCCTGCCCTGACTCACAATGATGTCATCTTCAAGAGCAGGTTACAGTTCTAGGCACCAATCAGCAATGCTCTCAACTCCACAGAAAGCCAGTTTCTAACCTTATGATTCTTTACACCTCCCTTTTCTCCCCAACTCCCAGCTCTAACCAACACAAGCCCTGTAGAGAGATCATCTCAACTCTTTATATTCTAGGCCCCATGCCTTCCACAGGCCCTAAGGCCCAGATGCCCTAGATGCATCCAAATTCTTGCATTTCCTCTGAATGCTGAGAAGGTGAGCGTGCCAATCATGAAATAGCTGAAAAAGCTATCACTCCTACCACCCAAATCTAAGAGGTCCTTGGCAGTGTTCTCTCAAGCCCTTTTTGCTCCCTGTAAAAAATCTGCTTACATTTGGGTAAGGACTGCCTCTAAGTTTATAGGTGGGTGGATAGGATCGTAAATAAATACAGTTCTTAAGTAAGATTTACATTGCACTCTCCAATAGTTGTACTGCAAACCCTAGAGTACATACCTTGTTTTCATTTGACAGATAAAGAGACTAAAAACACCGTTGCTTTGTCAAGGGCATACAACTGTAAGCAACAGAGGTAACTGACTTCAGTCAATAGCTGAATGACAATGTTGCACCATCTCTAAAGCCATAGGTGTTAAGGACCTTAAGAGCATCTATCAAGAAAGTCTTAAATATAAATACTCTTTTCAAAATTGTTTTAAATATTGTAACTAAACGTTTAGTTCTCTCTTCATGTCCTAGAAGATACTTGGCACTAAGGAGTCATTTAAACATGAAAGTATTGACATTTTGAATGTCATTGAGTCTACACTGGTTAATATCATGTGCCCTAGAGCCAAACTGACACAATTTAGTAGCGTGACCTTGGCAAATACTGAAGATCTGAACACGTAGAGGGAAAGGACCTTTGTTGGGACAGAAATAAACTGTGGTTAGCTGCTGAGCACGTTCAAAGGCTTGCATCTGTTCTGGACTCAGTATGGCTATCTGCGATCTTAGCTACTAGGAAGGCTGAAGCACAAGGATTCCTTAAACTCAGGAGTTTGAGGCCAGCCTGAACAACACTAAGACACCAAATCAAAAAAAAAAAATTAAATTGTATCTTAAAACAGAAAAATCCTACAGGCAAATTATAATCAGTCTGACCCATAATCCACAAGAGCTAATCCACTAATAAAGACAACGAAGAATTTTTAAAAATAAAACATATAAACATTGGCAAAGGATATAAACAGAATTTTTAAAACAGGAAAAATAAACACCAAAATAGGTCAAATTCCTTTAAAAACAAAAAAAGGAGCCTACCTGCACATCTATTTTTAAAATTATGAGCAGAATCAGCATAAACATATAAAAATCTGAAAAGAATGTGCATTGTATTGTTAACAGACTGAACCCTGATGAAGCAGGACCCTAAGGCGGACACGACCAGATTGCATCACAGCCTCCTTCCTCTATCGGCTCACTCTGCAGCCCAGGCTCTTGAATGTATTTGGTACAGGCTGTGTCTACATCCTACCCCTAATGAAGGCAGAATGTGAATTTGGGGGTCTGTGATTGACGCAAAGCAGGATTCAAGTGGTTGAAATGAGATACAAAGATGTTTGAAAGGTGCCGAATACAGAACACAAGCACTAAATGACTAACCCCTGGCTGGGCAACTGTGGTGCACACCTTTAATCCCCGAAAACTCAGGAGAAGGGGCAGGCAGATCTCAGTGAGTTCAAGGCCAGTTTGGTCTACATGTGAGTTCCAGGACAACCCAGCCTACCCTGAGAAACCCTGTCTCAAAAACCAAAATAAAAATAAAGATTATCCCCAGGAGTGGTTGGTAAATCCTCTTTGCTAAGCCCGCACTATGAGCAAGGTCCAAACACCTCATACACATCTGTCATATTACTAAATCCAACAACAGCAAATGATCTTAAATACAGAGACATGAACTGCAACTGAAGCTTCCACTAGACACACGCTGTACTATATAATGGTGTAGGAGGTCCTTCTGCATTTGTATTGCTTCACTGGTTGGATAAAGAAAACTGCCTTGGCCTTTTGATAGGGCAGAAATCAGGTAGGCGGAGCAGACAGGATGGAATGCTGGGAAGAAGGCAGTGTGGCAGACACCATGATTCTCCTGCCAGACTCAGACATGCTGAATCTTTCCCAGTAAGCCATGACCTCGTGATGACAAACAGATTATTAGAAATGGGCTGAATCAAGATGTGAGAGTTGGCCAAGAAGAGGCTAGAGATAATGGGCCAGGCAGTGTTTAAACGAATTCAGTTTCTGTGTAACTATTTCAGGAGTTAAGCTAGCCAGGCACCAGGACTGCGGCCCTGGCCTCTTACTACAACATAAAGTATGGTATGTGCCTCTAGGATATCAGCAATTCCAGTGCTCCAAAACAATTACTGCTTGTAACCTCAAAGAAGCAATTTATAAGACACATAAGACACAGAGAAAATGCTTTAAGAATGCCATTAGGCAGTGTCCATTTCAATATTAAACCTAAGACTGTTTCTCTACCTCATAAGCACATCTGACTTTACTAGAATTTATTAAAATTGCTGCGGTTCGGCATAGCCAGTCTCAAGACTACTTCTGTAAAACGGGAGTACAGCAGTAATACACTCAGTGGTGCCACCATCTTTAACATAAAATGCCAGACATTTGTCTCATTTATAACCAGTAAGATTGTTTTAAATGTAAAGAAACCTTATCTAACTCACAAGAGAAACAAAAAAATACAGTGCTTAATTTTGTCCTATTTATAAACTATCACAATCCCCACCCCACCCAATCCTACTTTCTAATGTCTGTGCTAAGCAGTTATGCTTGGGGAAGTGTTCTCCAAAGGCGCAGGTGTTAAAGGCTACGTAACCAGTCATTGTCACTCTCTTCTTTAAAAAAAAAAAAAATTATGTATTAGTGATGTACACATTGTCCTGTCTGCGTGTATTCCTGCCTGCCAGAAGAGGACACCAAATCTCATTACAGATGGTTGTGAGCCATCATGTGGTTGCTGGGAATTGAACTCAAGTCCTCTGGAAGAACAGCCAGTGCTCTTAACCTCTGAGTACCAGCCTTTGTCACTCTTGCAAACTGGTGGAACCTTTAAGAACAGGGCCTAGTAGGAAGTTAAGTTACTAGAAGCATGCACACCCCGGAAGGAAATAACAAACTTTAGCTTCCCTTTCTGCTGCCCCAACTGTTAAAGGTGGGCGGCTTTGTTCTACCAAAGATGCACTGTCTCATGGTAGGCCCAACAGCAACAGACCTAAGCACCCACAGACTGAAACTTCTAAACCATAAATCTCCCTTGAAGCTATGACCTCATTTGCCACGGTGATACAAGGATAACATAATGCTAAGGAACACAACTGAGGGTCCCCACTCTTTACAGATTTGGAACACAGTGGTCTGAACCACAGCCTGGGAATTTATCTTTCCTGTCCAGACCTCTGCACTCTTCATTTTATACACACTTGTTCTTGCTGCCCTCTTGCAAACACACACGGACTTATTTACCTACGTAAGAAAAACTATTCCGTTATTTCTCACTAACATCAGGCTCACAGGAAAGGATTACAGACAGGAGTACACTTCCTGAAAAACTTGGAAAAAATCTGAGCAAATGAATAACTAAGTGAAAATTTGTAACAAACTGCAGAAATGTTCCCTGAAAGCAGTCTCTGAATGAAAGCCTCAAGGAGGGAGAGAAGCGCAGACAGAATCCAGAAAGCAGAGAAAAGGGCAAGCAATTGGATTTACAAAGGCAGCCATGGTGCATAAATGCAACTGAGATCAGACAACAGCAGACTAAGAATACTATCTTAGTATTCTGCTCTGAAGAGACACCATGACCACGGCAACTCTAATAAAAACGGCATTTAATTGGGGCTTCAGATGTTTGGTCTATTATCCTCATGGCAGGGAGCAAGGTGGCACACAGAAGACAGGTAGCTTAGAGCTCTGGAACTGAAGGCAGAAGGAAGAGAGAGCCACTGGGTGGACCTGCCTTGAGCTCCAGTGACACACCACACCTACTCCCACAAGGCCACACCTACTAATCGCGCTCAACTAGCGCCACTCCCTAAGGAACAAGTCTACAGGGCCATTCCTATTCAAACCACCACAAGTACATTACAGAATCCTGAACCTGATGTGACACATGAGCAGAAAATCATTAAGCAACTCTGAGCAGGAAGACAGTTTACCCCCGCAGCCAGCAGGGCAGACTGGCTAGAACTGAAGAGACAAGTGGAGGGGATGTTAACAGAATCCTGTGCACACATCATTGTCCTTCAGGATCAGATTGGTGCCGGGACTCACTCAGCCTAAAGATATTCAACTTTCTTTTATGAAATGCAACAACACTGGGAGATTATCTATACACATCTTCCTGAAGACTTTAAACCATCTCTAGGTTACTTATAATACTGAAAGATGTAAATGCTGTAGAAATGGGTGTCAAACTGTATTGTTTAGGGAATAATAAGGAAAGGTCTGTGCATGATCAGTGCAGGGACAATTAGGTTTCTTAAACTGTTGACCTGAGAAAGGTTGAATCTGCAGATGCAGGTTCTTGTAATACATAACATCAGCAATGAGATTCATTTTTCCTCATTTGTCTAGCCTACCAAGCTCAAAACTCTACAAAAGCAGAACTCATTTCTTCATACACATTAAAAACTGAGAACAGATCAAATGATTTCTCATTTCTTTTCTAATTAGTAGTTTGTCTACACTTGCTAGCTTTCCTTTAAAACATTAGCTTACTTGGAAACAGAAGCTGCGAAGAAAGAAAAGACTGGATTTGCAATGGGGTGGTATCCTCAAACTGTCATTTGTAATTATCTTTAAGCTTCGAATACACTTGCTATTTACCATGTGCCAGGCACGTGCTACACATCCCATACATATTACCTCAACTGTTTCTCAAAATGACTCAAAAAGTAGACATTTTATATACATTTTCCAAATGAGTCTTAGGTCTGAATGATAAGAAAGTTGATCAAGCTCTCAAGCTGGGAGCAATGGGGACAGGCTCTTAACCTAGGCAGTTTACAGAAACTTTTAACTTGGCCAGGTTTCCAGGTCAAAACAAAAGGCCAGCACAGACCACAATGTACCTAAATACAACATAATTATAATAGACCATGATAACCACACCACTCGATCATTCCTAAGCTGTTAATTTTTTAAATCTTGCAATGCAGTTTCCTTAGACTTTCGATGATTCCTACACTGTATTCAGAATTTTTTTCTTTTTTTTTTGGGTTTTTCGAGACAGGGTTTCGAAACCTGTAGCTCTGGAGCCTGTCCTGGAACTAGCTCTTGTAGACCAGGTTGGTCTCGAACTCACAAAGATCCGCCTGCCTCTGCCTCCCGAGTGCTGGGATTAAAGGCATGCGCCACCACCACCCGGCTGTATTCAGAATTTTTAAATGGTAACTTCACAATTCAGAAAAGGGGCTGAGGTTGTGCACACCTGTAATCCCAGCATTTGGGAAGGAGAGGCAGGAGGATATCTGTGAATTCGAGGCCAGCCTGGTCTACACAGTGAGAAACACAGAGTGGTCTACACAGAGAAACTCTGCCTCAAAACCAAAAGAAAAAAAAAGGAAAAAGAAAAACATAAGCCAGAGGCTGTGGCTCAGCTGGAAGGATAGTAGGGTATTTGACCAGCACATACAAAGCTCTGGGCACAATCTTTAGCATTTGCATAAGCAGATGTGGCAACACATGTTTGTAATATCAGCCATAGCACTTGCCAAGTACATTCAGGAGAGCTACATGTTCAAAGGCATCCTCAGTTACACAGTTAAGTTTGAGTCTAACCTGGGTATTGCATGATATACAAACAAACACAACACACATACACACCACTCTACTCACCTGGGGAATTGTGTGACACGCACTCATGCCACTCTATTCACCCCAGAGCTAGGGAGCCCTGTACATAGAGGCACAGGTCTGTATATACAGATATACACACCAAAGTATGTATACTACCAGAGTCCAAATTGGTGAACCAATGAGTTTTATTGGGGCTAGCTAGTTACAGGAGCATAAATGACTCAAAGACAACTTTATCATCAAAGCCCACCCCAGCACAGCGACAGCTCATAAAAGCTATGAACCTAGAGCATACTGCACAGGCTGCAGGCAGCTCACCAGGTTGGAGAATTCCTTTCCAGGTGGCTCTGTTAGTCCAAATCTCTTCTCAGTAGCTCAGCTGGTCTGTTTCTTCTAGACAGTTGGCTGGCCTGGGCTACCTTCAGGCTGCCTAAGTAGTCCCCACTTCTTCAGGACTGCTCCGCGATGGCAGATGGGAATTTTCTTTGCAGCTTGGTTTGAGAGTGACAGCAGTCTTTTCTGTTTATATATGCTTGTGGAAAGAGGGGACTGGGGAATCGCATAGGCTTCAGGAACTTCCTGAAACTACTCGGGGTTATTTACTCCTCCCCACACCCCTACAGGATTTCTCTGTAGCTTTGGAGCCTGTCCTGAACTAGCTCTTGTAGACCAGGCTGGTCTCGAACTCACAGAGATCCGCCTGCCTCTGCCTCCCGAGTGCTGGGATTAAAGGCGTGCGCCACCACCGCCTGGCTACATTATAGTTCTTAAACTATCCACTGCCAAAGAAAACAGGAAAATAAAACTCTGAGAGATATGCTATACTGAAATATGAACTACACCAAGGTCTGGGGGGGGGGTGCCAGTATGTATATGTGAGCATCAAATGCACGTCTGTGCCTGCAGAGATCAGAAGAGAGTACAACAGTGCTGTTCTCCATGACCCCTTCATACCTTCAAAACCAGTAGTACCTGGGTGACTTTTACACTACCAAGTTCTCCTGCCATTATGAAGTACAATCTTGGCCACCACTGGAACACAGTTTGTGTATGCTCACTCTGAGGAAACACTTCCCAGAAGACTTCACCTCAGTGGTGCTGATATCTTCTTTTTATTATGCATACAGTGTTCTGCCTGAACATACACTTGCAGGCCAGAAGAGGGCACAAGATCTCAATACAAATGACTGTGAGCCACCATGTGGGTACTGGGAATTGAACTCAGGACCTCTGGAAGAGCAGCCAGTGCTCTTAACCACTAAGCTATCTCCCCAGCCCCTAATGCTGGTCTCTTCTTAATATGACTTATTTTCAATTTAAAAAAAACGTGTATTTCCTCCACATAAATATATATACTAATGAGAATGGAAGGTTTTCATTTTTCTAATCAGAATTCTATTAACATTGTGTTTGTACTTTACCTCATAAAAATTAAAAGGTTTGGTTTACACAGGATAGATAAAACACAATTTAAAAAAATAAATTAATAAAGGGCTGGAGAGATGGCTCAGTGATTAAGAGCACTGGCAGCTGTTTCAGAAGTCCTGAGTTCAAGCCCCAGCATCCACAGTGCAGATCACAATTATCTGACATCCTCACAGACATACATACATACAGGCAAAACACCAATGCACACAAACTAAAAATAAATCATTTTTTAAAAAGTAAATTATTGCTTTAATGTACCGCAACAAAACTTCCTACAGGAGGCACATGCTGGGACATAATTTGCTGTAGATATTAAGACTCACCCTAATTTCATTAATGATAATAATCTTAACTTTCCTTTAGGTGTGTCATCACACATAATTCTGTCAATGGCAGACTATTACTATTATGTGTTATCACTATTATGGCCTGGACTGGAAATGTTCCTTACAGGCTCATGTGTTTAAAATCTGGTCCCCAGTTAGTGGCACTTTTTGGAGAGGTTGTGGGACCTAGCTGGGGAACAGACTGAGGGTCTTTGGGCAGTCTCAATGCCTCTACTTCCTGATCGTCCAAGATAACAGAAGCAATTACCAAGAGCCCCACCACAGTCAAGCTGCTGCATCCCGTTCCATGCCATGTGGGCTGTATTCTGTGACACTAGAAGCCAAATCAAACTCTCCATGTTAGACCTGGCAGGTACTCTGCCAAAGTAAAGTAACCAGCTACATGTTCGCAGCTGAGGACACTGAGGACTGCAGGGACTATCTTAACAAAAGTCGGACAGACAGGCAACAAAGCAAAGTCCAACTTCAAACTTCTGCTCTTTTCCTTCACTGTGAAGAAATCATACTGAAAGATAAGTACTATGTAGTGTGAGCATAAGCTCTTCAGACATATCTAGAACCAATCTGGTTGTGTGTATGCGCGCGTGTGTGTAATTTGGCCTCTATGATGCCCTTTTGGTACAGCTCATTACTTTATCTAATAATATATTTATATATGATATATTTATAGACAAAAAGTCAAACTCACCGACTTTTCCTCCATTCTGATTAATTCCCAAATTGGGCACTAAGCTTATCTCAATCTATTAATATTTTGACTTTCCAACTATCAAAACCATTGCAAACTCCTAAATTCAATCATTTTCATTCTTACTCCTCTTGACCACGTTACAGGCCAGACCCAACCTGCCACTTAAAACCTTTCCTTCTCCTTGGACACCCAGAACAATGCTTGCTCCCAGCTCTCATTCTCTCCCAGCTACTGCACTCTGGCCTTTGCACAGCCCATCTCCAAGCGTCCTTCAACATGCTCTAGGAACACATCTCACTATGCTGTGTATCTCAAAAATAATTTGGAAAAAAAATCTCATCTATCGTTCAGGACCAAGATGAACCATTATCATTGTGTAGAGCACTTCTGCCCTCATTCATACAAAAAAAAAAAAAATCAATGTACCCTCCTTTGTGTGCCCCACAGCACCATGCTCAGTCTTCCAACAGGACAGTACTTAACGGCTGTCCCATCCGAAAGACTAAATCTCTGAATTATAGCATATTTATGTTTCTATCCCCTAGACAAGTGTCTGGTTTTAAGTACTTACTATGGTGAATTTTCCAAATTAAACTATTTCTACACTTCCAAAGTTACATATAAAGCAGAACACGTAACTTGGCACCTAAAAACGTTTACTAAATTGATTTGTTCCTAATTTAATTTTCAAAAGAACTATGTATTTGTATTTTAAGGAACTTTTAAGATTTAATTCAAAATGCTTCATTAACTACAGACTTAATGAAATGGCCAGTTTCTTTGTATCCTACAACATAAAAGAGACACCTAATGGCTCCTTAATACATGAAAGCCATCTCTGGTGTAGTCTAAAACTAAACAACATTCTAACCTAAACAATCTTTCTAGCCCCAGGAAAAGGTTCAGATTGCATTGAATTCCAACAATTATCTTCTGATGTTTTAGCAAACTCTCAGCTTTCCCTGACTATCCTTAAAGCATCATTTTTCCCTTCATGAACCCACCCGAGTAATGCTGTCTTTGAGAGACCCGCAGACTACCCTTTTACAAAATGAGGCATGCCAAATTCAGAACCTAAAACTCTGGAGTTAAAGAAACAAAAGTAGAGTCCCATGCTGTCTGAAGAGTTCATCATCTTGGAACAAAATAATCACACCTTTACATGCCCAGAATCCAAATCTCAGAAGTGGGAAGGAACATGTCCATCCACCGAACATCGTATCTAACCAGCCATCTCTACTACAGCATCCCTGACTGATGCTTTTCAAGCCCCTGACTGACTGCTTGGTTCCTGGACATTGTAAATCCCTTCTTAAAGTAAATACTCCTGCATTTGTAGGCAGCTGGTTTGACAGGCTTGAGTACTTGAGGAAAAGAATCCCATCTTGATTTCTCAGCCACTGATAAAGAAATCACTGAACCTTCAAGATGGACAGCACACCCAGATAGCTCCCTTCCCAAACTCCTCAATTACACACAGCTGTTCCGAGTTGGGGACCTGCTAGTCCTACACAGAAACGATCAGCGCAAAAGGAAAAGCAGCTGCTGGACGGCAGGATTAAGCTGCTAGGAGAGACAACCCCATCGCCCCTTAACAGGTCCAAACTGGTCCCCTGGAGTCCCCTGGTGCACAGTGTCCGCTTATTCGAATTCCCTAACCAGAGACAGAGACTAAGTACGTAGGGACCTTTCTCCCCTGTAATTCTGCCTGTAAAACAAGCACCGGTTAATAGGAAGCATGATTTCCTACTGGGGATGATATGGTGCCAGTTTAGATGCTTTTTAAAAGTTTATTAACCAGGGTAGCAGGAAATTTTTCCTTTCTAAAGCATTCAATCGCTAGGTATTGTTTTCTCCAGACCGGGAGTCAAGTGCTTCACTGAATGTACAGTCTACTAAAGGGTGGAAACCGCTTACAGCTATTCCGATTTACAGCTATTCCGACTCGACTTCCAGTCTCAAAATAACGAGAGATGAATCTTTCGGAACCAAACACTACAGAGCACTGGTGTGGAGGTGACTGACTCACGTAGGTTGTATCTAGGTACACCAAACGGAGCCTCTTCTTAAATCTGGCGAGGAATCCACCATGGCAGCCACTCGATGCCTATGCCTGACGGGCCCGGTTTGCCATCGTGTGTACTGAAGTTTCTAAGGAACTCCTCTCAGGTTCCTTTCTCCCCGCCCTCTATTCTAAAAGAGCAACAGTCAAAGGGAAGTAGATAAACATGTGAGCCTAATCTACGCCATATTGGTTATTAAAAGTCTTCTTGTCAATACTTCACAGAGCAAGACAGGGTTTGAACACAGCACCTATACACCCTATTATGGGCTTTTAAAAAAAAAAATAAAAATTACAGCACACCAAACCCAGATCCATTAGAAGTCTCTCCAGGGCTCACATGGATGTATTACGCAACCACCAGAGCTCCAGATGTTAATCCCTGTTGTGATGCAATGGTAAAGGCAAGGGTATATAACTCATTCAAGAAGCCCATTTACAAAACAAATTTAAACAAGAATTCCTATATGCTCAAGAATCTTGGCAAACGAGAAACTAATAATTCTGAGAGAATTACATTAAAACTCTTCCTCCAAGGTGATCCTCCTCTCCCAATCCCCTACAAAATTCCTGACAGCGTTTTAATTTAGGTTTGGAAAGGACGGCCTGAAGGGGGAAGGGGGACCTGCATCAGGTGGTTACCTTAAGATCTACTTTTGATAAGAAAACCGCGTAAATTTCCAGAAAGGAGGAACGCGTTTCATCATTCTTTCCCAAGCACCATATCATAGTAAACACGATCCAGACCCCAGAGCCATACACCACCGCGGACTCGAGGCTCCATCCTCGCCATCTCGGCGGACACAGGCCTCTCCAAGACCAGCATGATGGACGGCAGCGAACCCTGGCCCAGAACCACAATGATCCGAATTCTAGGGGGATGGGGGGGGGGAGACGAGACTCCATACAGTCCCTCCCAGTCCAGGGCTGCGGGCCGGGAGGGAGCCACCTGCGCGGCGCCCCGAGCACGCGCCCCCGCCCCCACCCCGCCCGGGCTCCAGGTGGGAAGGCGGGAGGGAGCGGCCCGGGAGCCGCCGCCGCCGCCGCCGCGACCCCGGGAAGGCAGGCGAGCGAGCGAGCGAGCGCCGCATTCCCTCACACAAAATGGAGGCCGGCGCACCTGGGGTCGCCGCCACCCGGGGACCCCGCGGGCCGCCCGCCGCTCGGCCTCGTCCGCCACCCCGCGCCGCCCCGCGCCGCGCCAGGCGCACTCACCTCAGCCGCGCCGCCGGGGCCCGAAGGCGGAGCGCGAATGAATGAGGCTCCGGTCGTCGCCGAGCCCGGGACGCGAGCCTTGTCGCCGGTCGCTCGGCCGCAGCCCACCGTCCCTCCGCCGGCGTGACGCACTGGCGCCGCGGCGCGCCCACCGCGAATCCCCCCCCGCCCGCCGGCCTCGGGAGCCGCCCCGCCTCGGGCCCGCGGCCGCCCGCAGGTGCGCGCCCGCCGCCGCCGCCCGCACGCTCGGGCCGGGCGGGATTAGAGGGTGACCTTGGTTTAGCCGAGAATAGCGGCGGCTAAGCCGCGGGGGCCGCGCGCTGAACTCGCCGGCTCCTTTAAGGTCGACCTGCGCGGCGTCCCGCGTGCGCGGCCCTCCCTGCGGGCTTCGGGCCCGGCGCCGGCCTCGGGAAATTTCGCCCCGGTGGGCGCGGCTTCCCGCGGCCTCCCGCTGGGGACGGAGATGCTCGGCCAACCTGGGGACGCCGGCCTCTCCTCTCCCCGCCCCACCCCCTTGCCACCTCCGGACCCCCGCTGCCACCCAGGAGCGCGCCGGGGAGATGGGCGAGCGTGCTTGAGCCCCACAGCCCTGACTTTATGTCTCGAGGGAAGGAACCATCACGGCCCAGCGTTGACCTTTCCTACGTGACAAACTAACCTGACCCCAGAGAGCCTGCGCCATCCTCTCCTCCCCTTTTCCTCAACACATCCCTTACCCTCAGGTCCTTTTGCTGATTACACCCTACTGGGGGAGAGGGAATAAGCTCACAGGCCTTTTAAGGATGCTAATCCTTCTTTAAAGTAATACGTGCTGTAGTAGAAATAAATTTAATAAAGATGCACAGCAATAGTATTTGGTTTTTAAGACTTCCCTTTTTATGTAAATTCTGAGAAATAAAGTCATCCAACAGTAATGGCATTATGGTTCAGCTCATTCTGAAAAACTTGAAATTACTCCTTCTATTCCTGCGAAGTGTTTATTAATCACATTTTAAGGATTCACTACTTGACACTTCAAAGAATGCTTTTTCATATAGATCTATTTAACTCCCGCTTATTTTTATAAATGGGCCTTTTCTACTTCTAGTTACACATAAGAATCAAACCTCACATCCGTTGTGTTTGTTTGTAATAAACTATTACGAGAAATCTTGGATTATATGCATTTACCATTTTTAGTGGAATTTAACACTGAATTAATAACCAGGCAAGAATTGTGAACAGTTGGGTTCCAGCCACAACAGCTGGATTTTCTTTTTTTTGTTTGTTTGTTTTGTTTTTTTGGATTGATTTTCGTTTCTAGATCTGTTCCCAAGTGGGAGTCCCCAGGGCAAGCCCAGTTGTCACTCTTGGAAAGTAACTTTTCTTCCTGCCCTGGCACAGCTCCCTCCAGCTGCTGAAGTAAATAGACTCTGGGGTCTTAACTTTGCACACCTAGCCAGTGCGTTTGCTTATGTTTTGGATGCCTAAGCGCAACCAGCTTTTGAAAGACCTCCGGATCGGGGAGACTCTCACTCAAGTATCGGGATAATATGACCCCCCAGGAACTCACGAGAGACCGTCCTTGCTGCAATCACAAGGTTTATTGACAGGTACCAGCACTGGGGCTGAGACTCATATCCCACGCAGGGGAGGAGTTCAATATCGAGTAGCTGGGAGAAGCAGTATTTAAGGGAAGAAACCACAATCCAGTAATCCAAATGGGGTAGGAAAATTCCAAAAATACCAGTGATAATCACAAGGGGGTAACTCCCTGTCTCTCAAAATTAATCTCAAGATTATAATCTAACTTTATTTTCCTGAAACAGAGTCACTGAACTGGCTAACCTAGATTTCTGATTCTTCTCTCCCTGCTTAGATTTTTGGCTCTATTTTTTCTGCTAGGGGGGTCTGGAGTTATCCAGGTCTTTCACTTTTGAATTTATCAATCTGTAGGAACCTGTGTCCGGCATACCTACCTCCCAAACGGCTGGCCACTGAGATAGAAATCTACTCCTCTAGCCCCATGAAAGGGTCCAGTGAGCATGTGCACACAGAGAAACCCTGCCCTCTTTTGTGTCTGCTGAGAGCTATAGTCCACAGGTCCAAATAAGTGAAGTTATCTTCGGTTGGGAGAGCTGCCCACACAATGGGCTTTGACAGGTCCTGATACACATGACCCCAGAGTAGAGCCCATCAGGTTCACTAGGGAAAAATTCCTTGTTGGTAAAATACCCGTGTGTCTGACTACTGCTAAGTGCCCTGCAGTCTGCTGTTCTCTGTGGAAGTTAGTTCTCATGATCATCTTCCGGGTGCGTACTAATGTGGCACCCGGTTTACATAGGAGGAAACTGAGGCATAGAGAAAAGCTGAGTAATTTGTTCCCAGTTATGCAGCTAATGACCCTGGCCTTGTTTCAACAGCACAGTTCTTTAAACAAAATTCTAGACTGTCTTCATTTGATGAATTTTGCCCCATACCCTGAATCGTCCTGTTTGAACACATTTCTCATTTTGAATGAGAAAATGAAACCTTTAGTTAGAAAACTTGGAATATTCCCTGGGGCTAGAGAGATGGCTCAGTGGTTATGAATGAGCGCTTGTTGCTCTTGCAGGGAACATGGGTTCAATTCTCAACACCCACATGGTAGCTCACGTATAGTTCCAGGTATCCAACACCTTCTTCTGAGTGTTGTGGGGTGTCCACCAGAGAAGACTGCTCAGACACGGTTTTAAGCCAATGGCAAGTCTTTGTTAGCCTACTGGCAACTTCACTGGGTGTTCGTGATCCCAGTGTAGCACCAAGCCTTACTCTGGGTGGCCTTCTAAGCACAAAAAACAATATCCTGAGTGGACGTTCTTCAGATAACAAGATCAGTTACCAGATTCAGAACTACAGAAGCCAAAAGGCAAGGTTACTACATTTAGAGACCTCCCCAGCATTATGGACTTTGATGGATTAGGTTTTTATTTTTGTTTTGGCAGATGGTGCTGTTGTCTGTATGCTGAATTTTATGGCCTGAACATTACTCCATCATGGAGTCAGTTGTGCTAAAATCTGGGAGACTACTCAGGCCTATCACACTGACATCCATGGGCCACCATGCATGCAAGTGGTACATATACACATGTGCAGTCAAAACACTCACAAAAAAATTAATAAAAATAATTTTTAAGAAAATTTGTAAGATTTCCTTTGTTGCAGAATCTACTAGTATTTGAAAACCGTGTATTTCTTCTTACATCTTTTTAGGACTAATAGCTCTCCAAACTTTTTTGGGTGAAGAGGAGGGTTCCAACAATTAAACCTTATTTGTATCTATTTCATGAGTAGGAAAAAACCACATTTCTGTGGGAAATATTCATCAGCATCTTTGTCTGCTAAGCTGTAAAAAGGTAGGCTTGAGTCTTTGTACATTTCAATGTGGCTAAGTCACAGTGAGAAAGTTAACACTTGGGGGACCACAAAGCCTTCTAGAGCTAACTGGCCAGCCTGTAAACTTGTTGACTAATAACATCCATTTATATCACAGAATGCCCTCAGGATTAAAAGCCTCATGTTGAGTGGGTTTTCTTTGTCAACCACTACTGACATGTTTCTGATTCCTGAATCTAACTGTGAAACTATGCCCTGGGAGAAAAATAAATAAAAGAAACCCAAAGAACAGGAAATATACACTTGCTTCTTCAGACTTGACTTGGTTTTAAAGACTTTAAGGATAAGAGACCACTGTTAAACTGAGCTTGGATTTAAAAGGAATAATCTTTCATAATCTTTCGTATACTGTCAATACTGCTGATGAAAGATTAACTACATTTGGGGCTGGAGAGATGGCTCAGAGGTTAAGAGAACTGACTGCTGTTCTGGAGGTCCTGAGTTCAATTCCCAGTAACCACATGGTGGCTCACACCCATCTATAATGAGATCTAGTACCTAGAACACTATATACATAATAAATAAAAAAAAAAGATTAACTACATTTTTTTTTTTTTTTTGGTTTTTCGAGACAGGGTTTCTCTGTAGCTTTGGAGCCTGTCCTGGAACTAGCTCTTGTAGATAGACCAGGCTGGCCTCGAACTCATAGAGATCCGCCTGCCTCTGCCTCCTGAGTGCTGGGATTAAAGGCATGCGCCACCACCGCACAGCTTAACTACAGATTTATAGCCATAGTTGTTGTGATAATTTGGGGTTCCCAGCAGCGGGACCCAAAGTTGAGACCGCATGGTGGTCTCCAATGGCAGCCGGTCTCCGGCTTGCGCAGGAGCCATGGCGGCAAATGGTGGTGGCAGCGGTGGCGGAGGCGGGAGCATGAAACCAGACAGATATTAAAGTTAAGGATTTATTAGATGAATTATGGAGGGAAAGAAGCAGAAGAGGAGAGAAAAGGAAAGAAGGAAAGAAAGAAGGGGAGGGAGAGAGGGAAAGGGGGAACAGGAGAAGGCTGTCCACCTTTCCCAAGAGCCGTGGGGACAGAGAGAGAGAATGAAGCTGCAAACTGCAGGCTTACAGGCAGACGAAGAGTGGGTGTGGCTCGCCCTTAAAGGGACAGAGAATCATTACAATAGTAGACACTGCAATATCCATTCCCAGTTTTGGTTTTGTTTGGTTGTTTGTTGAAAACACTATTTTGTTGGGTGTGAGGAAAACACTGACAAACATCCCTTTACCCCAGTTATGACACAAACAGCAGACCAAAGTGCTGTCTTTTATCCTGTCACTTGTATTATTTTTATAAAATGCTGATTGGCCAGTAGCCAGGCAGGAAGCAGAGGCGGAGCCACAAGAATAGGAGAATTCTGGGAAGAGGAAAGGACAGTCTGCAGTCGTCACCCACAGAGGAAGCAAGATGTGACTGCCTCGTTGCAAAAGGTACCAACCAAGTCACATGGCTAACACAGACAAGAATTATGGGCTAATATAAGTTATAAGAGTTAATAAGAAGCCTGAGCTAATGGGTCAATAAGTTTATAATTAATATAGACCTCTGTGTATTTCTTTGGGACTGAACGACTGTGGGGCCTGGTGGGACAAAAACCTCTGTCAACACCAAATAAACCATCCCACCCGGTCTAGTTTGCCAAGTAAAGCAATTAGATGGTTGGGGTTACCTACAGAAGCACGGGTGACTCCATTGGGGTTACCTACAGGAGCACGGGTGACTCCATTGGGGTTACCTACAGGGGCACGGGTGACTCCATTGGGGTTACCTACAGGGGCACGGGTGACTCCATTGGGGTTACCTACAGGGGCACGGGTGACTCCATT
>JAQHUG010000088.1:4041364-4066090 GCA_028555095.1 Dicrostonyx torquatus | reverse complement strand
CCACACTTCATCTACAAAATCAATAGATTAAAAATGTGGAGTCTAAAACTTCTCAGGAAAGATGTAGAGATCTTGTAATCTTTAAGAAAGATTTCTTTAAGAAATCTTGCACCACAAGATTTCTTAGCCACAACACTACAAGCATGGTGCTTAAAGGAAGAGACTGACAAACTGACCCTTTCAAAACCTTGTTTTGAGGGTTTGTGATGTAGCTCAGTGGTAGAGCGATTGCCTAGTAAGTACAAGACCCTGGGTTTGGTCCTCAATTCAATAATAATAACAATAATCGCAATAACATCATCAATAATAATAATAATAAATAACAATAAATGAATAAACTCCCCTTTGGAAAGGTACAGTCAAAACACAGCTGTAACACCTGATTCTGTGTTACCCTTTTTGTACAGTTCGTGCACCACTGTACCATACGCGAGCTGGGCAAGGGCCTGGAGATTGAAAGAATACACAAGAGACCTCGGTTATTCAACCTTGGGGAAATCCTTATATTCCTAGCTGCAGCACAAGGAATTTCCTCCAGTCAGGTGGGAAATTGCCACGCCAAAGATGGAGTAAACAATGACATACAGCTAATCACCATGCAGGGCAGAGGGAGCACAGGAACAAGCAGAATGTTTTAGCTGGCTGACCAGAAACTGTCCTCAAGATAAACCCCAGGAGCAGAGGTAGACCCATGGACCCTACACACAGCCATATATTAGGAAGCAATATTGTAAGTCATATGTCTGATATTAAAGAATTTATGACTTGCCAGGCGGTGGTGGCGCACGCCTTTAATCCCAGCACTCGGGAGGCAGAGGCAGGCGGATCTTTGTGAGTTCGAGACCAGCCTGGTCTACAAGAGCTAGTTCCAGGACAGGCTCCAAAGCCACAGAGAAACCCTGTCTCAAAAAGCCAAAAAAAAAAAAAAAAAGAATTTATGACTCTTAAAATTTGATAGCAATAGACAACAATCAAATACAAACAAGACATTAAAAAGTGGGCAAAAGTTTGGGTAGTCACTTTTCTGAGAAAATATGCAATGCACAGCTTGAGAATGGTAAAGAGAAAGTTGTGGCAAGGATGTAGAACTGGAACTCTAAAGCATCTGCTTGGGGGATGGAAACGGCGGAATCAGTTCAGGGGTGCTGTGTAGTCCAGGCATCCTCTTCCTAGATACCGAGAAGGAGAAAAGGGATTCTGTGCCCTGACTTTTACCCACATCTATAGCAGTGAAAGACAAGACACTCCAAACACTCTCCAGTAAGGATAACTTGTTACCTCTTTTGCTCCGATAAAACCAAAGGTGACTTGCTGTGGAATATTTCTTTACCCTGTGTGAATATATGTCGTTATGATTGGTTTAACAAAGAAGCTCACTGACCAATAGCTGAATAGAATGAAGTTAGGTGGGAAAGCCAAACTGAGAACAATGGGATGAGGAAGGGCAGAGCAGAGAGTTGGCAATCAGATGCAGAGGGAGCAGGAGATGAATGCGCTGTGTTGAAAGAAGGTACTACCATGTGGCAGAGAGTAAATAAGGAATATGGATTAATTTAAAATGTATGAGCTAGTTAGTAATAAGCCTGGGCTACTGGTTGGGCATTGACAAGTATAAGCTTTAGGGTGGTAATTTGGAAGTGGCTGGTGGGATGGGAAAACTCTGCCAACAGCAACTTATGGGAGAGCTTATTTTGGCTAAGGATCCAGAAGGGGAGTCCACAGTGACAAGGAAGTCATGGTAGCTATCAGGCCCCCGGAGCAGAAAGTTGAGAGATTACATCTTCATCTGCAAACCGGAAGCAGAGCGAGCGAAATGGGGGTGGAGTGGTGACACCTTTCTCCATCAAGGCTCCCCTTCATAAATGTTGTATAGGCTCCCCAAAGAGCACCCCAAGCTGGAGACCAATGCTTAAATAGATGAGCGAATGGGGAACATGCTCATTCAAACCACTGCAATAAGTGAATGAACAAACAGATCACAATATATGCAAAGAACAAAACATTCTACAAAACAACCCGTTGATACATACCACAATGCAGGCAAAGCTTAACTATGTTGAATGAAAAAGCCAGACAGACGGAAGTACACCCTGTTCATCCCAATCACCTAAAATCCTAGAAAATTTGAACCATTTGTACACCCGGTTCCTGATTTTCCTTGATGTGTATAGGCTGTTCCCCCCCGCCCCGATTTTATGGTGGTACAAAAGAGCAATATGTGGCAACGAGCCCAGCTGCCGCTCAGACACACAATCGCAAGCTGACCAGTGGAGCTGCAGAGCACGGCTTGCTGACAGCGAGGTTCAGCAGGTTAGGTAGAGTGAAAAATTATCATCTTGCAACCGGCTTAAGTTGAGGCCGGCCTGCAGAAACAAAAGGCAGGCTCATGGTTGCCTAGGAAGTATAAGGAAAGGCGGGAGACTAACAGGGGCAATGAGGGGTTTTTACCGTCTTTACTATTGTGTTGTTTTCATGCTTATATAAAGGGTCAAAATTTATCAAATTGTGCATTTCAACCATGTGAAGTTTATTATCTGCCAATTATACCTTTAAAAAACTAACACCTGTAGCCATGTTGATGTCATAGGCAGTGCTGCTGCTGGGGGCTCTCGTTAGGGTCCATTGTCTTGTTGCAGATGGGTGTCATGCTGATGTCTGTGTCCCTTGTGGATGCTCGTGGCCTTTGCTGCAGTCTGAAGTCACGTTGAAATCCATGGTTGGGCTGTGGCTTGTGCTGCCCCAGAAGCCATGTTGACATCCTTGGCCTGCACTGTGGCAGAGGGCCGTGATGTCTATGGTCAGCATTGACACCGGAGACCATGCTGAGGTCTGTGGTATGTGCCGACTCCAGAGTGGAAGACCATATCCATGCTCCCCCTGATTGCAAAGGGCAAGGAAGCTACTTTTGCATTGTATTGGTGACTGCAGACTCACAGTTGAAATAGAGGGACATAGAAGGCCTCTCAAAAAAAGAGTAACAGCCTAGGCAGAAAGTCATTGAAGAAAACTCTTAAAAATTGTGATAAGGGGAGAAGGTGGGCTTGTGGGGGGCGGTGAGAAGAGGGGTCGGGGGAGATCTGTAGATGGAATGAAAAATAAAGTTTAAAAAATAAAAAATTGTGGTAAGGATGCTGAAGTGTACCCCTCCACAATTGATGACTTCTAGGGAGGTGGGGGTGGGGTGGAGGTGGGGGTGGGGTGAGGTGGGGAAGGACTGAATTTTCTTCAAAGGGTGGTCACTGGGAATTTGACCACACTCCAGTGAGTATGTGGGCAATACAAACTGGATTCTTTTTTCTTTCTTTCTTTTGTTTTTTAGTGGGGTAGGGAGGTCATAAGGGGAATGGGGGTGGACTGGGAACATTGGGAAGTGAGTGTGATTGGGGTTATAATATGTGAGATTCCCATAAAATTAATAAGAAGTTATGTTGGAAAAAAGCTACCTAAAAATAACAAAGAATTTATTATCTCTGGCATGGTTGAACCAATAAATCAATGGCATAGCTAGCTCCAAATTCTTTAATTATAAAGAAATCCTCAATAGTAAAGTCATAGGGAGTCATTTTTTTCTGGTGCTTAAAGCTGGACGCATGAGCTCCTGCTAGGTATGATGTCTTGCTCACATACCAAAAACCACAGAATGTTAAAATTTGGCATCCAAAATCTTCCTCGTGGGTCTGCGATGCATTTAAACAAACACTACATTTATTCATTTGCACACGCGTGTGGATGCACGTGCATGCTTGCGACAGCACCTGTGAGAAGATCAGCGGACAACCTGTGGGAATCTGCTCTCTTCATCCACTGCGTGGGTCCCGGGGCTCACACTCGGGTGTTGAACCTTGGAAGCATGAGCTGTCACCTGATGAGCCATCTGGCCAGCTCTCTTACAATGGAAACTCCATGCCCGTGAACTTCTGTGCTCTACAGATAAAGAAGCAGAAACCTAGAGAAATGGAAGGGCTTGCCCAGTGTACACAGTCCCAGAGCCTCAGGGTCCTGACTCCCAAAGCTGGGTGCTTTCCAGTGTGTGTCTCTTAGGTGTGTTTTTTTAATCAGTTTTTAATTTCTAACTTTAATTTCTTTCAGATAGCAGAGAGAACACATGCAGAGTGGAACTTAATGCGTACGAATGAAATTTCCTACGGAGCCTCTCTTATGTTTTATGAATGAGCCAGCAGAGCTGAAGTGTAGCTAGGAGATGGGGTTTTTCTCTCAGAGTCACAAAGCCGACACTAAACACTGTTCTCCTGAAACTAAGAAGAGTGACCCTATTTGCCGTAAACAATTCTTAGATGTATGACTTATTTAATATACGTGCATTAACTTCAACCAGTCTCTCTCTCTTTCTCTCTCTCTGCATGTGGGCATGCCTGGAATAGCAGCCTTACAGTTTCCCTGGCATGTGCTAAAAAATGAAATGCTGAATTTGTTTTAGGTTAGGCTTACTCACAAGGAACTGTAAGGTTCTTTTTATTTCCGTGATGTTCCTGACTTTGAGCAGCAGCCAAAACGAAAGTTAATATCACTGAGTCAGGGCAGTGGACGCTTTCCCAGTTCCAGGTGCTATTAATACCCCATGTGTCAAACAAAGGTTAGGGATTCATAAGGAAAACAAATGTCACCGGTGCTAGCTAACGCAGGGCAGGAAGACATGATTCAGGGTCGTTACAAAGCACCTTGCGCCTGGCGGCAGAAGAGAGAGGTTGAGCTTGACTTGAGCCAGTAGGAATTGCGACCAAGGAGCAAGGTGGGTGCTGGTGAATGGGAGATTACTAAGAGGAAACATTAGGGGTAGGTGGGGACTCTAGCGAAACTGACCTAACAGATTCTTGATGAAGACAGATGTCTCCTGGGGGAGGTGAGAGATGAGGAAACGGATCCTATATGGATGGCGATCAAGTGTCGGGAGGGCATTTTGTTATACTCAATTACCTGGGCTCTTACGAACCCTGGATCTTTCCAAGAAATGCTCAGCTTGCTTGGGGGTTTTATAAACTTGATGATAATTTGGCAAAGACTCTGTCAGAGCCCATCAGCAAGAGAGATACTCAAAAATACCTGGGAGCCCACAGGGAACTGGAAGTCCGTGGGGAGCAGGGCATGCAGATTAGTGCCTGTCTAGATGTTTCTTGGCCACCCAAAGGCCAGTCTGTGGGCAGATTAGCGCTTCTCTGGATGTCTCTTGGCCACCCGAAGGCCAGTCTGTGGGAGAGGAACGTACTTGCCTTCATGGTTTGTTCCATGACTGTTCATCAAGATTACATCGATTTCACAGAGGAAAAGAGGAAAGTCAGATACCACACTGGAGCCTAGAGGGACTGGTTGTTCTGTAAGTGTATTCTCTGTCCTCTGTCCTATTCACGACCCCCGAGAAAGGACCATGACCCACCTCAGTATTCTACCAGGACAGTATGTGCGTCAGCCACCCACCCTTTATTTGAATTTCCAACTTTGCATTACTTCTATGCACAGGTAGACGTTAATGCACTGCTAATCTTCCTATGGTTATTTATTTTGGTAGACCTCTACCATACTTTAATTATTACATTATGTTTACTTTAGGAATGGAATGTAAGCATCTTCTGCTGAGCATCTCATCCCACCCGTGCCCTCAGTGACAGGGATAGCTTGATGTTGGTTCTGGTGTGAGTACGGGGGCAAAGGTGCCACATCAGGGTAGTATGGGTTTAGGTTTCTGTTTTTAGAGATCAGGTATTAACATACATGCTGGTCAGAATGTCAGACAGCATGAAGAAGTCAAGTTTTCTGTTTTAAATATAGCGGGGTCAATGACAGGGATTCATCAAGAGTATAATGTGAAGATACTGCATCTCCCCTTCACTCACTGGCCAGCTCGGAGAATTTGAAAATTAATGACCATTTAATTACATTCATGGTTTCTCAGACTCCAACACTGTGTTGATGTCTGTCTAATTATGTGGTAACTGAAGGCAGCTTTACTTGGCTGGCTTCACAGGCTTATCTCGTGTATTAAATTCCAAGGGCTGCCATAAGGAAGGGAGCCTCACAAACTGCATAGCTCAAGACCAAAGAAATGCATTCTTTCACAGTCTTAGAGAATAGAAATCTGCAATCAGAGCACGAGAAGGGCCAGGCTCCCCCTGAGAGTCTGGGTAGTACCCTTCCTTGCTTCAAGACTCCAGAATGATAACTAAATCTATTTACAATGACCCTGTTTAACGAAATCTTAACTAAATCTATTCACAATGACCCTGCTTCCAAGTGAGTTCACATTCTGGGTTACCCAGGGGATGCAATTTTGACCTATCATTTCTGGGAACACAACTCACCCCATCATAGCTGCAAGCATCTGTTTCATGCAATGCATGAGCTGTGTGTTGCAACCGACCAGAGCCAGCAGCGCCAAGCTTGCCTCCAGTCTAGACGGCTCTGTACTCTGTCGGGCTCCAGAACTTGTCTTAACCAGTCAAGGAGGAGGAGCACTCCAGAATCTTAAAACGGCCTGAAGATCAACTATTTTTTATCTTTTGTTTTGACTGAGGACTCAGAGCAAAACAGTTCATGAGCTACAAGTGTCAGGAGTCAGAAGTTGGCATAAGGCACAAGGAATTATTTTCTAGTCTGATGTACTCGAGAAGAGGATGCTAGAATTTATTCAATCCTACCTAACTATATTCGTGTCGGAAATGGTCACTGCCTCCCAGACACTACCAGTGAAGGACGTGGCTGCACAGAACCAGACCTTCCAATTCCTTCTGATTGCTGCATCAGAACTGATATAACAGCACAGTATATTTTTACCTGTTTTCGGGATATTATGGTTTTGATATGAAATGTTCTCCAAAAGCTCATATGTTAAAGGCTTAGCTCCTACCTGGTGGGGTCAGTTGTTGAGAGGTGATTTGGATTGTCATCAATGAATTAATCAACTGGTGGATTAAAATAACTTGTCTGTTAGGAGGTTGCAGGAACTGTGGAAGATGGGGGGAAGTAGGCCACTAAGGGTGTGGGGGGCGGTTTTCTTCTTTTTAGATTTATTTATTTTATATGTATGACTATTTTTGCCTACATATATGTATGTGCATCATGTGTATGCCTGGCACCTAACAGGTCAGAAAAGGGTTGTAGGATCTCATGGAATTTGGGTTAAGGATAGTTGTGAACCATTATATGGGTGCTGGGAATCAAACCCTGGTCATCTGGAAAAATAGCTAGGACTTTTAACTGCTGAGCCATCTCTCCAGCCCCAAGTTAGTTTTCTTCAGAGGGTATATCTTGTGCCAGCCCCTTGGCCTCTCTGTAAGGTAAATGGCTCTGTTTAACCACATGCTTCTGCTGTGGTTCTGTCTCACCACAGGCCTAGACATAATGGAGCCATGAGGCCGTGGAATGGAACTTCTGAAAACAATGGCAAAAACAGCTCTTTCTCTTGGGTTTTTTTCACAGAAGAAACTACGTGCTTTTAACAAACATTGGTGTAAATTTCATAGTTTGGAACTTATTTGGACTACTTGTTTGGGGGGGGGGAGGTGAGCAGCCCAGAGTGGTGACCTGTGTCACCCTGAATCACCAGGAAAGTACAGAATAATCAGCCTCCAAGGGTGCCTTCCAGAAGGGATCATAAGAACTGTAGCTGGCCTGTTGTATCTGTGGTTTCTTCCTTAAAAAATATGTTCTAAAAATTGTATCAGTATATAATAGATATTTTTTATAATTACATCCTAAGTAATACAATGTAGCAACTATTTAAATACATCTACATTGTATTTTATATGAGTCATCTATAAATTATTTAAAACATCTAAGATGACATCTGCCATTAAAATTTAAATATTGTACCATTTTATGTAAGGGACTTGAATATATGCAGAATTTTCTGTCTCTGGGGGTGGCTGGAATCAATCTTCCACAGATATGAGGAAGGAATATAGGAAAATAAGTAATAAGGGGTGGAGATGCTGAGCATGGATGCTGGGTTCCGTTCCCAGCATTACTTAAAGTAACCCTTTAAAACAACAACAACAAAAAGCCAAATACATGGTGAAAAGGGTTGAGGAGGGGTGGTATAAGGTCTTTGGAAAGCATCATTTTTCAGTCTTGTACCCATTTATTTTATTCATAAATTACTTTGATTTAAAAATTAAGATATATTAAAGAGAAAAGGTCTAGAAATTTAGAGTCACAAACACCAAAGACTTACCTGGTTTCCCACAAGATACAATATAACTATCCCACGTGCTCTGGTTCCGCTGGGCTCTGACAATATGGGGTCATCCCACATCCACAGCATTATCTTTCCGCTCTGTAGATCTGGACCAGTGGCAGGTAGATGCTAGGGATGCTGGAGCTGTTGAGGTCTGGGGAGCTGTGTGTGAATCTGTGGAACTGTATTTCAAGGCCAATTAGCCATTTACAGGGAAGAACACATTGTCCAGGATAATGGGGAACTCTCAGTAACAAGCCCGAGGATTTTCTTAATAAGAAAGAATACTTCAGAAATACAATTACATTTAGAGGGCTACTTGCCACAGAGTGAATCAAAACAAATAAGAGTCTTGTAGAGTCCTCAGAAATATTTCATTCAGACCACAAGACTCTGGGTAGTTAATGACTTCCTTGAGGGGTTTCCAAAGCTCAGCGAATGTTTTCTTTAAAGATTATTCAATACTTCCAGCTTTGCAGGCTGTCTCTGGAAACTATTGACTGTGAACCCTGATATCTGTCTCAGACTGGGCACAGATGGCATGTCCTGAAAAGGTATGGGTTCCACGGAAGCTTTTCTGGATCCTGTGTACACAGGCGTGGGAACTGACTGCCAGAGCTCTTACACCTTGCATGGAGAGATTCTCCTCTCAGCACCTTTCCTCGAACTTTCTTCAGTTGGGAATACTTTTAAAAATATTTAGTTTTGAAAATTTTGTGTGTATGCCTGAGTGTATGTGTGTGTACCATGTGTGTGCAAGTGGCCACAGAGGCCAGAAGAGAGCATCAGAGCCCCTGCAACTTGAGTTAGAACCAGTTGTGAGCCACCACATGGGTGCTGGGAACTGAACCCAATTCTCTGGTAGACAGAAAGTCTGTTTCATCGTTGAACCATCAATCTAATCCCCCCCCCATTTTATAAATTTTTAAATCATACCTTCGGACTCAGAGGTAAGAGTCCATCAGATCTTAGTTCTGAATGGCACCATTTTGGTTAGAGAAAGAAGAATATCTTAAAACCAATATAGTGGATCAGCCTCTGGGATCACTCTGTGGAAATTTATCTAGGGGGTTTCTTATACCTGTGTCTTTTCAGAAAAAAGGAATTCTTCTCTCCCTCTGACAGTCCCTCCCTCCCTCCCTCCCTCCCTCCCTCTCTCCCCCCTCTCTCCTGTCTTGGCCACAGGCCTCTGTATCCCCTGTCATCACCACCACATCTTCTCTGTCTTTACTACAGATTAGTGGTTCTCAACCTGGGGGGTGCAACCCCTCTGGTGGCTGAATGACCCTTTCACAGGGATCACCTAAGATCATCTAAAAAACATAGATATTTGTACTATAACTCATAACAGTAGCAAAACTACGATTATAAAGTAGCAACGAAATGATTTTATGGTTTTGGAAAACACAAAATGAGGAACCATGTTAAAGGGTCGCAGCACTAGGAAGGTTGAGAGCCACTGCTATAGATGTTGTATAAGATGGTACCCAGCCCTTGGGAGACACTTAGATAGGCACATGGTGGTGCCCAGCATTCCTTTGCAAGGCATTCGCTGCACGTAGGAGGAGAAGGGCACCCTGGAGGAGCATCACTGTGTGGAACTGGGCTGCGCTGCCAAGTGACACTAGCAGAGAGAGACACGGTAGTCCCCAACTGTACATACCAGAACGTCTGTGCCTGCACTTGCAAAAACGCTTCTCAGCCTGTCCTTCACCCTCAAAAGAGGATATGTACGGCTTCGAGGTGATAAATGAAAGTGCTTCCCTTATCCCCTTAGAATCACAAGAGCCCACGTTCAAAGCAGGAAAGTGCTCAGAGTCGGGGCTTATGGCTAGATTACTCAGGGATGGTAATTGCTCTTCCTCAATTCCCAGGAGTCTCAGAATTGATTCCACAAGCCTGCTTGCCCGGGATTTTATCCCGGGATCACCCAGGATATGTTTTTGAAGCACTTACTTGCTTTTAGAAATTCACATCATATTGATCCAGAGACCTGGCCTCTTGCATATATGTCCAACTTCAACCAGAGGCATAAATCCGAGGGAGAAGCAGATGGTTCATATGCTTACAAGTGAGCCAGGTACTCTGCGTAAAGGAAGTTTGTTCATTCAAAACATGCGTTTTAATGCCTCCTATCTGTCGGGCATTGTTCTCAGTGATTGGATAGGGACTAGCAGAACAACAAGAACAGCTGTGACTCTATACCTTAGCCTAACGGCGTTCAGGCGGTGTGGTGAGGAATGCAGGCTCACACAAAATAGGCGAAGAAGCAGAGTTAAATGTGATGGGAGCGATGAGGGGAGACAAAGTGGGCCGAGGAGGTTGAGGCCCTTAGAAGTGGGGGATGGCTGCGGAGTCAGACAGTGGTCAGGGACGGCTGCTGGGGTGAATGGCGTTTGCGCTGAGACTTCAATAAGTGGAGGAAGAAACCATGCGGCTGTGAAGGAACACATGGGTGTGAGCATGAATTGCTTGTCGAACAGTGGAAAGAAACAGTGACCACAGGTGCCCTTCGCACACGTCTCTCTCAATTGTGCCCTCAGGAGTTTAAATACATGAAGGCCACCAAATGATGTGGACGTGCTAATGCCACTTCCCTGAGGCACATATATTACCTAAGCTCCTGGAAGGTTAGCCACTCTGGGCCATTCTGGGCCACACAGGAACGTGGCTCCAGAGATTTTTATTGGGATTTTCATAAGAAAGGCAAAGGAAGATTCCAGTGTATACCCCTTATCTGTCATCCTAACACTCAGGAGACTGAGGCACAGGAATCTGAGTTTAAAACAGCTGGTTTATATATATATATATAATATGTATATATATAAAATACACACACACACACACACACACATATATATGTATATAGTGAGTTCAAGGTCACGGGGCTACACAGCAAAATCCTGCCTCCTTAATCCCCACCAAAAAATATCAAGGCAGAGCAGGGGCAATGATTTAGGAGTGGCTACCAAGTACCACTAGGTGGTTTTGGGTAAGGAGAATTATTTTAGTTAGACAAGATGGTTCACAGTGTGTGTGTTAGCCAGCTTGTCATTAATGTAAGGAAGTACCAAAGACAATCACCTTAAAAAGAGAGGAGGGCTTCAGTTTCAGAGGTTCCAGTCCAGGATCAACTGGACTCACTGCTTCTGGACCTGTGGGGAGGCAGTGGATCATGGTGGGGAGCTATGGTAGACCTTGTGGACAGGAAGTGGGCAAAGAGAAGAAGAGGAGGGGCTAGCGTCTCAATATCCCTTAGAATGACATGTTTCCAATGAGCAAGAAGAATTCCCACCATGCCCCGTTCAAAGCTTCTCCCTATAGCACTAAGTGGGGTCCGGCGACTAAGTTTGTTTTTTTCTTCCTCTTTTCTTTTGTACAGGAAATTAAACCCAGGGCATATCAGGCGAGTACTGTAGTACCAGGGTATCTAGTTTTCAGGGGAATTGGAAGCTGTTCTGCCCATTAGTTTGGCCCAGTGGTTGGTAGATGCCTAATAGACCAATGTAGACTCTATGGCTATGCAGAACTAAATCGTCTACAATACTGCAGGTCATACTACAATTCCCTCTGTGGAAGGCTGATATACTAGGGAAAGAGAGCTAGACTTGTCTGCTCACTAGACCATGTCACCAAGTACAAGGACTAGCGTGGCACTCATGTAGTGACCCCCCCATCCCTCGTATGTAGTTAAGAGTCCACCTGCTCCCCACCTTCTGCTGTGTTCCATCGCCGTGACGAATTGTACGCCTCATTATGCTTTAGCTGACAGATCTGCTGTTCAACATGTTTGTACGGCTTCTGTCACTGTTCCAAAAGAAACGACAAAACTTTTCTGAAGGACTTCCTGGGAAAGACTCTGGTCGGTCAAAACGTAAGGGAGAGCCCTTGCATTTTACTCTATCATCAGCCTTCCATGTGCTGGAAAGGGGTTCGTGAGGTCCCTGCACACGGGCAAGTTAAGGTTTATTCTGTGACTCTGCATATGCTTTCACAGTTTATATTTATTTATTGTGTGTGCATGTGATGGTGTGGGTGTGGGCATGTGAGTGGAGGTCAGACGACAACTTTCAGGTGTTGGTTTTGTCTTTGCACCACATGGGCATTGTGGATGAATTTCAGGCCATTGGGCTGGTTAGCAAATGCCTTTCCCCTTGAGCCAGCTGACTTCCAGAAACATCGGAATCTTCCTCCCCTGCCCCCGCTCTTATATTCACCTCGTAATGAAAGATACAATTAAACCTTAAAGGTCTCCATAGTCTCCAACAACCTCACAGTTTCAAAGACCTCAGAGTCAAGGCAGTCTCTTAACTGTGCCTTTTGACACCTGTTTAAATATAGGAGCATGCCAGAAGGCCACGGTCACTACCAACCGGTACTGTTTAATATGGTGAGAGACTGTAGGGGATTGAAGCCCTGTTTTCTACGAGGGAATTCCTGGTCATCCCATGGAATAAGTACCTAATGGTTGATCACCTGTTCTAATCAGTGTTTCACTGTTGTTCAGTATTACTTCTTTTTTCTTAAAGAGATAAATCATCACTTATGTGTTTTATTCTAATGTTATACATACAGGAGGCTGTGTAGTTTATACCTTTCATCTCTTAAGATTTGTTCAGAGGGCTTTGTTTACCTTCCAAGTACTGAAAGCCAGGGCTTCCCATTCTCTTCTATTCCACCTGGTGACTATCTATACGTTGGAAAGTTTTCATTACTTATATACAGAAAGTATGTATATATAATTTTCTTCTTTTAAAAAAATTTATTTATTATGTACATAGTGTTCTGGGCACCAGATCTCATTATAGATGGGTGTGAGCCATCATGTGGTTGCTGGGAATTGAACTCAGGACCTCCGGAACAGCAGTCAGTTCTCTTAACTTCTGAGTCATCTCTCCAGCCCCCTATATAATTGTCTTTTAAAGAGTGTATACTGATTTCCACATGACAGTGTTTTATGAGGTGATGCCTCATAATAGACCAAAGAAGACCTATTTGAGTTTATAGAACAGTTTCCACTAACATGTATTTTGGGGATAAAGATAAAATGCCAATATTTTTATTTGTAATATTCATAAAACCCATTACCATATTCTAGGGAGTTATACTATCCTAGCACACAGGAGTTATGTTCATAAGTCTGCTTGTTATGAGAAAAGTCCTTCTATTAGTGCTTTTGAGGTTAAAAATATATAGTTGTGTAGGGAGTCACTGGGCGAAATCAGGAAGGGACTCAAATATCACAGCAAGCGGGCATGAGTAATATGAAATGGCATAAAGTCCAAATTCCAATGCCAGAAAAGGAGAAGGCTGTGGGAAGCTGGGAAGTTGAAGAGAATTTGAGGAGCCATAGGCAGAGTAGACATTATTCACTGGGTTGAGGGCATCACACAGACTACTAGTCAGGCAGATGCTGGCAAGCACCCAGGCACAAGCCAAACACACGTGACTGCACGGGTATAGACACAGAGGCCTATAGAAACACATACACAGGCAGACAAAGGGGAAGGCTAAGGGCCTTAGGCCTCAGCTTTATCCACTTATCCACAGTGACATCCAATGCTAGCCATTTTGTCCTGATACATAGTCCCCTGGATGTGAGGAGTTAGCCATCTTGTTCCATGCTGGATAACCACATCCGCACCACATTGACTAGATATAAACTGGTCTCACGGGCCTGCTTCCCACAACGTGCCACAACTCAGTTGGCTCTGCTGTCATGTCTTCCCTGTTTGAAATGTAGAATTCTGTAAACTAAATCGTTCTTTTTTTCCCGTTGTTTCTATGTTATGATGATGTCACATACTCAGGTGTACACAGGGCTAAGGATTGCTTGGTAGGGAGAGGTGCAGTTGGCCAATGTTCATTCAAAAACAAAGACTTCCTTCGAAGACTGAACCCTTAACGAGGCCAGTTAGATGAAATCTGAGATGAAGGAAAATACAGCAACCAATAGAAGGGCACACCCTGTGGCGGTCCACACCAGTCACTAGAATGACAATTGTCCTCATTTACATAATGCTCTATTGCACACGTGTGTATGGAGAACAGATTTCATTTTGATACATTTTTCTTTTGACCCAAAGAAGATTTTCCGTCTGGAATTTGGCTCGAATTTCGCGCCTTGCCCCAGGACCTTCTTGTTCAATGTGAGCTGTTGCTACTGCCCACAATAGCCATGGGACTTTGTTTCAAACGCCTTCCTGGTGGGCGCTGTGGTAGACGATCACCACTTTGCCTCCATTTTCAACAGAAGATTCCAAATACATTGGCTGTGAATCTTTGTTTTAGTGGAGGGACAGCTTCCCGGGTGAAGACATTCCTCATAGCTGACATCTGGAAGGTGTCTTCTCAGTGTTTGTTTCCACCACCCTCATAGAAGAATGACAAAGGAAAATCTGTTGCCAAATCTTTAGACGCTCATTTTTCTTAGCTATTTGCAATGTCCTCTCTCTGTTCTTTGTCCACCCAGGGTGGCTCATCTGCAAATCGTGACTGTCAAAATCAAGTCTCTCCGATAGTCCTTGGTTCCAGACCCTGACCCAAGTCCTGTATGGTGGGTGGTCTGCAGTTTTGCAGAGACATGGAGCAAAGTCTTCGAATTTTCTTTCCCAACCCTTTCCCCAGTCATATTCTTCTTCCCTCATTTTGACGCGGACACAGGACAGCTTATTAAAGACAAATGGTGACATAACTTTCGAATGCTTTTATTGTGTCTTGATGATAGCTGACAGCAGAAGTAATCTGTGGAAATAATTGTAAAATTTGATTATTGTTGTGTTGAATATGCCAGGGTACCACAGGGCTTAGTTTTGAAAATCTCAGAATTGGGACTTGGAGGCACAATTCAGCACTATAGTGCTGCCTGACATGGGCAAGGCCCAGGCTCCTTCCCCAGAGCCTTCTCCTCCTTCCACAGCTGGGGTTGAGGGTACTTAGAACTTAAATATACAGTTTAGGCTGATATTACCTGCTATGGGATAGAGATGGTTATAGTTTTTAACTTCTTTCTGATTGTGGAAATTCACTGTGGGTTTGGGGAACAACATGAAGACATGATCGCTGGGATCAAGATACATGATGGCTGGGATCAACATGATGACATGGTTACTGGGATCAACATGAAGACATGATCGCTGGGATCAACATGAAGACATGATGGCTGGGATCAACATGAAGACATGATGGCTGGGATCAACATGATGACATGGTTACTGGTATCAACATGAAAACATGATCACTGGGATCAACATGAAGACATGTTCGCTGGCATCTAAATGGACATAATTTGCCTTCAATGCCCGATTACATAGTTCAGGACATGTGATTTCTACATGGTGAAAGGACTGCTTGACTTTAATGAATTTGGAGTTTAAAGAGGCCAAAGTCTTGAATAATTCAAATGCTGTCTTTTCATTCTGTTCTCACACAAAACTTTCGTGGTTGTGGTTTTTAGTTTTTCCATGTTTGTTGTTGTTGAGATGGGGGTCTCATGTAGCCTAAGCCGGTCTTGAACTTGCTCCACAGCTCGGAGAGCCTTGGACTCTTGATCTTCCTGCTTCCGTCTTCTTACTTCTGGGATTACAGGCAGGTACCCAGTGAATGGCCATGCTCTTGGTTTTAAATAACATTCCAGCTATTGAAAACGTGGCAGCCACAGAGAAAAATTCAGGGAGGTGGGGGATGGTGAACTATGGGAACAACCCTCCCAATACTCTCACATGCCCTATGACTTCCACTTAGGTACATTTGCCACCCGGAAGTGAAAAGGGAGGCCAGGACTTCCAAGTCAGTGATATCATTATCTAGAATAAGACCAGGAAGTCAGGGAGAATGGACTGGTGGCCTCCAGGACATCCAGTCTTTTGCCATTGATGTGTGATGATTTCTAAGCATCTGGGGCCACATTTAGGACACATGCCCCTTGAAAGCCACAGGTTGGTCCTTTTCAAACCAACATTGCTAGGTCCATTTTCAAATGGAGCTAATTATCCAAGTTAAACCTTTGAGAGCATTATTCCAGAACAGCTCTGTGTTACTCACGCATTAAAATACTGTCTTTGGGTTTTTAGATGAGATCTATGTTCCTGCTTTAGACAAAGGTCTTGGTTGTTTTCAGAATCAGAGCTGCTGTTTATCAGAATAAACAAATTGACCCTCTACTTCATAGGTAAGAGATTATAATTGACACACATCAATAAATCAATGTAGCTTCCAGATATGGAGATTTGTAATACACGAATAGCAACCAATTTTAAAAAATCCATCCCTTTCAGAATTGCACTTTGCCTCTTAGAAATGCATAATAGAAAACTGGGTGGGAGACAAATACCCACATGCCAGTCCTGGACGCTTTGCCCTGGGACTGGAAGAGAATACACGGCCTGCTGGCATCATGAGGTGCTGGGCAGATGAGCTTGACTATGGTGATCAAATATATGGTGGGGTATGAAAGTGAGAGAGACAGAACAGTTCATGTCCTGTGGAGAGATGCAGACCTGAAAAGGTGAAGGGCGTGAGGAGTGGGCTGACCTGGGCAACCTGCATGCCACTCAGGGCCATGGTGCCATCCAGGCTGAGCTGCAGCCAATGTCCAATGTCTGTGCCCATGCCACACAACCTGCCACCGCCATGGTTGTGTTGATGTCTGTGGCTCCTGTTACCACCAAAAGGCCAAAAGGATAGAGCTGCACAGAGTTGGACCTGTCCCCACTGATTGCAACACCAGGGAGAACCGGTCCACCCTTCATCAGCTGCAGCACTGGAGAGAGCCAGCAGGTCCTGCACCTCCCTGTGCATCATGACAGAGCTGATTTTGTTGCGGGGAGGGAGCTTAGGCTAGTCCCCCCCTCCCGCCATGGTGGTATAAGCAAGGAAAAGATTCCCTTCTCCTCCTCTCTCACCACCTGTGGCAGGCAAGGGAGCTGATCCAGGCCCTCTGTTGTGGAATATTAGTTGAAGATGTATTACATTCATTTATGCTGTGGAATATTTGTTCCATGATGCAAAAATGTGTTGCATTCTTTTATGCTGCATTTGTTTAACTCTGTGAAGCTGTTACTTTGCCTGCCTAAAACACCTGATTGGTCTAATAAAGATCTGAATGACCAATAGCCAGGCAGGAGAGGGATAGGCAGGGCTGCCAGGCAGAGAGGATAAATAGGAGGAGAGAGAGAGAGAAAAGAGGAGCAAGAAAAGGATGAGAAGAGGAAGCAAGAGGGCCAGCCACCCAGCAACATAGCAAGACATGGAATAAAACCAACCACACTGAACCTCATAGAAGAGAAAGTGAAAAGTAGCCTTGAATGCATTGGCACAGGAGACACTGAGAGCAACAATTAATAAATCCACCCTCCTAAAACTGAGAAGCTTCTGTGAAGCCCAAGGACATGGTCAACAAGACAAAAGGACAGTTTCCAGAATGGGAAAAGATCTTTATTAACCCCACATCAGACAGAGGACTGATCTCCAAAATATCCAAAGAACTTAAGAAACTAGACATCAAAAGAACAAATAATCCAATAAAAAATGGGGTACAGACCTAAACAGAGAACTCTCAACAGAGGAATCTAAAGTGGCCAAAAGACTCTTAAGGAACCGGGCAGTGGTGGCACATGCCTTTAATCCCAGCACTCAGGAGGCAGAGGCAGGCGGATCTTTGTGAGTTCGAGACCAGCCTGGTCTACAAGAGCTAGTTCCAGCGCAGGCACCAAAACCACAGAGAAACCCTGTCTCGAAAAACCAAAAAAAAAAAAAAAAAAGACTCTTAAGGAAATTCATGATAAGAACTTTTCCAAGGGATAAAAGTTCCCTTTCCCCAATGATTAAGGGGCTAAAAAGTGAGCGCTCTTTCTAGAACTTCTGGAAAGTTACCAAGAAAACAAGATAATTAATTTCAGAAACCTAGATAATTAATCTTAGGAGAGGAACCAAAGTGAAGAATGATGACAGGCAATCCTGGAGGATTCTTCTGAGCCTTCATCAAGTGAAGCGATTTGAGTTCCCGGGTCTGTCTCCAGAGTGTGATACCCGCTGCACATCCTGAGTTCCCGGGTCTGTCTCCCGAGTGTGATGCCTTGCACATCCTTCTCACCAAAGAGAAAAGAGCTCCGCTCTTCACTTGCTAGGCCAGCGAGACCAACTGTGGGGCCAGCATGTGCAGACAGGAAAGTGCAAGCATCCAAGGAGCCCAGTTTATTTTGGAATGCCAGAGAACTAGCACATACCAGCAGCATAATTAGAACAATAAATTGCTATTTTAAACTCATCCATGGGAAATTTATTACTGAAATGGTAAACACAGACAACACAATCAAAGGAGCTTAGAGAGTGATGAGAAAACAATTGAAGAATACCATTAACAGAAACGATTTTAATTTACTTAACAATACATTCACTTTACATTCCCCAGATTGTCATTTTATTTTCTATGAAATATAGAAGAATGCACATATTCACATTCTGGAAATCAAGGGAAATTTTTAACTTTCATCTTACTATTTTATGTGCATGAGTGTTGTGCCTGCATGTGTGTCATGTCTGTGCATCATGTGTGTGCGTGGTGCCAGGCCAGAGAGGATGTTGGATACCCTGGAACTAGAGTTACAGACAGTTGTGAGCTGCCACGAGGGTGCTGGGAATTGAACTTGGGTCCTCTGGAGGAGCAGCCAGTGCTCTTAACTGCTAGGCATCTTGCCAGCTCTGAAATTTTAACTTTCAATGATATTTTTATTTAAGACAGGTGAAAGAAAAATAGCAGTTCTGGCTTTTCAGTCCACACACATCTATGATACAATAGCTTGATCACATAATATGTTGTGACGGCTTCCATTATTCTTCCAATATTCACAAATAACTTGTAAACTCTCATCTCTGAGTAAATTAGAGTCTAAGTTCCATAAATACCATACAAAGAACAATTTCAAAGCATGTTGAACAGTCTCAGACTGGGGAAGGGCTTGTGTAGCACAAGGTTTGTAAGAGTCAGGTCCTGAAGGCGAACAGGGAACCTGCAGGGTTCCTGAGACAAGAGCCTGTGCTTTGGCAAGCTCCCCGAGACGCGAGCAGCTAATGTTTGTGGGTCCAGAGCAGCGTGTCCACGGGGAAAGGAAGGCATCGCCACGTCTTTGTCTGACCACGTCCACTTTCTAATCAACAGGAAGCGGGGCCTTTCTCTCCAGAAAGCCAAGGGGCCATGTAGTTGCTACTCATCTGTTGTACTTACATTCTGTTTAATTAAAGTCATAAAAACAAAAAGAAATTTTTTTTTTAACCAAGACCTTTGGAGTTTGCCCCTGGATGGCCAGTGAAGTACCTCTCATCCTCATCCCTGTGTAAACCAGTCAGCCAGCATGTCAATGCTACTGGCTGTAGAAGGAACTCCCATGCCCTGGCAGGGCTTTTTCTCAGACTTGAATTTAGTGACAGAGGTTCCCTCATGGCAGAGGCCTCTCTTTGTGTTTAAGTCTCACAGCGGAGCTGGGACCTGTGCTAGTCTTATCCTCTCACAACACTGATATTTCAACATTTCTCTCCTCTTTATGTGGCATTTCCCTGGAGTCGCACGAAAACCTGTGAGGAAGCCGCAAGTATCCATGTGCTCAGTGCACAGAAGCCCACGGAGAGTGGAACGATAGCTCCTTCAGGCCTCACCCACCAACAGACCTGGGTAGGTTCTCTGCAGAGCTCAAACTCAATAAAAACATATAATTTCTCTCTCTCTCTCTCTCTCTCTCTCTCTCTCTCTCTCTCTCTCTCTGTGTGTGTGTATGCAGATGGGTGTAGTGCCCTTGGAGGCCAGAAGAGGGCACTTTATTCTCTAGAGCTGGAGTTACAGGCAGTTGTGAGGCACCTGGTATTGGGTCTTCTGCAAGAGCAGCAGTTAAGAGCTCTTAACTTCCAAGACACCCTCCAGTTCCTCTGGAACTTATCTGTGTGTGCACATCCAATGATTCTCTTAAGTGCTAGTATTTGTAAAATAAAGAAAACAATACCCCTTTTGGTGCTCGGTTGAGAAAAAAGCTACACTAACTTGGAGTGTTTATCATTTTGAATTGAATTTGGATTCCATTTTGCTGAAAAAGAAAAATGTGTACGCAATCACAATAACTTTCTGGCTTAGATACATAAGGCAGAGCTACCAGCTCCACCAGAAGTGTGCCACTGTGGCAAGGACACCATCATATCCACAATGTCAACCTACCTTAGGCCTGAGGTTCTGCTGGATGACATTTTGAACTAGAAGTCAGTTTTATTTTCATTAGTATGTGTGCTTTAAAGAACAAGAGAGTCGTTCATGACACCGTTGTGCAAAAGATGAGTAAAGAGGCCCTTTGCTCCTCTTCAGACATCACCTGTCCCCAACCCACCTACCACCCGGCCCCTCTGCCTTCTCAGACAATCATACCAGACGAATATCACACCAGCAGCATTCCGTCCGCCCTGAATCAAAAAGTGAGGCACCGACGGGGAAGTTACACTTTGGCAAGCAGGCGATCAGACAATTCTTTGTGCTTCTCTGAGGTAGTGGAATCCTAATAGTCTAACAGTTCAAAAGTGTCTCGGGTGCCGGACTAAGAAGCAGGTAGAGAGAGCTGGCCCTGCACTCACACCCTTTCAGAGACTAGTGGCTGTGATTAGCACATGCTCCAAGGTCCTCTCCAGTAGCACCCTCGTTGTCACATGGAAAACCCGAAAACACCACAATTGCCACGCTAGGAGGGTGAGCACCTTCCTGGGGGCACCATTCATTACGACTTGAATTTAATTCCTGTATGTCTTCCGATAAAGTGCCTGGTGCACTGTCAGGTGCTCAATAAACGTGATATCACTAAACATTTAAGATCTCTGACTTAGTAAGAGATCAAGCAAAACCAGCATTCAAAAACCAACCAACTGCAGGCTCAAAGTCCATGTGCGGAATTCTATAGAAGGTTCAACCCTGGAAAGTATTAAGTTCCAATGGTGCTGGGCAAGGCTTGGGTCCACAATTCCATCTTAACTCTTTGTATTAGACATTCCCAGCTCCATGGTGCTCTGATGATGGTGTGTGACTTTGGGTTTTTTACCTGTGATGAACTTTTCTGAAGATAAAGTGATCAGCTTTCTCTGTTGTTCTTCAAGTTTTTCTGCTAGACATTTGACCAAGACGGGGTCCACTTTAGAATCAAATTTATTAGCAAACCAATGCCCTTCCTTTATAAGCCACCGTAATTCTGCAGCGCCGTAGATACACACACTCCGAAGGTGCGAGCCAGTGCAGTTGGGATAGAAGAAACCTTCATAATAATTCCATTTGACCAGGCGGGTCTTACTCTGTAGGTCAGACACATCCTGGGCGGATCTGGAAATTTCTCCGGGTATTCCTGGTATCCGGGTCAAGGTAGCCCAAAAGTGCTCATCGGGAGAGTATGTATCTTTAGACCAGGCAAAAAAGTCTTCAACAAGGGAGCTGTTGAAGATATATTTAACAAATGCTTGACTTAAAACAAAATAGGCACTGCCTACAAACACCTCAATGTTATGAGGTGGAGCCTCCTTGGAGACGTTTGTCTTTACTGGGAGCTTCATGTATTCGTAAGGCACGGCTCTGAGCTCATGATGGTAAGTAAACCTTTCCATCTTGCCAGTAGGAGGTTTCACCGTCTCTAACATATTCTGGCCTTGGAGCTTTTTCAGCTCTGACACTAATTCGAAATTTGACTTGAGGGGAAAGTCTTGCCCACACAGGTTGATGACGTACTTCCACTGAACTGAAGATTTGAGAAGGTCTGATAGGCAATTCAAGTCAGCCTGGAGCCTGGAAATGTGGGCGTACTCCACAGCCTCCAGTCTGGAAGCGATGAAGATATTGGAGAAGCACTTAGCTAAGTTGTTCATGGCGACTTTGAACTCGTTTGGGGACTTCAGGTCATAATGGATGCAGTAAAGATTGTGCTCGTTGTAAATAGCGTGGATTAGCCTCTCAACCATAATCGCGTCTTTGTGGACGACCAGCGAGTAGGCTATTGGGAAGCTCTTTTCCTCTCTTGAAACAAGCTTCTCATGGTACCGCCTCAGAGTCTGATAAATATCACAGTCGCTGGTCATCGCCACAACGTCGCCATCCTCCAGGTCGATGATGTTTTGTCTTCTGATTTCCAAACTCTTGCCGATCTCCAAAGGCTCCTGCTCGTAGATCCCTGAGCAGTTAACTTCATACCTGACTTCGTCCTGGATAGGGGGGAACCTGTTCCTCACAAAAGGGGAGGTACTTAGGGAATATTCAACTAAGTAAATGTGTCTTTGAGGGAAGAGGAGCCGGCCCACATTTAGAAGCTTTAACAAGGAGAACAGCCATAGTGTTAAGAAGAGGACGAAGAGCTTCTGCTGGAGTGTGTATTTAAAGCAACATCTGAATATCTTCATTCTGCAGAAGAGAACGGGATGGCAGCTGTTATTAACTAATATGAGGAGAAAAATTCAGTTTATCCAAAGTTTATTGGGTACCACCAACTACATGTCACACAGAGGACTGAACCCAAAGATAAAGGAAGGAAAGTCCTGAACAAATCCAGAAATGATGAGATAGAACTACATTGTCGGGGAACTTTGTGATACTCAGTGTTAACTAACATTAGCTCATTTTGAGAGATGCTGGTTATCAACCAGGGCCGATGATAATAACCAGTTGTTCACTGGTATGGTGGAGGGCTGGCTCCAGGGCTTCCAGGTGATGGGCAAGATCCACAGAAGCCCAAGTTCCTGAGATAAAATGGCTTAATATTTGTATATAACCTTTACACAGTTTCCGTT
Source organism: Dicrostonyx torquatus (assembly GCA_028555095.1). Classification (NCBI taxonomy): domain Eukaryota; kingdom Metazoa; phylum Chordata; class Mammalia; order Rodentia; family Cricetidae; genus Dicrostonyx; species Dicrostonyx torquatus. The sequence continues at coordinate 4,043,109 of JAQHUG010000088.1, read as the reverse complement.
GCCTTTCTCTGTTTCTAGGCAACCTACAATACCTAATGCGGGCCCCACACAACACTTGCTCATGAGGGTTCATCCCAGCACCGGGTTCAGGGCAAATTCAAGTTTTGCTTCTAGGAACTTGCTAGAATTTCCTTTGTCAGGGTTTCTAAATGAGTTTTGGTGAATTTGCAGACAAGTGGCCCACAGATGCGGAAGGCTGACTACACACTGCGTCTCTTGCAGTCTGCATCTGTCTTAGCACATTTGGGGCAGGATTACCGTGGTTTGGGTAGCAGCTGAGAGAACTAGATGAATCAAGAGGCTCTCAGAGATGCAGTGACTCACTTGAAGCCCGAACGATCATCTAGCTTCATCCAACCTTTGGATGTTGATGATGGAGGCCAGAAGTCAATTAGGAAAAGTTCAGAAAACCTCATTCAGGGATCACATCAGACAGACTGTAAGATGGACAGACTGTAAAAACTGCAAAAACCTTCTTTCTTTCCTTGTTAGTCCCCATTTCCTCATAGGAATTAGCAATATAACCTTCAGGTTGGGAAAGGGTCAACACTCCTTCAGGACAGAGTTATAAAAGTGGCCTTGGATTTGCAGCGTGTTACCTTGCGGGTGAAAGAGTCAGTTTTTCCCCCCACGGCGTTGTAACAGTAGGCAGAAACCTTGTGACCTTGAGCCAGAGAGACCAAGACTCAGTTACTGTATTTGGAAGAGCAAAAGCTAAGACCTGACAGTGGACCAAGACCCCGGCACTGGGCCCTCATTCAACAATGACCTGCAGTGGCGTGCAGAAGGTGGGATAGAGCTGAAGCGTGTTTACCACCCAAGCTGTGAGTGCACACGTGAGATGAATGGAAGATGGATTACTCTCACCGGATTCTGAGTGGACCGTCTGTCACCGTGTGTGGAGACAGAAACCAGGACAGTGAGGAGAGCAGGCCCGTTCTGAGTGCACTGAGCCTGAGTGTCTTCGGATTTCCACATGGACATGTCCACCAGGTGACCAGAACGGCCACCACCTAACTTTGAGTGGGAGGTGAGGGCTGGAGAGAGATGTGTCAGCAACACAAATGTGGAATTGAATATCCTGGTGGTCAGGCTGAGTATGGAGGAGACAGCAGTGAGCTGAGAAAGGGACACCAGGCAGCCACAGAGCGTGGGCTGAGATGCGGCTCGAGGAAATGGAACTCTGTAGTACAGAACAAGGGCACCAAGTTGCAGACTCGGAAGCCTGACACGTGTGCAGAGATGCTGTGATGAATCAAGACAGGAGATGATGAAAGCCCAGCCCAGCTCCCCCTTCCAGCTGCGGGGTCCTAGGACCTCACAAAGCAGCAGGCTCCAGGGTTAAGGCTCTGGGGATCTGGGAGTGAGAGAGGGAAGCAGGGGTTATTTGTCCCAGGGAGCTTCATCCACCAAGCCAGAGCTCCATCCACCAAGCCCGCAGTTTTGCCTCTGAGATCCTGGAGCCTCAGGTGGCCCTGATCTAGTCCCAGCAGAAACATCTGGAGATCCCAGCAGAAACATCTTGAGGCCCCAGTGAAAACATCTGCAGGTCCCAGTGGAAACATCTGAAGGTCCCAGCGGAAACCTCTGGAGGTCCCAGCGGAAATATCTGGAGGGCCCTTGGCCAGCAAGTGGCACTGATCCACTACCAGTTGAGCCATCCATTCGGTGACATTAGAATCAACACCACAACCTGCTTCAGGGAGGAGGTGATCAGAGTTCTATCTCCAGTGCAGAGAAGACCT
>JAQHUG010000088.1:4005474-4027835 GCA_028555095.1 Dicrostonyx torquatus | reverse complement strand
TCCCTCCCTCCCTCCTTCCTTCCTCCTTCCTTCCTTCTTTCCTCCTTCCTTCCCTCCTTCCCTCCCTCCCTCCCTTCCTTCCTTCCTCCACCTCAGTGGAAATGCGGGATGTGAAAGTCATTCTCCACACATTTAGCTTAGGTACCGAGAAAATCAAGCTGTGTTTGAGTTTCATGTTTTAACTTTAAAATGTGGGTCAAGAATATTTTGGATTCCTTTTTCAGTAAAGTAGAAAACTAGAATAAAAAAACCATTAGTCGTGTGCGTGCACACGTGTGTGCATTCTTGCATGTCATGCAAAGGCCAGAGCAGGAGGGCAGGTGTCTTCCTCCATGACACTCCTTTCTACTGCCTGGATGCAAGATTTCTCACTGAGCTGGAAGCCCGCTATTTCACCTAGACTGACTGGTCACTAAACACTTGGAATCCAGCTATCTCGGCCTCCCAGTGCTGGTTACAGGCACACAAGTCGTGTCTGGCTTATTTGGTTTCCACATGAGTGTTGTCAAACTCGGGTCCTTAGGTCTTCATGTTTTTATACAGCACCTGCTCTTACCCACTGAGCCATCTCTCCAGCCCTTGTCTATTTTTTAAAATGAACTTTATTGTGTTAGAAAGGAAAGAACTTCCCTCACTTAATGTGTGCAGGTGTGATGGTTTCTCTCCCCTCAGATCTCTGGAAGCATTTATTTTGGTGTCATAGAATCAATTCCCTACCTGAAAACATTTTAAAGCTAGTTATTTATTCCTATTTTATGTGCATTGCTGCTTTGCCTGCATGCATGTCTGTGTGAGGGTCTCAGATCCCCTAGAACTGCAGTTACAGATGTTGTGAGCCGTCATGTGGGTGCTGGGAATTGAACCTGGATCTCCTGGAAGATCTCCCAGTGCTCTTAACCACTGAGCCGTCTCTCCAACCCCTCAATGTTATTTCTCCTGAAATTAATTCCTCAAAAGCTCTGTAGCTCGCTGGAGATGTGTGAGTAACTGATTTCTGCATGTGGTGGAGAAAGCCTGGGACAAACAGATGTGAATCAGGGTATCTCCGTCAGAAACGGTGGAGGCCCAAGCCTTGCTGCTAATGGGTGGAATGAACACACTCTGTTTCAAGTTGGAAGAGTTTGCTCGTTTGTTCTCGAGGTTCAGTCTAAACAGTGGGAGTCCAATGGACATCATTATTGCTGCTGTACTAATCAAGTCAAGGTCATCATGGCATGGTGGCCCACATATGTAATTCTAGCACCCAGGAGTCTGAGGCAGCAGGATCATGAGTGAGAGGCCAGGCTAGGCTACACTGTGAGATTCTCAAAATAAACACACACATCACACACAGGCATTTATGCACACATACGTGTGCATGCACTGGTAAACAGCACAGACACACAAACACATACAGAGATGTGCACCCACATGCATATTCACATATATTCACAGGCACACACAGACATAGACACGCACATATACATGTGCACACACACAGAGATATACACCTCTAGGCATGCGCACATACATAAATGCACATATAGACAGAGAGACACACATGAGCACACACAATACATGTGCAACAAAGGCGGGGGGTACTTCTGTCATGACTGCACTGTTTAGTCAAAGATCTGTTGGCTTAGAAGATGCAAACTGCCTTGAAATCTTGTGTACATACAGAATACTAAGTTAAAACCCAGGAACTCAACATTACGTGGGAGAGATAGAAGAAGAGCCACACCGACTGAGTAGATATTGCCAACATAGGAACTTAAAAAGCAGGGATTTTTAATCTTTGCCGAAGTCCAATCCAGAAAACCCTGTGGTCACTGTGCAGCAGGAATCTCTGGCAAGGGTGCATTGGAACCACAGTTCCCACTCAGACAGCGGGCTGGAACGCGCAGGTGATGAGACAGATGAGCACGGGCTTAGCTTACTGTCTAAGCGAGCCTACATGCCAGCTGCATGAGGAGCAGAAATTAACAGCCAGAGCCAGTTGTCTGATGGACAGATGTGCCAGAACAGAGGTGCGGTGATATCAGAAACAGTGTGTTAGGGGGGGACTCTGGCAGGCTGCCGGTCACCTTCAAAACCCACCCTCCCTCTGGTCTCTCAGAGAGTCCCTCTGTGGCCGGTAACAGAAGCGAGCAACTTTGAAACCTCTCTTCCCGCCTCCCATGTAGAAGAGCCAGAAATGGAAAGACTGTGAAAGCGGGGAGGTGTGGCTCTCTGTAGGAAGGATGTCCAATTTCTGTCCTTTCTATTTTTCTGCCTGGAACTCTAACACGACGGCGAGAGCCATTTTTAAAGAGATGGTACAAGCAGACAGATGTACGGAAGAAAGACTGTTGGTCTCAGCCTACAGCTCCTCAAGCCACTGAGCCGATAACAGCAAACACCCCTGTCCTGGGCTTCTGTTAGGTGAGAAAAGCAAGCCCTTACATATTTAGGCAACTTGCACCTTGAAGGATGAACACAGGAAAAGGGTAGCGATGCTTCTTGCTCTCTCAAATAGCCAAATCAAATTTAAATCAGGTTGAAGGGGGTACTTGCTCAACAGCACAATTCTGTACACGGTCAAGTGCAAAACTATGTCTCAAATAGGCTGAACTTCTCATCTGTCTAAATCTGGAGGCAGATGGAGGCTTTAGGTAAACATCTGAAGGATGGCAGCCGGCAAGATTTACCAAATTAACTCCAGTGCTGGCGAGAGCTGCAGCTGACAGACTAGGCTTCTCCGAGGCACCCTTCACCACACGGCACGCTTGCTCTCCGTGATCACCAGGCAAGGGAGCGGACCACACAACATCCCAGCATCACCCTGGAGGTGGGCTTCTTTCTTGAGAGGCTCTTCTCACACGGGGACTTTAGAGGCAGGTTTCCGATAAAAAGATGATGTACCACGTGACTCAAAAACACTCTGAGCGGTTCAAGGTCACAGATGTGCCCCTCACCCTGTCCTCTGGCTGCATCTCCCTTTTCGCCACCCACTTGCCCTCTCCATTTGACCTTTGGGCACATGCTACAAGTTTGTAACTGGAAACCAATGGTTCTAATTTGAGTCCCAAGTCTGTCACCAAGGAGATGTCATGACTAGGTGGCCTCTACCTCCTGGGCTAGGGAGGAGCAATAAGAGCTCTGGTTCCCATGGCAACGAGATGGCGAGTTGAGTCGATGCCCTGGGTGTGCTGTGGCAGGAAAACCGGATAGCTGATGGCTAGGCTCTAAGACATTTAAAGCAGCTGGCCCCAGTGACCAGAACAGGGCCCACTCAGAGCGCCCTGCCTACTCCATACCCAGAAACTGTATTTGAGAGGTGACCACCATGGGTTCTATAGGCAGCTGAGGCCAAAGTCACCACAATGCTTCTTGCGGTCCAGGCGGTCAGATGGGGCCCAAGCTGTATTTACAGCCATCTCTGCAAGCCTGAAACTTTGAAAATACATTTTTATAAAGAAGTAATCATAGGGATCATGGGAAAGGCGAAGTAGACAGGATTAAATCCTATAAAAGTCCCTGCCCCGTGCTGCACCGTGTTCGGTGTCTTGGCATCAGTCTCCTATCATTACTTCTTTCTCAACAATTCACATGGTTATTCCTCTTTTACTCTAAAGCTTCCATTATTCTCTATTTATAAACTAATTGAGGACCATAATGAGCTTTTTTTTTCTGGAGATCATCTGCTACCGGCACTTGCCATCAAGTCAATGACCTAAGTTCAATACCCAGAATCCACACGACGGAAGGAGAGAAGTGACTGCCACAAACTGTCCTCTGGTCTCCGTATGTGCAAACACACGCACACAAAGGGCACTAAATGTCATAATTTAAAAAAAAGACATTCTTTCTAATTTTGGTGGTAAAATAAAGAACACAACATTTATCACTTTAGCCATTTTAAAATGCCAATTTACATGTGAAATTTACATATTTACAATAGAGACAGTTACTATAGCAGTAACTGTCTCTATTAATGGGGGCAAGCAGGCTGCGTTCATACACACAGGCACCAAGCATGCTTGGGTGACTTCAGCCAGAGCACAGCTCTGCAGCATCAAAGTCTCCCATGTTGCTGTGCAGCCGTCATCACCATCCGTTCCCTGAGCTGCTTCCTTTCCCAGCGGGACTTCGTGCCTACTGAATACTAGTTCCCAGTTCTCCTGAATGCCCAGCCCATGGAAACCATCCTTCCGCTGTTTCTATGACTTTTGACCACTCAGGAATCCACACAACAGGAGTCATGCAGTATTTGGCCCAATGTAATGTTTTCAAGATTCACCCATGTTGAAGCATGTGCCAGAACGTCTTTCCTTTTGGAGCCTGACTAATCCCCTACTGTCATTCCAGTCAGTACCTACTGGGCATGCTTCCATGTTGCTGTGAACATGGGCACATAAATAATTTGAGTTACTGCCTTCTTTAGAATATACACCTTATTCTTTGCTTTTTCTAAGGGAGTTTTTAATCATTTTTTTTTCAAATTTTTATGCCATGCACTTTGATCATATTTACCCCTACCTCAGCCCCACTAAGATTAACCTCCACTTCCCCACTTGTCCAGTTCTGTGTCTTTTTTGTTTTTAAATCCAGGTCTCCTGTGTGCTGTTCATATATTTTTGGATGTGTGGTTTCTCCATTGCAGTGTGGAAATTACCAGGGGCCACCCCCAAAAAGAAGACTGATCCGCCCTCTCTTGGCAGCAATGAACTGCCAGTCGCTACTCTAACCCCTTCATCTCACTGACCGCCCAGCCAAGGAACACGTCTTGTGTGCCCGCCACACGGACAGAGGCACCGCGTAGACACATCTCAATGCTGTGAACCTGGAAAAGGAAGTGAGTGCTGGACACGCACACGCACGATAAAAGGGACATAAAGCAAGCATACACAGTGGGGGTGAAGTAGTTCATGAGGGCCATTTGCGAGCTGGAGAGCCTGGGAAGGTCCCGGTCCAGGAAAGCACTTCAGCAGTCCGGGTCTGGCTGTGAGACTGGACGTGCCCTCAAGAGCGGCTGAGAAAATCCAAGAGGCTGGAGTCTGGAACCAGCAGAGATTACAGCCGCAAAAGCTGCACTTGTTTAGTGGGGACAGGAACGGATAGAGCACTGCTCCAACCTGGGTCCCTTCATCTGGGAGGATCAAGGTGTTGTCTGTCCTGAAGATGTGTCATTGCCCCCATGTCGGTCCTTTCTGGAGATATGTCCACTTTCACAGTTCAGATGACCTCCTCAGTTCTGTCAGTGGCCGACCGAGACCAAGCATCACAATTTGCAGAGACAGTGTTTTACAGACACGTCGGTAGATGGCATTTGGAAATGTCTTTCATGGGTATTTTTCTTGCTGTGGCGTTGACTTTCTTGGGATCCTTTCTCAGGCTCTCTCGTCCCTTCCCACACTCTTCCTTCAGCTTTGGCAACTCCTTATCATCTTAGCCGCAGCCCCCGTGTTTTGTCTGGTCTTGGCAGCCTAAACCATGTCTGCTCTGTGTACCATCCCACATCTTTGTTCGGACCCATCTGCTGCAAGTCTCTGAATCTGGCAGTGGAGGGAGGGCAGGATGGTGCCTGGGAAGAGCCAGGCCCTTAATCTGCCAGGGTGGAATGTGGGGTGGATGCAGTCAGCCCCGTCTCTTGGATGAGCCACCTTCATACAGGCAAGCAGAAGGAAGGAAGGGAAGCTTAGCTTGCTTTCTGTGCCACTGCCAAGGGTCTGCCAGAGCTGCTTCCCTACTGCCCCCAGCATGCGCTGCTCAGTCCTGGGTCCTCTCCATTTTGCAGACCACCAGGAGAAACGACAAGGCTTGCTGACCCCCGAAATAGATCTAAGTTGTGGCTATAATTCTGGGATGAATGGCGATGCCAAACTCTTCTAACCACAGAATAAGGCTGCTTTCTCAAGACAGGTCGCGGCTTAGAGCAAGCCCCCCCCCCCGCTACCCACGCGCAGGACCAGAAAGGGTTAGCCTTAATGAGTATGACCTTCAGAACACACTGCAGAGAGTCCAAGGCTTTAATGAGCTCAGTCTATCAGGAGTTAGACCCTTAGTGACTCACGCTGCATTGCAGACAGCTAATCCCATGGAGAGATAATCCACTAGAAAGTGTAATCCTCAGCAAAATAACGATACATCCAGATATGAGCCCCACACAGACATCCACCCGATAAGCCCTAAATAACTAGGGCACAGTAACGTTGACACTGCTTGAATAGAATCCGCATATAACTGTAGTCCCCCAGAATGCCTTTGTGCAGAGAGTGTCTCTCTACTGTCTTGCTCGCTATAGTTATACCAGAGTGTATCTAATAAATTCTATCCCTGTCTTTGTTTTGCCTTGTCTTGAATTCTTTCACCACCCGCATCACTGGCCTGTCACCACAGTTCCCATGTAGCATAACCCATCCAAGATATCAGCCAGGCTGATGGGACAAGCCTAAGGACAATTAGGAGATCTTGGTCAAAAGGACAACCACGTTTAACCTCCCTTTAACTAGATTAGAAGAAAAAGGTAAGACCCGGATACCAGAGAGGATAGCAAGTACAAGAAACAGATGTCAAGCGCCGTCATGTTTAGGACACAATACACCACCATCAAATGTCTCTCTTTTTGGATCTAATGCACTTGACAATCAGAGGCGCAAGATTTCTTACTCTTTAGTTTTTATACTCTTAAAAGCAGGAGACAAGCGGACTGAAGAGATGGTCAGTGGTTAAGCGCACTGACTGCTCTTGCAGAGGACCTGGGTCTGGTTCCCAGCATCTCCACAGCAGTTCCAGGGATCTGGAGCCGTATTCTGGCTTCTGTGAGCATCAGGCAGGCATATGGTATAGACATGCATGTAAGCATTCATAACATAAAATAAAAACAACTACATTTTTTTAAGTTTAGGAGACAAAGTTCCCACACAAAATGAGCAAGGCCCCGCTTGTGGAAACCACGCAAAGCCTGTTGTGCTCGCTAGTCCTTTTCCACCGGTCATTTTCCTACTCCGCCCACCACCTGAGGCTGATTCTCTCACCTTTGCCCTGTTCTCACAGCTGGTAACCGGCTGTCAGTTTTCCCTCCTGCTCTTCCTTTCCTTATGGGATCTCCCTTGCCACATAAGACTCCTATTGCACGCACCCATACGCTATTGATCATTCAACATGGATTCAATCTTTAGGCCTGCAAATAACCCTAAGAGAACACAGGCGACAAGCCTGACTTCTGCACAGGGGAGATTTACCTTAAATATTAGAAAACTCCATCACCATCAGGTACTTGTTTTTTTTTTTTTTTTGGTTTGGTTTTGTTTTCTCATCACAGTTGTAAGGAAGACCGTCATATCCCAAGAGGTTTAGCAGCAGCTGGGGTGGAACGTACTGGCAGGGCATGAGTCCAGCATGCACAAGACTGCATGTTCATCCCAAGTACACAAGACAAAAACAAACAAACCAGAAACGAGGGGTGGAGGTGGTAGCATCTTGGAGGGAAAATGGAAGCTTGGCTTTGGGGAGTCTAGATTTTGGTTTAAGTGGAAGTTTTAATGCAAGCAAGGGGAGGCTAGCAGGGGGTGAGCACTTCATTACAGCAGTGCAGAATTCCAGGCACGGCCATACTCTAGAGAGCCTGGCTAAATGTATTCTTGCTATACAGCTGTTCCGCTGTTTACCTTTTGAAACCTTATCATTGTTTTTGGGAAAGGGTCTTGCTATGTAGTCCTGGCTGCTACTCACAAGTAGACCATGGTGGCCTTGACTCAGAGACAGTCTTGCCTCTGCCTCCTGAGTGCTGGGATTAAAGGCATGTGCCACCTTTGCCCAGCAACCTATGACCTTTAAAATGCATTTGTATCATCTAATTGTGCTCCTTTAAGGATCATAGAGGGGCACAGTTTTACACTTAAAATCCTGGATCGTCTGAGACACCCGACTCAACCAAGACTCCAGCAAAGACAAAGAAGGGAAGCACAGAGGGATTCTAAGGCACGAGTTTCACTTCCTGGATTCGCTTTTGTGCCCGTAGATTCACCATCCCCCCATAGGCCTTAAGCCTATATACAAATACTAGCAAGAGAAGCAAGCCACTCTCAAGGGCAGTTGCCCATCAGTGTGACCAGGAGCTGGGTACTGGGATGGGGTTACATCAGCAGGGCTGACACAAAGGGAGGACTTTCAGAACAGCAGAGACTCAGAGGCTGCTACTGCCCAGACCGACCATGGCCATTCTTCTCATGCCGGCTCCACAGGACTGCAAAAGAGGCCTCAGTTTTGTGCCTCATTAGTCGTGAGGAGGGCCACTCACAAAGAAACTCACGTCATTAATTCATTGGCCTGGACCTCAGTGACCCAACTGGCAGAGAACACCAACATTAGGCTTGGTTTATAGGTCAGCTGACAGAAGCGAGACCCAGACGGTCTTGTGGCACCTGGATCTGGAGTGATGAGATTTAAACGCAAAGAATAACGCATGGGCCCCAAACATCAGCTGAGCTCCCTCCATGGACCAGCGCTCACTGCAGGGGCATCCGTGGGTGGGCGGTTCTTTGTTTTGGCTGACTGCATTTGGCATGAGTCACTGTTCAGAATGAAGTTGCCAAAGGGGGAAGAGAAAAAGGTAGCAATACAAAACCACCATTGCCCTGGATGGCTGAGAACCACAGGCTTGCAGAAGGCTGCCGCCCTAAGGGATCTGAGAGAGCATTCCCCAGGAGGTCGGACCTAGTCACCAGGGAGGGACAGCCCACGCTGCTCTGCACCATCCTGAGCAAATGACCCTAAGGAGAGACTTTGTGTCTCTCCGTTCAGTCCTCCCCAAAGATGGTAAAGGAGAGACCTGAAAGAGCCTACCATGGAGCTGGTGACCCTCAGCAGGGAAACCAGAAGATGAAGAGCCAATGAGTAAAAAAAAATCAAGAGAAACAAAAGCTGCTGGGAGGATCTAAAGAATCCATGAAAGCTGGCAGCTGGGCCAGTCACCCCCAGAGGCTCTCCCACAGCCCCCGGGCAGTCACAGAAGTCCTGCTTCTTAGTGCTCAGATGACACAGGTCGTGAACACTGCTCCAACTAAAAGTATCTTTTGTTTCTCCAGCTGTTTATCAGGGTTTTCCTGTGTAGCCCTTGCTGTCCTGGAACTCACTCTGTAGACTGGGCTGGCCTTGAACTGTGGGATCCCCCCCCACCTCTGCCTCCCAATGCTGGAGTGTTGGGATAAAAGGCGTGTACCATGATAGCCAGCACAATCCTCATAATTTGCATTTAAGATTATAAACTTTCTAGTATTCAGAGTGCCCGGCAGAAATCCAGCCTTTCCCTTCCCACCACCTTAGGATTCCTTGTCAGCCAGACCTGCTCTGTTTGTGCGGCACTGCCTGGCATTTTATAACCCACTTTCTCTCTGGTCTTCTCCGGCTTCCTGTATTTTCTCCCTGCACGCTCAGCAGGACAAGTTTCATAACATATTAAGGAGTGACTTGCTTTTATCAAATGATATCTGGCTTCCCCAGTTCTGAAATAGTAAATACAGACCTAATACTTCCCCCGCCCTAAACCCACACCGAGCCCACCATTCCTGTCTATTAGGACGGAACTACATTTAATTAAAGTGCAGTTAGTTCCCAATTAATTTTATTTTTCCTCTTATTCCAGAAGTTTCAGACTTCAGAGCCTGCTAGGAAAATTACCAGCATATGGGAATGCATATCAAATGACATGCAAAGCGATGCAAATTAATACCTGGCGCACATGTCTAAATGGTTTGGGCAAAGTTAGTAAGCCTCCGCTAAAACTGATGACCTGTCTCACCTGCAGTGGATCCTGTTCCCTCTTCTTCCTCTTCCCCTTCCCCTTCATCCTCCTCCCCTTCCCCTTCTTCTTTTTCTTCTTCTTCTCCTTCTCCTCCCCCCCTCTTCCTTTATGTACTCTAGACTATTCTAGGACTCTGTGGCCCAGCTAGCCGGGACTCCTCCTGCCTCAGCCTCCTGAGTACTGGAGCTACAGATAAGTGTGCTGTGTCTGGCTTGGATTCTCTTATTACAGCTGTGTCCAGTCACATTCAGTATCTTGACACTGACATGGCACCATGGCTTGGAAACTGTCCAAAGGAATGTAGGCTTTAACTTGCTGCTTGTTGGTTCTGTGGCCTTTGTCGTCTCAAACTTCTCCAGGTCTCTGATTATGTATTTGGAAATGATAGATAAGACAGCATAGGAAGGACATTATCACCATATTTGAATCAGCAGCACAGGGCTTCCCGAGTGCTTGCTGTATGCCAGCTATCACACATGCGTGCACACACACACACAAGTGCGCACACACACAGTATGCCAGCTACCACACACACACGCACACACACATGCACACACAGTATGCCAGCTACCACACATGCGTGCATACACACACATGTGTGCGCACACACAGTATGCCAGCTACCGCACACACACGCACACATGCACACACAGTATGCCAGCTACCACACACACACGCACACATGCACACACAGTATGCCAGATACCACACACGCACACACACATGCACACAGTATGCCAGCTACCACACACGCGTGTACACACACATGTGCACACACACAGTATGCCAGCTACCACACACGCACACACATATGCACACACAGTATGCCAGCTATCACACACACACGTGCGTGCACACACAGTATGCCAGCTACCACACACACACGCACACATAGTATGCCAGCAACCACACATGTGTGCACACACACGTGCGCACACACACAGTATGCCAGCTACCACACATGCGTGCACACACACACACATGCACACACAGTATGCCAGTAACCACACACGCACGCACGCACACACGGCACACATTACACATGTGTGCTGTAAACATGGAAATCCTTGCGAACAGTCCATGAGGAAGAACAGAGCCGTTAGGTGTAGGGTCATTTCAGAGACCAGGATAAGGAGACACAAAAGCCAGGAAACTTGAGCTAGGAAGCAGGCATGGGAATGACAGAGCCAAGAGGCAAGCTGTCACAGCCTCACTCCAGGGACCTTGTCCCCAGTCACAGTACAGCTGTGGTCTGTGATCACCCTCTGTATTGCTGGCATTATCAAACTTGGGTGAGCTACAATGTCAAATGCAGTCACATTTGCTTCAAAACACTGTCTCTTTAAGGCACTGACTGTTGATAAAGTTTGATTGAACTATCAACACCATAAACCTTTCTTCTTTTTTTTTTTAACTTGATATTCCAAGAGTAATTCCCACTCTTCTGGGTGCCATCTTCTTCCACTGGCTCCATATCATTCACATTTAAGTAGCTACAAAAAGCCATTCCAGCCAGGCGGTGGTGGCGCATGCCTTTAACCCCAGCACTCGGGAGGCAGAGGCAGGCGGATCTCTGTGAGTTCAAGGCCAGCCTGGTCTACAAGAGCTAGTTCCAGGACAGGCTCCAAAGCCACAGAGAAACCCTGTCTCAAAAAACCAAAATTAAAAAAGTCATTCCTTGGCTTCCTTCTCACCTTGAAGCAGCCACCAGACCTGGCCACCACCTCTCTAGATGCTCTGCCCTCAGGAGCCACTCTTCCCCCTCCTGACCTCCACTCCTTCCTCTTCACACCTCATCCTGATTGCAAAGCAGCCACCTTGGAAAAGCATCCAGATTCTGCTCTATTGGCCACAGGGGCTGCAGGGCTCCTTTCCAGCCTCCAGGGCTGCTCAGACTCAGCAAAACTGAATGTGTCCTTCTTCCCAGAACCTGCTCCCTCCCCGGTGCTCCCTGTTTCTGGAATAGCAGCACCCCAACTTAAGAACCCTTTCTGCACTCACATCCTCCACAAATGTCCTCCGTGACATGGCCCGTCCACCCACTACCTCAGTCCCTGCGCCATTTGAGCTCAAACAATTCTCCCACCTCAGCTTCCTGGAGGTTGGGCCTGGAGGCACCTCCACCTGGCTGGGTTTGTTTTTAGTTGCAACCCTGTGAGGAGAGTCACAGGTGTGAAGCACAGGTGTGAAGCTGTTTCAGAGATCCACCTACACTACATCTCTGGCCCCACCTTTCACCAGATCTCAGCAGCAGCCTTCTCCATTGTCCCTTCAGGCTCTCTCTAGTGGGACTCTCCCAGCCCAGACGGCTCCTGTTCTCTGCTCGTAGGATACACTGATCCCTTTACTTTCCCAATTCCTGAGTTTCAACAGTTCCTACTCATCCTTTGCCCACCTTGCATTACCCAGTAAGGGGCCTGCACCCCCAAAAGATGAGCTATGCCCATCTGTGCCCCACAGCAAGGGCCCAGCTCACAGTAAGCATGCAAGACCTTGGTTTGTCCAACTGACTTTATGACCCCAGTGTTGCTCAATTTTATTGTGTCAAGGCGGTGTTCCTGCCCCAGTCTAAGTAAAGTCTCTGAAGCTTATTCAGCGTAACTCACACAATGTAGTGCTAGTGATAAACCCCAGGAAACCAGGACGTGCCGAACGTCCTGTGTGTCCTCAGGTCAGAGCTGAACAGACGGTGTCACATGGAGACTTCCCAGTTCCTTCTGCCAGGAGTATTTCCAGCCTGCCTAGGCCGACGTACTTACTCACTATTGGGCTAATTTCACCCCTTACCCTGCCCACCTCTGTGAAGTGCATATCCAGTGTTTGGCAAGTAAACCTTGCCTCTCAAAGGAAAGGGGGGGCGACTCTTTCCCAACGGAGCTCTCCTTCCAGTCTTCCCTGGGCCACACACTTCTTCAGCCATTTCTCTCCTAACACCAATGAACGGTAATCCAGCACCATCAGAATCCAGCCTTCCTCACAGATCTGGATACTCGTTAAGTGCAGCACAGGCGGTTCTCCGCCATAACTCACTTTTAAAGACTACTTCCTCCAGGCACTATCAACGGAAGCTGCCAAACAGACTATTAGTTTCTAGACTTAGGCTTTTACGTGGCTTAATAAGTAACAAGGGCACGTTGTATGCATATAAGAGGTGATTTCTATGTCTCTCAAACCATACAATAGACTCTAATTTTATTTCATCTCTCCTTAATCTTCTCGTTTATTGCTCTTAAGTTTTAAAGGTTAAAAAAAGGCGTGGTGCATGTGCCCCCCCAAACTGGCATCACCCCTCCACATGCCCGGCTCAGGGACAAGCACCCTAAGATTTCTTCCCAGCCTCTACCTGGAAGCTTGGCGCTTTATTAGCACACCGTGCCCACCCTGGAGGCACGCCCACGTCCGCCGCTCTGGAGTCCCTTCCCTCTGTCTGGGATTCCCCAAGAGGTTCCCAGACCTCTAGCAAGACGCCTCTACTTTGCAGAGGGGTACAATATCTGGCCCGCTCCGCAGCACGAAAACTTGACCTTAAAACGCGCAGAAGCTTGTCTCTGCAGAGGCCACGAGTTGGGACACGCGACCTGAAGCTTGACTCCCCCGGGACCTCTGTCCCTGCCACTCTACGGAGAAGCCGCGCGAGGAACGGGTCTGGGTGGCCAAAGCCGGGGAGGCTCCCACGCGGGAACTTTGCGGCGTCCTACTCCCGGCTGCGGCTGCCGCGTGGGGCTGCGAAGCATCTGCTGGGCGCCCACTGCAGTCGCACCGCCGCCCTCGCCTGCTCCAGGGGGACCCACGGGCTCTGCCGCCAAGAAGCCTAAGCCCAGCTAGTTCCGGATCGCGCCGCCCCCGCCCCATAGCGACAAAGTTTCCCACGAGGGAAAGTGAAAGTGGAGGGCAGGAGGGGTCGTCCCTGCCCCCACCCCAGCGCCCCTCGCTTGCCTATGTGTCCAACCCGACCTACCGGGGAGCGGGGGCCCCGGGAGCGCGGTCCCCGCCACTGCGCCACCCAGGCGCTCTGAGCCCAGTTCTCCTCTGACAAGCGCGCTGCCCCGGAGTCGCTCTCCCCGGATCAGTGGGACAACGCGGAGGTCCCCGTGACGCCGGAGAAAGGAGGAGCGCCACCACCACGCTCCCGCAGAGGAAGCTCCGCGCCCTGCTCTCGGGATCCCCGCGCAAGTTCCGTGGCGCACACGCCGGCAGGTCGTGGCTCTTGGGCCCCGGTATCGGTTCTCTGCATCTACCCGCCCGCAGGACACACACCAGACGCCGGAGGAACGGGACTGCTAAGTAATTTTGCCCAAAGTCGCCGAGAGGGCGGTGACAAAGCAACTCACGTCTGCTACTCCGGGCTGTCCCCCAGCACGCTGGGTTCCGGGCCGGCAGGAGTCTCCTAGATGTAAGAGGGCTCTGAGGGCGAGGCCAGCAATGGCCTGCGCTGCCTGGCGAGCGTTATCAGCAGCGTGGGAAGGTGGAGTCTTGCAGGATAATTAGAGTACAAAGTTGTGTTTTAATCAGTGCCTACATGCGGAGTATGCTTCCTCTTTCCCCTCCGGCGGACGTGAGGGTGGCAGGGGGTGATGCTGCATCGGGTTCACAGAATAACTGCATCAAAGAATGGTACACGCCCATTAAATCAGCCGGGAAGCCTCTGGCTGGGGGTGTGTGTGTGTCTTTGTAAGGGGTCCTGTGAGTATGCTCACTTTGTAAAGCAGGCAGACACCGGAGGTGTGCTGGTGCTGGTGCACTCCCCAAGAGTCTTCTGCGTGGGGTGGGGGTGGAGGTGGGGGTACGGGACTGTACCTGGAATCTGCCCTAGAGGGCAAGGAGTAGCATGAGCAAGTCAGCCTCAACACGTTTCTTCTTTGCTCTGTTCCATAGTTTGAAATGGACTGAAAGCCTGCAGTATGCTCGGCAGGGGGTGAGGCGCTGAGCAGGACCTAGAATCCAGATCCAGTCAGTTCCAAAGAGTGCTCACATCAGCAGAGAACCTGTTTCCCTACTCTGGGTTTAAAAAGTGTCCTGTGTTCAGTGTGCAAGTGTCTTCATGTTCATTTACAGAGTAACCGAGAGGCAAATGGGCCGGCTTTGCCCACCTCTCCTTCCTGGTGGGACCTCTGCTTTCTGGAGAAGTCATTAAATTAGCTCCACAGTTCATCTCTCCAAAAATTCACCTTTTACAAGCTGGCACCATCTGTGTGTGAGGTTAAGGAGAAGAAACTCAAGGCTTCTAATCGTCCCCGGTTCTGTGCCCTGTTCTCAGCTTTAATGCAGTTTAACTAGATCCTCACGACCTTATGAAGGGGAAGAACTGCTTTTCCTCTGATTTTTCAGATGAGAAGTGGGGCTCAAGTAACGTGGGTGGGGGTGGGGGTGAGGGGTGGAGTTGGGGAGGTGAGAGCCAGACTTCGTGGTCTGTTGGGTGTGTGCCTTTAACCACAGAGGAACTCAGGCCAACAGGGCTGGGATTCATAAGAACCAGCAGCCATCCTCAGCCCCAGCTCAAGCCACAGGAGTCTCCAGTGATCTCAGGCAAGGAAGGCATACTAGGAACACACACATGTCTGTTTTATTATTTTGAACATATCAAAATGGAAACCCATTTACTCCCTAGGTCTCATAGGCCCAGATCTTTGACCAATCATTTTGCTGTAAAGCAAGTGGTTTCTATGATGGACCCTTTATCTTTTATTTTTTACATTTATTTATTCGTTTGGGGCAAAGAAGTCAGAGGACTACTTTCAGGAATCAGTTCTTCCCCCCCCCCACCCCATGTAGATCCTGGAGATGGACCTCAGGTTGTAAGACTCAGTGGCAAATGCCCCTCCCCGTGAACCATGTCAAGAGCCCAGTGATCGGACCTTTGGTTCTAACTTCCTTTCTGTTGCGGTCATAAACACCATGAAAGAGCAACCTGGGGAAGAAAGGGTTTATTTGGCTTATACATCCCCATCACGCCCCATGGCTGAGGGAAGTAACAAACAGGAACCATGGAGGAAAGCTGTTTATTGGTTGCTTCTATACTACGGACAGTTAGCCTTCTTCTACAGCCTTTTCCAACCTGCCTAGGGATGGTACTGCCCAGAGTGGGCTGTGCCCTTCTGCATCATCTAGAATCAAGAAAGTGCCCTACAGAAGTGCCCACAGGCCAATCCAATGGCAGCTTTCTTCAACTGAGGCTCCTCTGCGGGTGTGCCAAGTTGACAATCAAAATTAGCCATCAAGCCATTCAAAAACATCTTCTTCATCTTCCTAAACTTTGGTTTGGATTATTGTTTAAAATTACTTGGATTATTATTATTTCCACTTGGGTCATATCCAGTGTTATCTTTCTCTCCATCCATTGCTTTCAGTGACTTAAAATCTTATTGCTAACAGTCCCCCTAGATCTGAAAGTAGGCTGCCCGAGTGACCTCCAAGGAGGAATGTCCCTTTCACTTGTATGCAGCATCCCTATGAATGAGGTGCCTTAACACTCCACCAGTGTTTTATAGCAGGGCTGTGACTCCTTTGAAGGTTCTGGGTGGAGAATCCTCTGACTCCTCCTGGTGGCCAGGAATCCTTGCTGGTGCTTGGCTCCAAGCTGTAGCGCTCCGATTCTGCCTCCACTGTACTCTCTCTGGCCTTCCTTCTAAGGTTTCTTCTGCTTCCAAATTCCTCTTTAAGAATAGCAGACATTGGATTTGGAGCCGACTCTAATCCAATGCGACCTTGTGTTAACTGGATTACATCTGTGCAGCTTCTCTTTGCAAGTGAGGGTCCATTCATGGGGTTCAAGAGGACATGGAGTTTGGGGGAAACACTAACCTAGTACAATTCGCAAAAGTCAGTTAATGATACAGTGTTTGAGCTGAGGAAGCAAAGAGGTATAAATTGAGGTGCCTGCTGCCCTCAAAGAAACTCTGGCTACAGAGGAAGGTCTTGCACTAAGAACATAAATAAGCAAGAAAGGAGATACTAAGAGCCAAAGGACTGGGGCCAAATGACAATCTACAGGCCAAATAACAGCTGTGGGACAGTGGCTAGGGATACCCCTAGGGAACCTCATTCTAAAGCAAGAGTAATCCAAGCACATCCTCAAAGGGAAAAAAGCAAAACAATCACGGGACGCTTACTGATGCACACCTCCGAGGGCAAAGTGTGCCTGGCTGCACCCCATGTCTGCAGCATTCCCAGAAGTGAGGGGCTGAGGGAACTCAAGTGCTTACTACACAGAAAGGAAGAACTCCATGAATTACTGCCATAACAGCATGTTGTGACATCAGAGCATTTAAGGCCAGGCCCAGAGGACCCTCCAATTCCCCAAACTCCAAAAGGCAGTTGGGATATTTAGAAATGAAATCAACCTGGACTATAGGAAGATTTCTGGTGATTAGCTAAAGCCCAGTGTTCCCGTCTACCAAAGGAGTCATTTCCTTTACTTCTAGCAAAAGGGATATAGGGCTCTTCAATTCACATACAACTATCATACAGCTATGCTGCCGACCAGCAGACCAAGGCCACTGTAGCCTCCAGGCCCCCCATTCCCTACTCACTTGTTAAACATTTCTGTGAGAGCCCACAAATGTGAGCCAGTTCCACCTTGACTGGAGGTCAGAGAATTTGACTCTTTTCGCTCTTTCAAAGTTGCTGACAGCAGATGTGGCTACAAACAAGAGATTTTGACCTAGGGTGTGCTTAATTAGTATTTTGGTATAAAGGTGGATCGATTCCACCTGGATCAAAGGTCGGAGAATTCAAGTCTATTCTTTATATCATGTTAATGAAGTCTATTGTCTCCCCCTCCCCTTTTGGAGTGAAGTATAGAAGTGTGTGGAAAATAAACAAGGTGGATTTGTATTCACTGAATGTCCCTCCCGAGGCTGTTCTGTTTCTGCCTCTTAGTTCTCTCATAGCTCTGTTCCTTTTGCTTCATAATTAGAATCTTCCCACTCCTACCCTGGAATGTATGAATTCACCCAGGCTGGTCTTTGACACATTTCACCCTTCTAGCCCAGAGTGGTGTAGGAGGGTTCTTCTGTATTTTGTGTTGCTTTCATTGGTTAATAAAGAAGACTGCCTGGCCTGTAGGATAGGACACAGCCCTTAGGTGGGTGGAGTAGACAGAAGGCAGGCTGGGGAGAAGGGAAGACGAGATGCCATGATGCTCTGGCCTGAGATGGACACTGATTAGAGTCGATACATATATCAGAAATGGGTTAGTTTAAGATGTGAGAATTAGTCAAGAAAAGGCTAGAGATAATGGACCAGGCAGTTTTTAAATGAATACAGTTTGTGTGTAATTATTTCGGGTATAAATTAGCTAGGGCCAAAAGCAGGCCGGCAGCTGAGGGCTGGGAGCTGGATGGCGGCGGGACACAGCCCGCACCCACATACAACACCAGAGGCTTCCAGCAGCTACTTCCTTACAACCCTTGCTACTCTCACTATGCTCACTATCCTCAGCTCCTGATTCTGTTTTCTCTATTCTCTATCTCTGGCTGTTCTCCCTTCTCTACACAAAGCCCTGACCACATCCAGTCTGCTGGCCACGGTCAGTCTACTTCTCTCTCTCTGCTCTGAACTCTTGCCGATGCCTCTGGCTGTGCTCTCTTATTTATAATAAAACCCTTATCCATATAGTGGAGCGGTCATGTCGGCAGCTTTTTAACTGCATCCCCTGGCAAACACTGCTCCCTGGGCTGAAGGTACAGCTCAGCAGTAGAGTGGTGGTTTAGACTCACAAGGCCCTGAGTTAGTCTACAGGATCGGGGGTGGGGCAGGGGATGGAGAAGTACCCTCAATGCTTTGCTGTTTCAGAAAGTCCTGACACTGTCAAAGGGAGAAATGCCATGTTTTATAATCAAGGATCCCAAGGCTTGAAGGAGTTGCATAACTTGCCCAGGCTAAGTCACAGATAGGTCACAGAATTTGTGTGTGACGCCACTTTGGAGACTGCTTCATCAGGAACCCTGCCCCACCTCTCTGCCCACACAGGATGCTGCTGCTTCCTGGGTTGCTTTCCCAGGACTAACTGTACTGCTCTTGCTCCAAGGAAAAGTCCCTGGAGAAAACACAGACAGCCTCTTAAGTGGCATGAGTTCCAGTCGGGAAAGGGACAAGCCTTCCTAGATACCTGAGCAGGCTTCACCCAAGTGTACTGAAGAGTCCCCACCGGCCTTGCCACATGGGATAGGATCCTTTTTGCAGAACTCAGTTGCCTGAAGGAAGTGGGGGCTGAAGGCACACAGAGACAGTGGTAAGAAGCTGAGCACAGAGGGCGAGAGACAAGCGCTCACTTGCAGTAGGTTCATGGGATCTTCTGACTGTCCAGAGCACTGTTAGAGAGAGAGCAGTATGTCCTATAATCCAGGATCCCAAGGCCCAAAGGAGTCAGCTGACTAGCCCAGGCTGAACACCAGATCAGAGCTGGTGTCAAACAGCCTGGAACAGCCTGGACAGTCCTGTTCAGGACCCTCCACTCTGGAAGGATGTGAGCCAGCAGAACTTGGTGTTCTCACCCCAGCGTCTAGTCTTACCCAGGTGAAGCAGCACCCACGCAAACAGACCTTGGTGTGGCCTTGGTGCAGTTTGAAGATTTTTCGGAGAATCTTCAACTATGCCAAGCAGCTGTGGCTAAGCATAGTCTAGCCTGAGGCCTGCGGATCTTGTGTATGGTTTTCTGGGTTTTCCTTTACTTAGCAAGCCAGTGACCTGCTGGGTCCCCTGCTGGCTATCTTCACAGATACAGGCAGGTGAGGCTGACACACTTTTGAGTCCATTGTTAGTCACTGCATTCTTGCTCCTGCATTGCTTCACTGGTTGCTATGAGAGAATATAAAAATATAAAAGACAGTCCCTGACTTTAAGAAAAACTCCCATTAATCCAGGAGGCATGAGATATTTAGACAACACTCTATGTGTGCTTGTAGAAGAATCTGTAAGCAGATTCTGCTTCTCAAAATCAGGCTTTTCTTGGCTGCCCTTTAAAATGATTTTTAAAGCGCTTTTGCCATCACCCTCCACTTTTGTTTTGAGACAGGGCATTATGTAGCCCAGGCTGGCCTTGAATTCCTGATCCACCTTTGGGATTATAGGTGTTCCATACCATGTCCTGGTTTGGTTAGCTTCTTAAGTGATGGCCTCCTTCATCTCTGTATCACCTTGGTCCTTTTTCATGCTTCCTTCGCCTTCAGGGCACTTTAGGTCAAACTAAGTCTGACCTGAGTGTAGCTCTGCAGGGAATTAAGTCAGGACTTACACTGTGAACTACAACTTAACCGAGAATGTAAGCACCTGTGCATTTACCTTTGCAAAAAAATAGTTGGGTCTCAGCCAACTATAAGAGCGAACTATTTAGGCTGTATTTAAAAAAGACAAATGCCAAGTTGTGATTGATCCAGGTACTTCTCACTTCTGTTTTCTGCTTGCTTTTGTTTCTTTGGCTGTAAGTGAATGTGCACCTGTGGTAGTATGTGGCATACTAAAGGATCTTTGTTCTTGGTTTGGACCACTGCCTGACTGGATCTAGGTAAGAGGCAATTGATATCTGCAAATCTGACCTAGGCAGGGTGGTTCTTATCTCTACTCCCAGGACTGGGGAAGCAGAGGCAGACTAACATTAGTTTGAAGCCAGCCTGAGCCATATGGTAAATTCCAGGCCAGCCTAGGCTACAAAGTGACTATCTCAGGGTTTCTATTACTATGATAAAACACCTCAGCCATAAGCAGCATGGGGAGGAGAGGACTTATTTCACCTTACAGCTTGTGGTCCATCTTCCAAACAAGTTAGGACAGGAAGGGACTCCAGGTAAGAACTGAAGCAGAGGCCATGGAGGAGTGCTGCTTACTGGTTTGCTCCCCATGGCTTGTTCAGTCTGCTTTCTTACACAGCTCGGGAAACACTGCACAGGGATGGCACCACCCACAATGGACTGAGCCCTTCCACAGCAATCACAAATCAAGAAAATGTCCCAATTGAGTTGGGGTATTTTCTCATTTGGGGTTCCCTCTTCCCAAATGACTCTCGATTATGTCAAGTTAACAAAATCCTAGCCAGCACAGTTACCGCATCTCAAGCCCTTTACCTGTACCCCAAACAACGGCTAAGCCAGGTATTTTTGCAATTTCATCTTTTTAAATCTTTTTGAGACAGAGTCTGTGTATACCAGTCTGGCCTTTAATATACAATGTAGCTGATAACATTGAACTTCTGATCCTTTTGCCCCCACCTCCTGAATGCAAGGGTCCAAGGCATGTATCTCACCCCAAAGAGCTGTGATTTTTGTCTAATAGACACCAAAAATCAATTGTCTGCTTGTTTCAAGCTTCTTGATATAATACCCACAAGCATATGAACTTTGTCTTGCTCTTGAGTCTGTTTCTAGAACTTAACACAAGGTTCGGCACATTGCAGATGCTTGCTTAGTAAATGAATGAAACAAATTAACCAACTAAAAATGGGTAAGACTTGAGTTCCTGTCTTCATCAGAGAGCAGAACAGTGGCCACTAGAGGCCAAGAAGGAGAGGGGAAGGAGGACAGAGGGTTGAGAAACAACCCTCTCTTCATCTCTTTCTGGAGCCTGGAATAAGGTGGCTAGACTCACTCAGAAAAGAGAGTGGAGTAAGCCTGAGGTATCTTTAGCGTAATTTCGAGCCTGGCTGCATGTTATAACCATCTGGGAAGCTTAAGAAACTAATGATACACAGGCTCATTCTCAAAAGTTCTTCTGTCCAGGAACAGAATTTCTGTAAAGGAAAAGAATGTGTGTGTGTGTGTGTGGAGTGTGGTATGTATGTGATGTGTATGGTGTGTGGTATGTGTATGGTGTGTATGGTGTGTGTGTATGTGTGTGGTGTATGTTTGTATGCTATATGGTATGTGTGGTGTGTGTGTATGTGTATGTGGTATATGGTATGTCTGTGTGTATGTGTGTGTGGTATATGGTGTGTGGAGTGTGGTATGTCTGTGGTGTGTATCATGTGTGGTATGTGTATGGTGTGTGTGTATGTATGTTTGTGTGCTGTATGGTATGTGTGGTGTGTGTGTATGTGTGTGTGTGTGGTATATGGTATGTGTGGTGTGTGTGGTATATGGTAGGTCTATGTGTATGTGTGTGTGGTATATGGTATGTGTGTGTGTGTATGAGGATACAACTCCCCTGTCTTTATTTTTTGGAGTTGTGTTTTTAAAGTTCTGTGAGCACATTCTACAATTCCTTGTCCTTGAGGATTATATGGAATACCTGTCTTATGAACAATATTCCATTGGGCACAGAATCTTTGAAAAGCTCTATTAGTATATCCAGACGCCATTATCTATTTTTATTATTCTTGGGGTTCCCATGCATGAAAAGCATTTTAAGCAATGATTTATTACATGTTTTGTGGCTTCCTCAGTTTGTGCTGTGCCATCATGAATCCTGAATATGTATCAATTGTCATATGCACATATCTCAGCTTTCCAAACTCAGCAATATGGGTTACGTCCATTTGCCATATATGATTAGGAAGTAGTCCTCGGGGATTGACTCTCAAATGAGGCACTGGTAAATATTCTGGGCATTTTTCACATTGTTTAACAATTTGGCGAGCAGCTTCTCTGGTTAAATTAAATTGCTT
>JAQHUG010000088.1:3969365-4001397 GCA_028555095.1 Dicrostonyx torquatus | reverse complement strand
TGATGTAACTATTTTCTGCTGGTCAGAGTCTACATTCAAACTTTCCTGTATTAGCATCCATAAATAAGGCGTATCTTCTGGAATGCTTTCTGGTCCATAATTATAATAATGCTGTTGGATTCTCATCCCTACTTCTTTCCATATAGCCGTGTCTAATGTCCTACGCTCAGTAAAGCGAGGACATATCTCCTCTGTGAATTCTAAAAATTCTTGGATTTTGCTCTTCTTGTATCCTTTCTCCTCTGTCTTTTAAAATGTCCTCAATCGATTGCATAGCCATATGATTGCTTTCTCCTTGACCCATGTTTATAATTATAAATTATATTCCCGAAACTACTGTCTCGTTTTGTTATCTAAATGCACAAAACTCACGTGTCCACCGGTTTTTTTCTCACGAGTTCCTCCTGTCTGGTCACTTCTTCCTTGTTTTTGGGGTTCTTGGATCTGCCTCACTTTCTCCTCCGTCCGTCTGTTCCTCTGTCCCACGTCTCTCCGGATTCAGCAGCCGGTCCTCGCGGTCTCCTCGCGGTCTCCATCTGCGTTGGTCTCTCGGGGTTCCTCCTTGTTGCTTCTCCATCTTGAGTAGTCTGCACCATGCTGTTTTTTCGTATTTCTTCTTTTTCTCCAGCTTTCTCGGGGTTCAGTCGTTAGCACCACGTTGCTGGCGCCATTATGTCGGGGACTGTCGCCCCAACATAGAAACTGGTGTTTTTCCCCAAATGTGTTCCCGGAGGCGCGAGGAAGAAACAGCCTTTCACACCATCATCGTTCAAAGGCAGCTCAGGACTTCTTGTCCTTTACAGCATGACCTTGCATTTATCTCTCCCCCCCAAGCTCTGTCCAAACCTGAATTGCTCCTCCACCCTCAGGAATTCTCTATTCACATTCCTTTTCTGAGGACACCACACCTCTCATCCATACACTTGCATATCTCACCAGCTTTGGAGCCAGCAACTCCTTCCTGGGCAATCTACAAGTAAAAAGGAAGGCCGGAGCCAAGCCTTTCACCTTTTGTCTTTCTAAGTTGCTAGCTTTCCAGCTACCAAGCTGCATTCAAGCCATGGCCGTGCCAGATGTCATGGCGGATGTCAGAGCCCACAGTCTGTGTATATGTGTGTGTGGTATATGGTGTGTGGAGTGTGGTATGTCTGTGGTGTGTATCATGTGTGGTATGTGTATGGTGTGTATGGTGTGTGTATGTATGTTTGTGTGCTATATGGTATGTGTGGTGTGTGTGTATGTGTATGTGGTATATGGTATGTCTATGTGTATGTGTGTGTGGTATATGGTATGTGTGGTCTGTTTGGTATATGGTGTGTCTGTGTGTGTGTGTGTGTGTGTGTGTGTATGTATACTGTAATACAGCAGACTTGTTTTTCAGGGCTTTAGAAAGAGGGAAGCCAGGGCAACATAATTTAATGTCACCCTCATAAGAACAACTACCCTTGAGCAGTTGCTATGTGTCTGCTACTGAGGCCTGCTTCCTAAAGACTCCCAGTGGGACCTCTGTGGCTCCATTTACAGACACTGAGCCCCGAGATAAGGGAGGGTTGCAGGCTCTGTAGCTAGCATGCAAAGGCCAGGTGCCAGCCTAAAGGCTGTATTCACACCCAGGTGCCAGTCTGCTTCATCAACCAAAGGCAGGTCTGGAAAGGAGCACTATCTTAGGATGAAACACTACGACCAAAACAAAGTTGGGGAGGAAAGGGTTTATTAGGCTCACACTTCGACATTACTGTTCATCATCAAAGGAATTCAGGACAGGAACTCAAACAGGACAGGAACCTAGAGGCAGATGCAGAGGCCAAGGGAGGGTGTTGCTTACTGGCTTGCTCCCCATAGCTTGGTCAGCCTGCTTACTTATAGAACCCAGGACCACCAGCCCATGCATGGCAGCACCCACAATGGGGTTGGTCCTGTCACACCCAATCACTAATTAAGAAAATGCCCTATAGGCTTGTATATAGCTAGCTCTTATGGAAGCCCTCCTTCCCTCCCTCACTCCTTCTTTTCCTCCTTCCCTCCCTCCCTCCTTCTTTCCCTTCTGGTGATTTGTACACTGGTGATTTGCCTGCATGTGTGCCTGTGTGAGGGTGCTAGATTCCCTGGAACTGAACTTATAGACAGTTGTAAGCTGTCATGTGAGCTCTGGGAATTGAACCTGGGACCTCTGGCAGAGCAATCAGTGCTCTTAACCTCTGAGCCATTTCTCCAGCTCCTGAAGGCATTTTCTTAATTGAGGTTCTCTCCTCTCAGATGACTCTGACTAAGTCAAACTGACATAAACCTGGCCAGGACGAACACCAAGGAAGAGCTCCTGGAGGAGGTCACATGACAGAGTTCGCAACCTGCTTTCTGTTGTTTGCTGGGCTGTGTGCTACATAGCTCCTTTTCCTTTACCAGCAAACTGTCAATCAAACCTGCTTCGTGCAGTTAGGGGCTGGGTGAGAAGTGGCCAAGTGGAGTGAGGTACCGAGGCAAAGCTGATGGCACTAATGGGACCAGGAACCAGGCTGAACATCCAGCCAATGGCACATTTTATCAAAGAAACAGACACAATGGGGGAAATCTAAGTCTCTTCTGGGGAAGTACAGAAAAACAAGGGTGAGGCAAATACACAGGGGGACTGGTTGGCTTTGCCCTCTATACGGATGGAGAGGCTCAGCTCATCCTACTTGGCTTCTATAGGAAAAGGACCCCCACAATCCCAGTGGCTAGGAGTTCTCTGGGTTTGCATTGATGAAGAGCATATCTTTTGTGGCATAGAGCTGGCATCTTCTAAATTTGGTTGGCTATTCTTTTTATGTTTTGGCTAAGAACCACCGTTCTCTCCAACTGTATCATTTTATCAGAAGTATATTTCTTTTGGGGACACACATACACAGACAATTTCAGCTTGTTCTGTTGGATCAGTTCACAGCAGTTACTGTATAGACCCTGGTACGGGGGAAGCTCTGCTGGCCAATGCCAGCTGACTGGCAAGGCGCAACGACTTGCTTTACCATTTCCTTGCCTTCATTTCTGAAGGACATGACCCAAATTCCTATCTCAGACAAACTGTCAGCCGTCATGGATCTTAGAGGTGTCCTGTGGGAACACAAAAGCCACAGCTTTGCCACCAACAAGTGCTTTATTGACACTGCAGCATTTCAAGTGTGCACCTGCTGGGCTTCCCTCTAAACTCCTGAAAAAGGAGGGCTGGGCTGCAGCTCATTTGATAGAGTCTTTGCTTGGCGTGCACCCCAGCATCACACAAATGGGGTGCTGTGGCATACCTGTAATGTCAACATTTGGGAGATAGAGGAAGGGAGATTTAAGGTCATCCTCGACCACAAGGTGATTTTAAGGCCAGTCTACTCAAAAGCAAAACAAAAAAACTCCTGCTAAAGTAGTACCAAATGAAAGAATATAAACTTACAAGTGTGCTAAGGAATTTAGTAGTCAACCATAGCCCTGCACTTGGGGATTAAATGAAGTCAGGCAAGCTGACTTGGCATGGCCTCCACTCTGATCCTCTTATTTAGGTGGTAAAAGAATTAGTATGTGAGAACACTATGGTTTCAGAGGGATGAAATCACAGTTCTTGGCTTTTATGTGTTTAAGGATAAGTTTTCTTATGTCAAATAGGCTTTAACGAACAGCACTAAAGCAGGAAAAAACAAAGCAACAACATCAATACATGGGAGGCTAAGTGCTCTTAGTTCCCAATGAACAAGCCAGGGCCTATGGGCACATGCAGTCATTCAAAGAACTGGTCAGCTGGAGTGCTGCATGCCCTTGGTTAACAGTGAGAATCAGTCCGTGCTACTGTGGTGACCAAATGGACTCCCACAGAACGTGTAGGCAGCAGGAGCCAATGAAATCACTATCACGAGGGTGACACTGTTCCAATTTTGAATTTGGCAACTTTGGTGGAGAGAAAAAGCAGACATGGCACATAATGTGAGCCCTGAAGCCAGACTCCTAGGTTTGATTTCTAGTTCGACCTCTTGGAAGTGGCTCTAACTCTTGGCCAAGTGACTTGGTTCTTTCCTCTGTTCACTCATCTTAAAGTGAGTGACAGCATTTCCCATCTCATCCGGTATGGTGAGGATTATATGCATGAATATATCAAAAGTACTTATAATGACCACTGGATGTACTATTAACGATACATTGGTTCTTATTGCAACCACTTACACCTACTACCGATTACACTTCCTTTCTCCTCCCCCCACACTGTTTCCTGACCTGACCGGTACAGTGGATGATTTGTGCAGCCTTCCCACACCTGGGCATGCATTTCTGTCAGCAAATCAAAGAACCATCACTTCTCCAGGGAGTGACCTACTGAGGAACTGCTGGTAATTCACTGTGGTTGAGGAAAAACAATTTCCTAAAAAGATTATATTTGTGTGTGCACATGTGTGTGTACATGCCATGAAGGGACCACTTGTGGCTCTCTGTTCTCTCCTTCACCCACTGAGTCTCTAACTCAGGCTGCCAGGCTTGTTGGCAAGCACCTGTCTCTGCCGAGCCATCTTGCCAGACTGTAATACAACTTTCTTGAAATGGCAGTGTTCAGGAGAGCTACTTCCCAAAAGAAGTGCACCGAAAGATACTCGTTTCATTTCAAATGACAGTTTTCTAACTGTAACAGCAGAGCCCCTGTGACAGGAGCATGGAGAACAAATAATGAGGGCATTGCTCAACCAAAACACAGCCGTTCCCACGTCCCCACACCTTGGCTTGCTGAAGTGAAGCTTCCTTACTGCTTAAGCCAATTTTTGTAGGAGTTTTCGTTACTGACTTCAAAGCACTGTAACTGACAGGAAGTTCTTTAGTGTCTGCTGTGCTTGAGTTACTTTACAGGAAGCATGAACTATACACTTGTGAACTGGATTCTCAATAAGGTTTTCGAAATGCTTCAGGGAGACAAACTATGAAGACTCAAACAAACTAGGAGCAGCAGGCACTAACTAGTAAGGGCTTGGATTAAGATAAGCTGACAATACAATATAGGAGGTCATAAATGAGAAGTGGCCTCATATGTAAACTATATGAACTATATGACAAATTATATGATGAACTGTATGATGAACTATATGTCAAACTATAGGATGAACTATATGATAAACTATATGATCTACATGACAAATTATATGATGAACATGGAAACTATGGACGGGCAGGGGAGTGAAGGAAGCCCTGAGTGAATTGTGCTGTTGACATGGGCATGTCCATGTGAAGGACCCCAGAGCCTCAGAAGCTTGGAGGGATGGCAAAACCTCCCTGCCACCTTGGAGGCTCAGAAGGAAATGGCAGTGCCTTTTTTGAGGAACCAGGTGTGAGTGTTGACAGTGTGTACAGAAAATGTCCACCATAGCTTCTTTCCCTCCCCAGACAGTTATGGCCTGAAGACTGCTCCACAAGAGAGACCACTCCTACAGAGAAGAGCTGTGCCTGTCCCCTTGATCTGGCTGTCGGCCATAACCCTGCCATTGTTCAACTCTCTATACTGAACACTCTGAGCTTCTGGGTGCTGAGGCTTTCCCAGCCAAGAGCCCAGACCACCTGACCCAGCTTCTCCATCTGTCATTGTTTTTTTCATTCTTTCACTGCCTCAGTTAGATCCAAGTCCCGGGAGCCATGCTGGATGCAGAAGACTATAAATGAGGGAGAGGCGATTCAGGTTGTATTCATTTCTAGGGTCAACAGTGTGAAAACACCATATTTGGGGTGGCTTAAAACAACAGAAATCCTTCTTTCAAAATCGTGGTCTACAGTCAGTATTGCTGCTGTCTAGTCTGTGCTGGGGCCACTTGTTTGTAGATGGAGGCCTATTGCTGTGTCTTTACATCCCTCGTCTCTCAAGGAAGACGAATCAGAGCCCACCTTAATGACTTTATCTGACTTAACCAACCTTCTATAAAGGCCCTATCTACAAACACAAAATTTGAGAAATTGGGGACTAGAGATTTAACACATCAATCTTAAGGGACACAATTCAGTTCAAAACAGGGACCAAAAAAAAAAGATATTTAAGAGTTAAGAGTTAGAGATTTTTGAGAGATGAAATTGGATGACTACATTAGGATTTGAATTGTTGGCCTAGATTTTGTTTTGAGGTATTCATCAGAAAAGACCACTTAGTTGTGGGTTCAAGTAAATAGAAAGCCTTTATTAGCTGGCTAGTGACTGCACTGGATGTTTGGACAGACTGAGTACAGTCTTTTAAACACAGGGTGAGCTTTTAAACACAAATCCAAATCCTAGATTGACAGACCTAAGTCAGCAAGAACAGTTAACCAAAAGTGGAACTACAGAAGCAAGGTCAGTCCACTGAGGGACTTTCCCAGAACTACAAACTGTGATGGATGAGGTCTTTGATTCTGGCAGGCGTTGCTGCCATGTGCTGGGTTGGTACTAAGGCTGGAGTGGAACTTCCACCACACTGTCAGTGGTGCTGAGGTCTGGGACTGTTACAGTTTCACTCCTGCAGCAGCAAAGGGGGCAATGTAGATCCTAGAATAATATGTCAGCAGCATGGCACAAGGCTCAGCAGCAGCAAGCGAAACTTGGTTAGAACTGCAGCCTACACTGGTGCTGGTGAGGGGAACAGAGGGCTCAGGTCAACCTATCATAAAAATATGTCAAGAGCCATGTTTAGTGCATCACTGTCCACAACAGCAGGTGCCCAACTGCAGAAGAATGGGTAAAGAAAATGTACATAGCTGCAATGAAAGTGTTTTCAGCTAGAAAGAACAAAGTTATGCCATTCACAGGTAAATGGAAGTAACTGAAAATAAGGAAATTTAGTCTCAAAAAGACAAATATGTCTTCTCTCATAAATAGTTCCTATATTTTAAATAGGTAAAATCATGTTATGTATATATGAAAGGGGAGGCAAAACACTCTAGGAAAAAGGGGGATTAACGGAAGAGGGGAAGAGGGAAAAAGAGGAAAGAGGCATATGAAAGTTAATATACTCAATGTGCAACATATACTTGTATAAATACCCTTATATATTACAGTATTGTGTGCAATGAATACATGCAGTGAAATATTAAAACCAGTCTCCCAGAAAGAGCACAAAGATCAAGTAGATTGGATCACTGGACAGTCTCCAGGGTACTGTGTATGGCTGAGGGTCAGAAGCTTACAGCTTCACTGAGAACCCAGAATAGACAAACAGCTTGTAAATATGCTACACTGCCCTGTGGTCTCTCAGAAGAGTCAACAGCAGAGCAGATCTCTTCAGCTCTGGGTGGAACAGATCCTTCCTGTTCCAAATTGTCCAGATCTGTATCCTCAACATCTCAGAGTCAGTTCTCAACTGCATATTATAAAGATATTTTCTAAATGTTCTATACATTTGAAGTAAGACATCCAGAGCCTATACCACATTTCCCCAAACATGTTCTGCTCATTAAAAATGTTAAACAATTATTTTATGTGTATTGGCGTTTTGTCTACATGCATGCCTGTGCAATGTATTCCCAGAGCTCACAGAAGCCAGAGAGCACTGGATCTCCTGGAACTAGAGCTGTAGAGAGGTCTATGAGCTGCCACATGGGTACTGGGATTCTGCTGAACCATCTTTCCAGCCTTCTAGTGATTTTTATAGCAATTTCCACTTTTCTACATGAGACAGAAGCAATAGTACAAGAATGTCAGGCCAAAGATTACTTGGGAGCCAGAGAGAATGAAGGATGAGAATAATTTGGTTACCAAGATAGTAAGGGAGTTTGGGAAAACTGAAAAAGCTCTTGAGTATCTTACAAATGCTCATGACAGTATAGACGTGAAAGGCACATCCTTCAGAGACAGTCAGCCCCAGCCAGTACTGGTCAGTTCTGTTCTAAGATTTAGCACTACCTATACAATCTTATATAAAACTTAAATTTCCTTCATAATTTTACATTTTTTTTGAGCTACAGTTCAGAGTAACTGGGGAAAACAACCCAGGGCCTCTCAGGGGATAATTATCTGTGAGCCACTTTTACTTGTATCTTTACTTCCTTCACAAGAACTGCTACTCACGCAGAGGCAGAAGGGTCGAATGCAAGGTTAGTTTTAAGTTTCTGTCAATAAGACTAAAGCAAGGGACTCACCAGTCTTCTTCAGGAATGCCTTTATTTCACTGGAACGAGAGCACTAACCTGGCCTGGCAGGTTGGTTTTTGTTTTTTATCACAGTGAACACACAGCTCCGGCAATAATTCCCAGTGCCCGCCATACAAGATGGGAAGGGTGGCTGCTGATTAGAAGAACAATATGAAATAGGCTACCAAGAAACCAGGCTTCAGAATGGTAGCGTCTTACATTCCACATAGAACTTCCAGTGCTTCTCCATTACATGGCTTGGCAGAAGCTCTTGGTCGCTGATTGAAAGTATTTCTTTTATCTGTAGATAATGAGGGAAACTTTGCATTGACTTTCTGGAAGTGCCTGTTAAAATAGGAATCAAAATTAAAACCGGTCTTTTACAATGTAAGAGTTAAACATAGTTGTTACATATTCTAGAATCTAGTCAGTCCATACCCGAGCATACTTGATAAGTTTTCTGACCAGGACATTCATCATTCTACTTTCTATACCTGAGACAAACCTATGGGAGGGAGGAAAGGAGCATGCACTGGTGGGATTGGGGAGAGGGGAGTTAGGAGGAGGAGAGAGCTGTTTGTAGTCTAAAATTATAGCAGAAAAAGCATGAAGGAAACTTTGGAGGGTAGCTGAATAAGGCTTCCTAGCCCTCAATTTCCAATAAGTTGTGAATAAAACAAATGTGAAGACTAAATGAAATTTTGCATGTATATGACTTAATACATTGTTACTTGGCAGATGACAAACAAAAAATAACTGTTGCCATTATAATGACCACTACTGATTACTGATTAATTATTAATTAGGCTGTTTCCGAATAGAAGACAGATGACCATTGATCTAGTCCTTCGTCTATCATTTATGTGGAGCATGGTCTCAAGGCAACGATACCACCTCTAGCTCTTTGATAAGAAAGAGGGTTCTTTTGCCTCTGCTTCTTGAAAGGGTGAATGATGTTAAACTGGTTGCTTCAATCTCCAATAGTCTCTGAGCTTGGTTATTTGAGTTACTCATCAATTACCGAATCAAATCTTCCTTCACAGAGATGTCAGTGTGTTAAAGCTTCACCAAAGCAGTTTTGGCTAGACACACCAAATAGTCCATTTATTTTATCCGTATCCTATGGATACAAATGCTTCATAAAGTCAGGTATTTGAGGGGCAATGGTGCTTTTGATGACCAGTAACCATCTATATTTCCCCCGGAAGTTGCCTGTCTGTGACTTTCCCTCTCACCTGACTTGGCTCATGTGCTTTGGGCTGTATTTATTCTCAACTTCTTCATTCATTTACACCTGTACCAAATCAGGAGATAACTCAGTGACAGGATCACAATCCCTTCAGAGGATACAATGAGATTTCTGCCGAGTCTTTGGGGAAGAGTCACAGATAAGTCCCCCTTCTAGACTTGAGCCAACAGGCAGACAGCCTTGGGTAAAGAGAGGCTGTCATTTTTTAAATATGGGTGTCTCATGCATCTCAGGCTAGCGTGAATTCACCACAAAACAGGACCCTGAACTTCTGATCCCCCCCTCCCCGCATTAACTTCCTGAATGGTAGATCACAAGTATTTATCACTATACCAGGTTTCTGGGATTGCATTTAGAAGTTGAAAGAGGGAAATTCTGTTTAGTGATGCTGTCTGAAACCTCAATAAAGCCTGTAGATCTTCCCTGGCCTTTACTGACATGTACATGTGTCAATAAAATTTCATTTTTTAGTGGTTTAGGTCAGTCCGAGTGGGGTTTGAAACTGTCACTTACAGACTGCGGTCAGCTCAGTCAGTAACGTTCTCAATTGACTATTGTCATAAAGACCTAAGTTTGATTCCCCAGAACTCAGGGGAAGAAAACAAAGAAAGAAAAAACAAACAAAACCCCCAAAACCAGGTATAGAGGGCAATGGTATATTTTGTAATCCCAGCAGAGAGGGTGCAGTGATGGTAGGTGGATCCCTGCACTGGCCACCCAGCTTAGCTTTCTTGGTAAATTCCAGGCCAATGAGAACTTGTTTTAAAAACAAAACCAAAAAACAAACAAACAACCCACAACAAAAGAAACAAAGGAAAAAATAAAACAAAATAAAAACCAAGGTAGACAGCAACTGAACAGTAGCCAAGGCTAACTTCTGGCTGCCACATGCACCCACATCTACACACACCTGAGCACACAACCTGTTACTACAACTGAATGCTTTTTACATTTTAAAATATGTTCCTTATATAAATATATAATCCTCATATTAATTGCAGAGGGCAAAAATACACAGATAAGCATTGGAGAAGCCAGGAAAGTTAAACTCTCAGGCATCCTTAAAAGGAAAGAGATGTTTAACCTGTCCTCCTGGAATCCAGGAATGGATGTAGTTTACAACCTGGTGATCCTTTGCTGTCTGATGAGCCAGACTCTGCTTGTATCTCCCAGAAATTTATATTTTACTTGACCCAGATCCTTCCCCTATAAATCCTGAGCATTACTTCTAAGACATAAAACTCATCCTTGGGAGAGATGTTACTTGTACTTTACGACAGCCCAAGTGACTTCTGTGTCCTCTTAGGGCCAGGCTGGCCTGACACCTACAGGGATTATGTTCACCTCAGTCATACTCCCTACACCCTTATTTTGAACACTGTTTTAAAGTCAACAAGAACCCATCTTACAAAGCTGTATGTACTCTGCAAAGAGCTTCAATGTAAACATGTCTTAAGCTCTGTTGTACTCAACAGTCTGAGCTGTTACCTGAAAACCCTTTCCCAAAACTGTGCTATGCTTAAATGTGCAAAAATATACAACCTGACACCAGACTCTTGAAATCTTGGTCCAGCACTGGTTTTCTAAATTGAGCTGAACCGAGTTTCATTCTTCCCTCACCCAGACTGTCTCCCTGCTGGCTGTAAAGCTGTGTTTTCGTAGATCTCCAGCTCAACAGATGGGCTTTGGGAATCCTGCTCAAGGTCCTAAGTAATTGAGACTTTGGGCATGTATCAACAAACCCCGTTTTCAGAAACAAGGTATCCCACAAAAATTGGGAATGGGAGATATTTCTAAGTTTGTAAAATTCACAGCGGTAAGGCACTGCCCGCCCTTATCTCCACAGACAGACACTGCACCTACATTTGTTATGTTCTGAGTGTTCAATCCATCTGTGACAGTTTATTTCTAATTTATGCTTTATTTCAGTCATGTGCAATTACTTCTGCAGGACTGCTATTTGTAAGCTAAGTGACGAGGCTGCGGATGTGTACATACTTCATTTTTCAGACATGTCTGCCAGTGTCCACCTAAAGTCCTCATTTACAACTGCGAGTATATGAGTATCGATGACGATGCCTATTTTCTTCTCCATATCCTTATTGATACTGCATAGTCTAAATTTTTAAAAGCTATCCCACTCTGGTTATACAAAATAAAACTACTGTTTTCATTGATACCTTTCTGATGGCTAGTATGAGCATCTTTCACATGGACCTAGAGCCCTTTCAAATCTCTAGACCTAGGAAGATGCCTGCTAAAGTTTCTGTTGGCAGTGACTGAGCAGGTAGCAAACCAGAGTATGTCAGGAATTTAATCTGTACATGGATCAAATTTCTGCTTCAAAACTGTATTCTCTGCTCACTGGGCGTGAGTACAATGCTTAGTTAAGTCTGTTGCTTCAAGAGGGGAGAGACTTGCTGCAGCATTAGCTCTATATACAAGAACAATTTCAGAGAATCTCTGCCTCATGCTCTCATTCTATGGGCACTAAAACAGAGGGGTTTTTATTTGTTTATTTTGAGATGAGCTCTCATGATACTGCTCAAGCTGGTCTTGAACTTATGGGAGAAACAGGGATCTATTGGCACACCAAACTTGGGGATTCCTGTATGTGGCTGCAAAGGGGCAGAGCAGCAAGGCCCCAGCTGAGAGGGCACATACCGATGCTGATGCACAGTACCCTACTACCTCAGGACCCAGACGACAGGGCACATACCAATGATGATGCACAATACCCTACTACCTCAGGACCCAGACGACAGGGCACACGCCGATGCTGATGCACAGTACCCTACGACCTCAGAGCCCAGACGACAGGGCACACACCGATGCTGATGCACAGTACCCTACTATCTCAGGCCAAGACTCCTTTATTGATTCAAGCTCTTTACAATTAGCCCAACTTTTAATTATAACATACTTTTTTTTTTTAAAATCCAGTGTTCAGTCAGGCCCACTGCTTCAATTTTCAGTGTAAAGTTCCTTGTAATATGTGAAATTATCCAACATAATTTGCTGTGTCTAAACTAGTGTTTTCTCTATTTACAGTGTTGTGGTTTGGGTATGAAATGTTCTCCACAGGCTCTTATTTTGATAGTTGGTTGCTCGCTGGCAGTGCTAATTTGGGAGGTCTGGAAACTTGAGTGGGCAGAGCCCTGATGATGAAGTAGGTCACTGAAGGAAGGTCCTGGAGCACATGTTACCCCTGGCTACTGCCTCTCCTGCTTTTTGATTCCTGGTCAGCCATGAAGGGGACATTTCGGAACCATCGTGTCTTTCTAAAGCACATGGCACTAAGCAACCACAGACTTTGAAACTGGGAGTCGAAAGAAAGCTTGCTCCTCTCAAGCTGTTTCTTCCAGGCATTTCACTTCAGTGACATTAAAAGTGACAGGTAGTTTGCTACCTTAAGAGCTCTTCTGGCAGAAACTATTGGTTCCTTCCTTTTTGGCTTTTTCTTGAGCCAGCTGACAGAATGCTGGCTAATACATTATAAGGGAAACTTTCCTGGCAGCTATGTGTGGAATTTGACTAAATCCTGGCCAATGAAGTGTATGCCATGGTTCTGGGTTAGACTTTTGGCGCAATTCCTTAAGGTTGCCTCCTAATGTCTAGAGTTCAGATGTGATGGCTTGAGTTGAGCTAAGAACATAGTATTAAAGACGATGGAGCAGAACAACAGGGTGACTGTGCTGCCATTACACTTGCTGTACATTGCCAATATACAAACTTCCCTCTGACAGAATTGTATATATTTTGTTGGTGGGGGCAGGGCATGCAGAAGCCACAGAGCACACATGAGGACCGTTTTTGGGAGTGAGTTTTCTCCTTCACCCTGTCGGTTGAGAGACTGAACTCAACTAGTCAGGCTTAGCAGAAAGTGCTTTAATCTGGTGAGCCATAACACCAATCAAAAAATTCCCCTGCCCACTGCCAATTATATTTTTTCTTTTCTGAAAAAAAAAAGAAATGGATATGTAGTTTTGAATGTCTATTTTGAAACAGTCTTTTGAAAAGTAAGTAGTCAGAAACAGTTCTAGAATTAATGTTTCTTCTGGGACTCCAGTTGGGCCTGTTCCTATCCCAAAACCTGCTGTTTTCTGGGATTTTGTTGCTGAGTTTTCAGCTTTAAAAAAAAAAAGCTTTTTTATTGAAAAAAAATTCATACATTATTTTGGTCATGTTTTTCCCTCTCTCAATTCCTTCCATGTCTTCCTCACTTCTCTAACCACCCAAATTTATGTTCTTTTTTCTCCTTAGAAAAAAAAAACCAGAACAAAACCAAAATGACAAAGCCCCAAGAAACACACACAATCCTTGCAAACCACACAAATGAAGATCAAAATAAACAAGCAAAAAAGTGTTCAAATAGAGCAAAATGAGACAAAAAGTCCACAAAAATAAGATTGAGTTCATTTTGTATTAGCAAACTACTCCTGAGCATGGGTCTGCCCTGAAGTGGTAAACTACCCAGTGAGACTCCATCGGTAAATGGTGCGGGAGACTTGTCTGTTTCTGTCAATCATGTTTTAAATAAATGCTGATTGGCCAGGTAGGAAGTATAGGCAGGTCAAACAGACAGGAAGTAGAGGCAGGGTAAGGAGAAAGTCTGGGAAGCAGGAAGCTTCCCTGGCATTCTTGCGAAGATCTCCAACAAGGCAAATTTTAGCAGCCCAGCTGAGAGAAGGTACTGGCTATGTGGCTGACAATGGGTTAATATAAGTTATGGGAGCTGGTAGGAAGACTGAGCTAATGGGCCAATCAGTTAATAACCTAATATAGACTCTCTGTGTGATTTCTTTGGGGCTTGCCAGCTGTGGGGTACCGGGCGGGACAATAACCCCAATGAGCAGGCCCCTTATGTTACAGGTAAAATGTTGATATTTTCTTTTCTGGGGGTATCTGTTGCAGAGTTTCTTGGTTCATGGTAGAAGTCCACGTCTACTTCTCCTCCCTCTCAGTGCGGGACCCTGTCTGGTGGAAGTCCACGTCCACTTCCCCCTCTCAATACAGGACCCCGTCTGGTGGAAGTCCACATCTGCTTCCCCTTCTCAGTACTGGACCCTGTCTGGTGGAAGTCCACGTCTACTTCCCCCTCTCAGTGCTGGACTCCGTCTGGTGGAAGTCCATGTCCGCTTCCCCCTCTCAGTGCTGGACCCCGTCTGGTGGAAGTCCACGTCCACTTCCCCCTTTCAGTGCTGGACCCTGTCTGGTAGAAGTCCACGTCCACTTCCCCCTCTCAATACAGGACCCCGCCTGGTGGAAGTCCATGTCTGCTTCCCCTTCTCAGTACTGGACTCGGTCTGGTGGAAGTCCACGTCTGCTTCCCCTTCTCAGTGCTGGGACTCCGTCTGGTGGAAGTCCACGTCCACTTCCCCTTCTCAGTGCTGGGACTCTGTCTGGCATGAACCTGTGTGGGTCCTGTGAGTGGGGCGCTGCCACAGTCTCTGTGGGACCAAGTGCTCCAAAGTTTCTCACTCTCTGCACATTATCTAGTGGTGGATCTCTATGTCAGCTCCTATCTCCTGAAATAAGGTTCTGACGAGGGCCAAGCTAAGCACTGGTCTACGAATACAGGATATGTTGTCAGGAGTAATTTAATCACCATATTCCTTTAGCAGAATAATATATTGGGTTTCCTCTAGGTCCATGACCTAGCTAGTTTCATGTCCATGGTCACGTTAGCAGTGTCAGGTATAGGTTCCACCTCACCAAGTGGGCCTTAAATCCAATCAGAGAGTTGTTGGTAGCTCCCATACTATTGCACCAGTATATCTTGCAAGCAGGTCACTGTTGCAAGTTGCAGGGACTGTAGCTGGGAGATATTGTTAATCACCTTTCTCCTCTGGCAATGTGCAGAGTGCCTTCCAGGATCAGTCAATAGGGCTGAGGGACCACATCAACTTTTTCATGTTCCATGACATGAGTAATGCCACCCTCTGCACATCATTTAGTTTCAGGTCTTTGTGTTAGCCTTCATCTATGGCAAGAAGCTTCTCTGATGAGGGCTGAGGAAGGTTCTGATCTATGAATATAGCAGCCTTACTATGTTTGGGGGTTTCCATGGAGCTCCTATGTTTAATGACTCAAGATATAACCCATTTCTGGCACAGAGGTTTTACTTAGTGACATAAGATGTCTTGTTGGGACAATGTATCCTCTATTCTTTGGTGACTCCATTTATATCCCTTTTATCTAGGTAGATATTTTGGGAAGCTTTTTTAGTAGCAGGTTTCCACACGGATTCTCACATGGTTTTCAGTATCAGTTGTCATTCCCCATATTCCCTACTCTACCCTTCTCTTGCATCCGCCTATTTATTCCTCCTATTCTGATTTCCTTTGTTTCCCCATAACAATGTATTCTATTTTCCCAACAATCATCTGTTGTTTCTTTATTTAGTCTGTTTATGTGGCAGACTATTTATAACATAAATATTTAGATATGTATATTGAACTATCCCTGGACTCTCTGAGATGAAGTCAATTTGACCATTGTGGATATTCTTTTCAATGTGTTCTTGGGTTCTGATTGAAAATACTTTATTGAGAATTTTGTATTGATGTTCATAAGAAAGATTTATCTATAATTTTCTTTTTGTTGTTGTTGAGTCTTTGTGTAGTTTTGATATTAGAGTAATAGTGGCCTTGTAAAAGGATTTAGGAAATGTTCCTTAAGTTTCCATTTTGTGGAATAATTTGAGGAGGATTGTGTCTTTCTTTTAAGGTCTGGTAGAATTCTGCACTGGATTCATTTTTTTCTTTGTTGTTGTTGTTGTTATTTATTTTTGGTTGAGTGAGGGGAATCTGGAGTTCTGTACCTTGAGAAGCACTCCTTTTTTTTATATTGGGGACATTTTCTTCAATGATTGTGTTAAAAGTATTTTCTGTTCCTCTAATCTGTTCTTCCTTCCTCTTTCCCTGGTATTCTCATGGTGCCCCACATTTCCAGCATGTTTTGTACATGGATTTTTTTAGACTTCACATTTTCTTTGACTGAGTTATCTGTTTCTTCTACTTTGTATTCAAAAGCCAAGATTCTCTCATCCATATTTTGTAATCTGTTAGTGAGGTTTACCTTTTGTTTGACATCCTAAATCTTTCATTTCTAGTTTGATTTCAATTTCTGTTTTCTTTAGTAGTTCTATTTATTTGCTTAATTATGTTTTCCTATCTTGAATTGTTTGTATTAATTCAAACTGAATTTCTAGGTTCACGAACTAGGCAAAATAATATAAAGGCAACTTTCATGGTAACTAGTTACCAGAATTAGTACTTCAGCAGATATGTTAATTTGGTTTGGTTAAAAGTAATTTTTAGTTTTGCTTTTCCCCCACGTTTTAATTTTTTTCACTTAATAGAAGAAAAGTAAATATCACTAGATTTGTTTTCCCAACCCAGCTTACTTCTGAAATCTCACTGATCAGTTCTTTTCATTTAACCTATTTTACCTCTTTAATTCTTAGATTTATTATCTATATACTAGGCCCCAAGTTCATATTTGCATATGGTGAAGTTTAACTCAGACTTCCAGGACTTGGTCTTATGAGCTAAGCACTACATTTCATTAGGATTTTGGAACGAAACTTGACTTAGTCTGGTTTGAAATGGAAAACACCGTATTAGACCTACAGATGTATTTCATTCTAATGAGCTCTATTTACTCCCAGAACTTTTGACATTTTGACTTTTGTTATTTTTCCCTCCTATCAACTGACCAACTGTTTGACACCAACTCGATGGCTCTTGTAGTTTGACTCTTGAACGTCTGTCTTCCGAAGGCTATGCTGATATAATGGTGTTGAGAGGTGGTGGTGGAACCTCTGAAAAGTGGGGCCTACGTTAAGTAAGGTTCTTAGGATACTGAAGACATGCCCCTGGATACTGTGGGACCATACCTCCTCTCTCTTTTGCTTCTTGGCCATGCTAGCCATGAGGTAAAAGGGGTTATCCCATGCTCCTGCTATAGCATACCTACCTTTTCACAGGCCTAAAGTAACTGGTTAAATCACTGGCCACTAGTGGTTAACTCAATATTAGCTCTTCTCTTTCATAAAGCCTGAAGATAGAGTTGAAGGTTCTAAGTGTCCAATCAAAGCTTGGTCTCTCTGAAGATCAGCTCCCCTCTTGAAGCTATCCAGGAACCAGTCATGATCCATCTCAGAAAAAGACATTACTATCATCCTTATCATTTTGGAAATTCCAAAGATTTAAGGAGTTCTGTGCCAGGAACCAGAGACAAACCAAATTCTTCCCATTACAAATGTAATTCCAACCACTGACAAATGATCAACAATTATTTTAACAGGTCGCAGGATGCTTGGTGTTCACTGTGAAGTTGACAGGATGAAGAGTTATCCAAAGTGTGTTGGTTATAGCTTCCAGAGAATTCAATCACCAGGATTCCAACTTAAGGAAAGACTTAATACCTTGATGTGTTTCTGGGAGATGATAGAAGGATAGGAAATGAGGCCCAGGTAGAGGAAGCAGGCTGTGGGGGGGGGTGTATCCTGGAATAGGGTTCTATCTTTCTCTGGCCTCTTTTTGAATTCCCTGTTTCCTGTCCATTATGAGACAAAGCAAGTCCTTCTCCACATGCTCCTGCTAGTATGATGCTTTGCCCAAGCTTATGAGACTGAAGTGTTTGTGAGTTTAAACATAAGCCATTATATTCTCTCTCTCTCTCTCTCTCTCTCTCTCTCTCTCTCTCTCTCTCTCTCTCTCTCTCACACACACACACACACACACACACACACAGAGAGATTGGAGTAATTGATTTGAAATGTAAAGCATTTAGTTTTTTGTCCATTTGATCAAATAGAAAGAAGAAACCCAGAGTTACTATAAAGAAGAGGTTTAATATATATATACTTCTCAGAGGCCTGTAGACAAGGCAAACCTTCATGTTTGTTCTCTCTCCCTCCCCCCACCCAACTTATGAGTTGGGTTCAAGTAGTGTTAATCATGATGCCTGAGTGAGAAACTATGATTAAAACAATGAAAAATAATTCAGAGTTGTAAATAAGAGCTGAAATAAATAACCTTGGTACTCTTGCTTCAGGCTTTGGTTTTTAACCACATAAAGCAGGAACACCCCTGACTGCATCAATTCTATCAGACACTTTCAGAGAAAGAAAGAAAAACAGCAGCACTGGCATGACTCTGTCTTCTCAACTCATTTTTGATAACGTTACCAGTAGATCAACAATCATTTTGTTATAATCTGGAAAAGCATGTTATGATTTTTCCTGGAAAAGCACATTGTTTCTAAGAGACAAAAAGACATCAGGACTCTTTAATACGTAATTAGTATGTTAAAGTGATGGTTTCTAAAACAGCTCAATGTTCTTTCTCTTTCCTATATAATATTAACTTAATGTTGATTTGTTTTGAGTATCTCGGTATAACAAATATATAAAATGGGCCTGCACTTTTTGAGACAGGATGTCACTCCATAGCACAGTCTGGTTTGGAGTTTGCAATCCTCCTGCCTTGGCCTCCTGTGTGCTAGAATTATCAGTTTGCATCATATTCCATCTGGCTTCAAGAAGTCTTAAGATGGCCAGATTAAAAACTTAGAATCTTATTTTTCCATGATTTAAGATTCTCTTGATACAAGTCAAGTGATACATATACATATGCACACATGCATACATATACATACATTAAGGAAGATGCTCTGTGTTCTGTAAAATGTTATAAATGTCATCTGATTGTTTTAAATTTAAGAAACAATGATGAACGAAGCTGAAGAGACTTCTCATGAAGAGGAAGAGCGGGAATACGACAGTGAATGTGTGTGCTCTCTAATTTCTGACTGAAAAGATAGGAAGGGCCATTACCTCTACCACCCCACAATTAGAAGCAGAAATTCTAGATGAAAGAGAAGATACTAACTATGCTGGCAGGATGGGCCAGTAGGTAAAGGACCAGTGTTTGATCCTCTGAACCACATGGTAGATGAAGTGAACTGATGGCTGCTAGTTGTCCATTGACCTCCACATGCATACCATGGCATGCAAGTGTACACACACACACACACACACACACACACACACACACACAGAGAGAGAGAGAGAGAGAGAGAGAGAGAGAATAAATATTTTAAAAGAGGTAATTGTAACTAAAATTCCATTTACCATTTGTTGAATTCCTTCAAATTCTATTATAGTCTTTGAGATCTTGACATGCCTATTTATTAATTAAGATCATCCAACTAAATCCTGTTTTAAAGAAGAGTTCTTTGGATCATAATCATGTTTACATTCATCTATTCATACATTCAATGAATATTAGTTAATGGATATTTATTGGAAGTTAAGGTGTGGTGAACATTGGGGAGTATATGAAATAAGAGCCTATAAAAATCTTTTTGAACTCAAAGATGTGTTGCATTCTTTTATGTTGCATTGTTTAACTCTGTGAAGCTGTGATTCTTTGCCTGCCTAAATCACCTGATGGTCTAATGAAGTGCTGAACGGCCAACAGCAAGGCAGGAGAGACTGATAGGTGGGGCTGGCAGGCAGCGAGAACACATAGAAGGAGAAATCTGAGAAAAGAAGAAAGAGCTATCAAGTAGCAAGAAAAGAAGGGGCCAGCCACCCAGTCAGCCTCCGAGTAAAAGTGAAAAAGTAAGATATACAGAAGTAAGGAAAGGTAAAAGATAGATGGGATAATTTAAGTTAAGAAAAGCTGGTTTGAAATAAGCCAAGCTAAGGCTGGGCATTTATAAGAAAGAATAAGACTCCATGTGTGATTTATTTAGGGGCTGGTTGGCGACCTCTCTCCTCCCCCCCCCAAAAAAAACCCCAAAAGAGTAAAAAGAGCAAAACAACCACCAATATCTGTCCTAGCTGTAAGAGGTGTAAACTGCTCTTTCTAACTGCCTCCTTTCCTCATTTCTTCAAAAAACACTCTTTGAAGAATGGTCACTGGAAACATAAGAGAACAGATTTTG
The DNA here is from genome assembly GCA_028555095.1 of Dicrostonyx torquatus. Lineage (NCBI taxonomy): Eukaryota > Metazoa > Chordata > Mammalia > Rodentia > Cricetidae > Dicrostonyx > Dicrostonyx torquatus. The sequence continues at coordinate 3,981,105 of JAQHUG010000088.1, read as the reverse complement.
CTTATGATCTGGGGTGGGCTCATGAAGTCCCCACATGGGTTGGTCTGGTCTCTATAGTGTGAGAGACAAGTCTTCATTTCCCTAACTTAATATGTAAGAAAAGAGAAATATTCTCTCTTGAATGTTTCTCTTGCAGTTGGGTTAAGACATTTTATATATATATATATTTTATATATATATTTAATATATATATATATTTTAAACTTACACTGTCAGGTATAAAATAGGGACACAAAAATCCTAACCATGGGAGAGGGTTGAAGGGGAGGGGAGGGGAGAGGAAGGGAGGGAAGCAGAGAAAAATGTATAGCTCATAAGATCAATAAAAAAAGAAAATTGAAATGGAACTCCAACCGCTGCCTGTGGCACCCATCAAGGGTCTGTCTGTGAAGTTACAGGCTCATATCAAGTAGAGAGAAGCTGGATGCCCTGATGGTACATCTACAGCTTTCAAATTAGCATACATATTTCTGGAAGTATCTGAAGTAAAGAAAAATCAGGATTTTTGGAAAGAAATTAATAGTAAGAAATTGTTTATATTATAAGAAATAGGGGAAAAATTAGGAAGCAGATGGCCATCATGATATAAACCAAAATATACAGCTAGCTTTTTTGATTTCCAGGTTAGAAAGTAGGAGATAGGTTTGCTGGACTCTCCTGGAAATAGCTGTGTGATGTGTGTTATAAAAATGACTTGAGAAGATGTCACACCACAGTGCATTATTCCACTTTATAAAACATTTAGAATAACACATCCATTCACAGAAAGCAGCTCCCAGGGATGGGGGATGTGGAGGATGGGGAGTAACTGCTGACTTGGAAGAGGAGTCTCTGGAGACCACAAAAGTGTTCTGAAACTACACAGAGGTGGTAGTTGCACGCACTGTGAATGTACCAAGTACCATTTGATTTTTATGTTAAAATTGGGGAGAAAGAAGTAGGACTTTCCCCGCAAGTCTGGATACTCCCATGCCACAACTACAAAATAGGTACTGGGCTACATGTACCTGGGAGGCAAGGCTGCTGCTGCTGAGGTGTGTTACACGGCTCTGGAGGAACCGGCTCTTCATCAGAAACATACTTCAAAAGCTCCTTTCCAAGGTATGTTACCTGTGAGTAGTTAAAATGGAATTTAAAAATCATATATTCTATAAGAGGCAAATATATTTATTTCATGAAAAAGTGTGATTTTTGTAAACTATTTATTGTTTCATAATACCACAGATCACAGCCATGTCTAACCTGCCCCCTTTATTTTTATGAAAATATTTTGTTGGGATATAGTTCGCATTCATCTGCTTAACATCTCTGGCTTCTTTCGAGCAGCTAGGAGAGAGTTAAGCTCTTGTGGCGGAACATGTGTCAGTGAAGCCTGACTATAATCACTATCTGCTCCGGTACAGAAGAAAGTCTGCCGACCTTTGCTTACCACCAATTCTCTCATCAGCTCGCGAATGGACAACAGCTAGTAATCTAGTGCCTGCTGCTGTATAACCTAAGAATGAGCACTAGAATAAAACTAACCCTTGAAACTGATGGAAGTTTTCAAGAAATGAGGTATCTGATTGATCACGTTAATAACACCTAAAAAGGTGCTTGTGAATTTAGATATTAATTAATGTGTTATCAGCGTAAAAGCTCAGAGCTTTAAAATATCTGTGTGTAAAAGGGAGGGCAGAGGCAGACTCACGACTATCTATCTACTCGCAGCCAGCACATTCTAATAATCCACTCCCAGAGGGCAGGTTCATGTGGACAGTGTGTCAAGTTTCAATATGAATATTCTTTTCTCTAGAGCACATTTTTGAAACTTCTAAACTTAAGAATGATACCCACATCGGCCTTATATAATGTCTGTGCTCCTGTTTCTGTCACTGCAACTATTTCATTTAAATGAGCTAATGTGTCTTGCTTCCATTCAATCATGAGCTCTTTGAGGACATGCTTTGTGTCATATGCATTTTTATACCCTTAGATGTCACATAGTGCTGGCTGTCATGGAATGAAAGACTTTTAAGTTTCAATTCTTAAGAACGGCTCTTAAATCTGTATCTCAGTTTGATCTTAAAGAATTATTTGCAGCTTATTAAGTTAGGATTGAAAGAGATACTATCCAGCAAACATTTGACATGGTTGCTTGTATATTCTGAGTGCTCAATAATTATTCTTATTAAATTATAAAATAATAATTGTTATTAAATTGAACAGAGTGACCCACAGATAGATCTGTAAGGTAAAGGGACCCTGAGGGCTCAACTCATAGACCTAAGCCTGAAGGTGAAAAAGGGACACACTGGACCTCTCCAGGGTGCCAACCCCTTCTTTCTTGTCACAGAGTGAATAGGCCCATAATTATCAGTCATTTTCAAAGAAGCAATATTAGACACAATGGATCTTATGTTTTTAATGTCCTGAAAATGTCCAACATACTTTACATTCACCGAAGTGCAGGCTGAATACGTTTGCTCTTGGACCTCAGACTGAACCTCCATTTCTACCAGGAAGTGCTGGGTAATACTGAGGTGGTAACTAATGTGGCAAACACAAATGCTGGAAGTAATTAAAACATGCAAAAAACCTAAATTAAAAACCTATTTTTAAAAATTAAGACACTCATTTTATAGATGTTAAGTAAACTAGATCTTGTAGTCAGTTTCTCAAAAATTTCTGACAGGATATAATGTAAGTGGAGACAGAACTGATATGTGTACTTCTCAGACTCAACCGCTGATTTGTCTTTAAAAAAGACTTGTGCACGATGGGCAGGTCCTTAGCTTAAGGCAGATTGCATAGTCGGTGTGAGGCCAGGAAGGACTGGTTTTGCATAGCTACATCTCTGGCCATGTAGCCAGGGCAGGAGTTTCATCACTGTACCATTGGCCTTTGCCAAAAGGAAGATGGAATCTGAAGCAACCTGGAAACCAGGGACTTTCTTCTACCTGAAATCCTGGGGGTAAGATCTAATCGACTGTAATTTTATTACTTAGAGTACATCTTAGGGGGGGTTCTTCTGGGGATTCTGGGTTTTGCCTTACACAGTAGAATTTCATTTTTAGATTTTCTTAACTATATAACCATTGTTCTTAATTCAAAACTCTAGTCACAAAATTACACTATATATATGGAAGATAAAACTTACTGTGACTTGTGTTTTGTACCCAAAAATATCTTCAATAACATTGGCCTGCATTTTGAAATCTAGCTATGGGTCATAGGCAATTCTCAAATATTTCTAATATCTAGTTCATTTAATCCTTATAGAAACCCTATGAGGTAGTGCAATGGATTAAATGCTTCCACGCTTTGCCTGGAAGCACTTTGAGTATCTCATAGAAAGCTGGGTAATCACTAGGCTTTCTCCTTCCTTCCTTCCTTCCTTCCTTCCTTCCTTCCTTCCTTCCTTCCTTCCTTCCTTCCTTCCTTCCTCCCTCCCTCCCTCCCTCCCTCCCTCCCTCTCTCCTTCCCTACCCTAATTTCTTTCTTTTTTTTGGTCTATTACTGAAAAAAATTGGTAGGAAACATAAAAAAATTTCCAGAAAGCCAATTGTATAGGGATTGCATTTCATTCTTATTCCATTATGGAACATTTTTCTAAAACAAAACACTATCCATGTGACTTTTCTGTTTGAGTTAAAAGAATAGACAATTAGACTAAGGAAAAAGAATATATTTTAGTGAGAAAGTATAAGCTGGAGAAAAATCATCTTGGTGAAGCTGTGGTTTCCCATCAGTCAGTGAGGGTGAAGAACAAGTGTTGACAGAATGACTGTGTGCTGGGGGAAATATCTAAATGGAATGTGGTTAGGTAAGGGGTGTAGCCAATGTTGCCTCAAGTATAGTCGGTAATTTTAAAACTGTGACTGATAACACAACAAGCAGTTAAAAATTAAATATGATATAGCTAAAAAAATAGTTGTGTAAACTCTATTAGTAAATTAGTAAAAGCCAACCTGGTCCAGTCAACCTCCCCAGGTTCTTATAAAACCCAAAACAAAGTATGCTTCAGTACAATGTAAATGCTACAAAAAAGATATTTAAAATTTACTTTTTTATTCGATGTGTATGAACCATTGGCCGGCATGCATGTATGGCAGCACTTTTGTGCTCATGCCCTCAGAGGTTAGAGGGCACTGATCCCCAGACCTGGTTACAGACAATTGTGAGCGGCCATGTGGATGCTTGAATAGAACCTGTGTCCTCTGAAGAGCAGCCAGGGCTCTGAACTGCTGAGCCATCTCTCCAGTGCCCAAAGCAGATTGTTGAACGCTGTGAATCTTTTTTTAAGGTCTGAATTTTAAAAATCACTTTATTGTAATGAACTCAGAAATGATATCACATAGCTGTATTACAGTACCACTCAAGCAAACACTGCCTCGCTCTACACTCTATGCATCCCAGAGACCTCTGCGCAGTCAGAATGGCCTTCTCAAGGAGTCCTGTTCAGGGTTTTAGACTTCCACTATCAATTAGAAGAAAAAGACTATGATGGAGTTAAAGCTGGAAAAACAACCAGCTCTGCATCTTCTCTCACAACTCATGTGTCCTGCTTGCATCCTGTAACATCACTGAAGAGTCCCCTTTCTTAGTCTCATGGCATATGCATTTTTCTTTCTGAATCTGAGTGAGCTCAAATAATAATATTTTAATATAATAATAATAATATGTATACTCTAAGTCCATCTACTCTGCTACTACTTTCCTGACTCATTTTTCTTTACAGTTCAATAATAGTCCCATTGTATGTGTACATTTTCATTGTTGAGCCCTTGCTGGTTGATCTGTGTTGACTGCATTTCCTTGCTATCATTAGCAGTGCAGCAGTAAGCACGAATATGTCGCTGTCTCCATTGGTGGATGTGGAGTGCTCAGAGTATATGTGCCCAGGAAGCAGTGGGGTCACATGGTAGTTCTTTTTAATTTTCTGAGGAAACTCTAAATTGATTTCCACACTGGTCACATTAACTTGAACTCTCACCAGCAGAGAATAAGGTTCCTCTTCTACATCCTCTCCACATTTTCTTTCAGACGTCCTGACGACAGCACTCTGATTAGAGTGAGGAATCATTTCACAGTAGTTGAATTTGCATTTCCTGATGACTAGGGATGTCGAACACTTAAAAAATAGTAGTGGTAATTTGTATTTCTTGTTTTGAAAATGGTGTGTTTATGTCATTAGTCCATTTGTTAACTAGCAGTTTGGGGGTATTTCTTTTGATGTTTAATTTTTGCAGATCTTTGTAAATTATGGATATCATCCCTCTGTCTGAAGCACAGTTCATGAAGATTTTCTCCTATTCTGTGGGCTCTTCATGTGCTTGCTGAGTTCCATTGGCTGCACAAACCTTTTATTTCAAGCAGACCATCTAGTGGTACTCTGTCTAGTTCCTGCACTGCTGGTGCTCTATTCTAGCCGACCCCACTGTCTTGAAGAATATGCTTTATGTTTTCCTTCAATGTTTTATATATTTCAGATTTTAAATTAAGGTTTCTGATCTATTTCAAACTGACTTTTGTACAAGGTGAAAAACATGTATCTAATTTTATTCTTTTGCAGTTAGATATCCAGTTTCGTTAACACCATATAGTGTGGTCACTGATGCTCATGGTCTGTGGCAAGCATCCCTCCTCTAATACCACTTCCTGGGCCCTGCAAAGGTTATCAGATTAGAAGCTATGGAACTGGGGTCTGGCACTTTTTATTTTTTGCTTGTTTTGGTTCTTTTGAGACAAGGTCTAGCTATATAGCTCTACTTGCCCTGGAACTTTCTGTGTAGACCAAAATGACCTCACATTAATAGAGATTCCCTTGTCTCTGCCTCCCAAGTGCTAAGACTAAAGGTAGAAGGCACCACACATAGCCACTTCTGGTTTTTAAAGTGATTTTTAATGTATGGATGTTGATCATAACTTAAAAAGAATTGATGAACCAGGCACTAGGGTGATCTGGTCTCTTAACAGAGATGCCTCTGCCTATTGGAATGAACACTAGTAGCTAAGATGGCAGCAGCATCAAGAAACTTCAGTGCTGTCCAATGGGAATAAGCATTAGGATTCCCCTGGCACAGCTGTGTAGCAGTCTACCCTCTGTGTGGGAGGTACGAATCAACTCTGTCTAGTGGCTCTGTCACACTGCGGATGCAGAGCAAGTCTTAGTTTCCTGGTATTTGTATTGGTCAACTAATCATCCCTGGATGTATACCGTCACCATTCTCAGAACTAGTCAGCAGAAATACATACAATTACAAACAGCAAAAATCCCTGGCATCTAGAAGTGACTGTGACTTTAGGAGTTCCCCTAAAGCCCAAAGAAGCAAGGTTTATGGTGAACTTTTTGTTTCTTGTAAAACAACAACAAAAAAACTCAACCTCATAGAAGTCATGTTTCTTAGCCTTGAGCATTTACTAAAAGTGCATGAGTGCCCCGTAGGAAGTGTTAAAGCTTGGCTCTTTTTCTTTTATGCATCTTTGAAGAGTAATACTCTAAGGCTGCTCATATCTGGACAGGTACCTCACATCAAGAACTGTCCTATTTTTAGGGCCCACATTTGCATTATTTCACTACCATATATGTGCTAACCACAGGTCTAGCTGATGCGGCTGACAAGAAATTATCAGAAGCAAGATGATACATTAACGAGGCACTAGTATAGCAGAAGAGCCATATATCATAATCAACTATTCAAAGGCAGGAAACACAGTAGTCATTCCAATGCAAGAAAAGAGAGGAGACAGTGAGTCCTCACTGGGTACACTGTAACATGAGCATGCTGAAGTCAAAAGACTGAAAGCAAACAATCTGCCAGATTGTGAAATATGAGGAAAGATTCTGTGTCAGCAAAGAGTATAATCTATCATAATTTTAAAAAATATTGCAATGAAAGGGACTATTATTAAATTATTATTAACATCAAATTATGAATATGTTGATTGCTAACATTTGTAATGAATTATGCATCAATGAAAAGGACTTGACAAAAAAACTAAGGATGAACTGAAAGTAAATATGTGATCCCAAAGGAGGGAGGAGTTAATCCTTTGGTGGAGAGGAGAGTGGAAGGCATGGCAGTCAGGCGACATAAGGTGTACAAAATCAAAATACGCTGATACAAGTGAAGGAGCTAAAACACATCACTAAAACTACTCTGGTAACGGTCTAGAGGAATGCAGAGTTGGGGGCAGAGCAGGAGCTAGGAGGGTGTAAGCAGAGCTAGGCTGAACAAAAATGAGCAGCCATCCTCTGTGAATTTGTGCTTTGAGGCTCGCTGAAGTGGCTAGTGGAGGCTAGGTGCATCATCTAGTCTCTGGAACGACAATGGTGGTGTTTTAGTTAGGGTTTTTATTGCTGGGATGGCCAAAAGCAACTTAGGGAAGAAACGGTTTATTTGACTTACACTTCCACATCACTGTTCATCATTAAAGGAAGTCAGGACAGGAGCTCAAACAGGGCAGGAACCTGTAGGCAGGAGCTGATGCGGAGTCCCATGACTGGCTTGCAGAACCCAGGACCACCAGACTAGGGATGGCAACATCCACCATGGGCTGGGCCCTCCTTCATTGATCACTAATTGAGAAAATGCCCTACAGGCCTGCCCACAACTAGATCTCATGGAGGCATTTTTCTTAATTGAGGTTCCTGCCTCTCAGATGAGTTTAGCTTATGTTGAGTTGACGTGAAACTATCCAGCACAGATGGATTTGATGATGCGTGCTTCTCTGGGTCAACTATGGTATAAGATGGTTCTTAAAGTAGTGAGATCTTAACTGGGTTTATAATTCAGAAGACAGGACTGAATTAGTAGCCAGGTTACTAAGTCTTAAGGTGTAGGTGAAAATGAGAAAAATAATCTTTGAGAGATTTGAGGATAGTGCCATATTCAAAAGGGGAAGTGTAATGCAGTGTCTGCAAGCCTTTTCCATTCCCTTTGTACTTAGGGAATTTATTTCATGATACTAGTAAAAACACAGCTACCTCATGATCCCTATTTTCTATATGGATTCAGAAAACTGAAGTTTCTTGGGAGAAAAAAAAAAGAGGTGCACAGGTGTGATGAAGTTTCTGAGAGTAGATTAAAAAAACAAGGAAGGGGGTGCAGTCAGCTGTGCTACTTGCCTTGGGCATTGTGGCAAACAACTCTGCAGAAAAAAAAAAAAAGAAGCACATCACAGGAGACTCACTCAGGGCACAAACCAAATCAGTGATCGTTCACATTTCTTGTAGAGATGTTTGAAAGTAAAAAATAAATATTTCCTACTTCATTATGAAGTTAAATTTAAAAATTACTTACCTTACTCCAAGCATAATTCCAGGTCACATAATTGCCACCTCCCAGAAGGTCCTTGAGCCAGGTAACTGGGTTCTGATAAATCTGCCCGTTTTCTACCTTAAGTTTACCACTCAGTAAAACACTGGCTTTGTGGGTAGTCTCCTGAAGAAAAAAACAAAAATAAAGATAAACAATTTTTAAAATATAAACTTTTGTTTCTGGCCATGATGAAATATGAGAGATCGAATTTACTCTAACACCTGACTCCCCCACCCCCAAAACCCAACAAAACATACAAAACAATGGTTTGTAAAATGCCAAGTACCAGGCACTGAACACTGAGAAGTAAGAACTTAATGTGGGGCCTGGCAGGGAAGGGGAATCCAGGCAGGAGTCTAGATCCCTGGGGTCACAGCAGGACAGAGTGATGCAGAGTCAAAGGAAGAGCAATCCTCAGCTCTTCATGGGGTCCTCCTGAAGGATGCAGCTAAACAGTGACCGACATTTATATGACAGGAAATTATCACATTGGCTAAGAATGGAAGAGATGGGGGTAGGGTAGGAAAAAGGTTGGGGAGTGGGAGTTTGGTAGGGAGGGGGATCTGGGACGGGTATGTAAAATAAAAAAGATTGTTTAAAAAAAGAAGGAAAAAAAGAAAGCAGGTATAGGAAGTTTCTGGAGCAGATGGATGGTTTATTATTTATGGCAGAATTTCACAGGTATTACACGTCAGACTTGTCAAATAGTACACTTTGAGTATGTATAGTGCAATTTATACAAATTATACACCAATAAAGATGTCTAAAATGGCTACAATTATGAAAAATTCTACTGAAGTTTTATTAAGCTGACCCAGTAACTACACTGTCAAAAATCTGAGGAAACTAATCTACAAAAAACGTTTGTGCTCTGGTCACTGTAAGGTAGGTATTGCTTAACAAATGGGCTGGCAGGCAAACTGGAGCACTGAGGGAAACGAGATCATAGAACTCTAATTAAAATTTTACGATTAAACTCTTCTGTTCTTAACTTAGAAGTAAAGCTTCTGAAGTAGGAAAAGTCAGAGTCTAGAAATGAGAAGAGTAGAAAACACAACCATTTAAGTTAAATTCCAGTTAGGCTGGGCTGATTTCTCGAATATTAGTCCAAAAGCAAAGAAGCATATTCAATGACTTGGTAATCTTTGCCACTTCTAAATTCCTCTTTCAAAAAGTGAGAATATACGAATATTTTAATAAGCATATCTAACAGACTTTTTTCTCATAATTCACTTTATGCATATATTATTTTTTAATTGAGTTTCTTACTGAAACTTCAAGTCTGTCTTAAACTGAACATCTATGGAAGACAAATTAACACATCCCTAGGAGTGGCTTAGCAGTACACTGATAGCTCTTGAACCCAGTGTAGAACTATTAACAGCTCCTATGTCCTGTCTCTGCTCTGAAACCCCTCCTGCCACAAAATAACTGACTGACAGTAGCTGAGAAGCAAAAGGTGATTATAACTGAAACCTGTCAGGAAAATTCCAGAATAAGGTGTGCATTTTGTTCCTAAGAATATCGTATGTTCCTACATTTATAAAACACAGTCAAATATTATTTTCTATTTGCCTATACTATGCTACACTGCTTATAAATTTTGCAAGACTTTAGAGAAAAAATACCTGTGTTTTGAATTCCAGAATGTCCTTTCCTGGATTAATTCTTCCACATAATAGCAAATCTTTCAGCTGCAAATTTTTCTTTTTAGGAGCTGTACTGTGGTGAGACGGCTTTTTCATAGGTTGTTGACGAGCAGACCCAGAGGAAGGAGGGATTGGAATGCTATTCGCATGCGAAGCCACAGAGGTTGTTTTTATAAGACATGGCTTTGTCTGCTGCACAGTATCAGTGTCTAAGACAGCAACCACTTCATGAGCCAGCGGTTCGGATGCTCCTACAGATGGTTGATCGGAAGCTGCTTTCTTGTTTCTTCTTTTCGGATTATAATGGTCCAAATTCTCAGGAATAGTTGGTGGACAGGCATCACTTTGGGAAAGTAGACTTTTATCTTCTGAAATCCTTTCACTGCCAGTCACTGCAGGAGAACCATCAAGTCCATAGCCTTTGACCATAGTTTCTGTTAAACTACTTTCTGCTTGTGAATTTCCTGCTTGAGGAATAAAAGCAACAGGCTGGGATGATAATTCAATTTTCTCAGTGCCATCTGTGAGTCTGGATTTCAATAGTCCATTCAAGGCACAATCCTGGACATTTTGATTAGAACTCATCTCATTTCCAGAGAGTTCTCTTTCCATTTCCCTAGACAATGGTATTTCTTCCATGTTTCTATTGACAGGAGAAATGGCAGCAAGACTGACAGGAGAAAGTAAGTCTGACTGGGGATATACTGAGTTTTTCAGACTAGGAGACTCTTGGCTCTTCTTCTCACTAGAGATGTCTGAGCGACATGTACGCTTCCTAATACCAGACAATGGTTTGGAATTCTTATAGTTTTGAATTTTCAGTCTTATCTTTTTCTGTTTCTTTGCCACAACTAAAAGCCTCTTTTGTCTTGTGGCCAAGTTAGACAGTTGTTCTCTCAGGGCCCCATGCTTAAATGACTCCATGGATACCCTATAATAAAAAGAAAAAGACTATTAATGGAAAATTTTCTTCACAGACTTTTGATATTAAAGATACTCCCTCGGAGGGAGCAACCACCGAGGAAGTAGGCCTGAGCCAGGGATCACCACAGAAGCAGGCCTCCTCTGGAGCAGGTATGTGAGCGTGAGAGTGATCTCTGAAGGATCAGGCCTGAGTCAGTGTCCTCCATGGGACCAGGATTGAGCCAGCGACCCCCACAAGAGCAGACCCAAGCCAGCAACCTGCAAGGGACCAGGCCTGAGCCAGACACCTCCATAGGACCAGGCCTGAGCCATACACCTCCATAGGACCAGGCCTGAGTCAGCAACCTCAGTGGTAGCAGGCCTGAATGATCTCTGGGATTGAAGAGTAACCCTAGGAGTGCCGTGTGACCTCTGGGGTAACTGAAAGCATGGCTCCAACTGCACCACAAGGAACAACCATCTAAGACTTGGATCCACTGGCACCTGGAAGATTGTTCACCAGAGACACAGCCCCAGCCACATCAATCAAAGGGAAAATATTAGTAGACAAGGTAAGAACACACTCAATAGCACAAAGAACAACACAACACCAACAAAAACTAGTGGCCCTACAACAGCAAGACTTGAACACCCTAATATAGATGAAGCAGAAGAAAATGACCTAAAAAAAAATAACTTTAGGAGAATGTTAGAGATCCTAAAAGAGGAAATAAAAAATTCCCTCAAAAAATGGAGGAAAGGACAAACAAAAAAATTGAAAGATATCAACAAATCCCTTAAAGAAACAGATGAAAGAAACAATTCAAGACTTGAAAACTGAAATAGGGACATTAAAGAAAACACAAATCGCCCTTTTGACTGAGG
>JAQHUG010000088.1:3946568-3963287 GCA_028555095.1 Dicrostonyx torquatus | reverse complement strand
CTTGGGCTCCCCATAGGACAGGGTAACCTGCACCATCTTAAGGAAGCAGGGGGAGGGCAGGGGGGTAGTGGGGGAGCGGGAGGGCCGGGAACAAGGGGAGTAAATGTAAACTTTGCTTTTAACAAAAATAAATGAATAAATTAAAAAAAAAACACAAATCAAGAGAACTCTGGAACTGGAAAGTATGGGGAAACTATCAGGAACCACAAATGCAAGAATATAAGAGATGGAAGAGAGAATTTCAAGTGTTGAAGATACAATAGCAAAAATAGACTCATCAGTTAAAGAAAACATTAAATCTAACAAAAGTTTAACACAAACTATCCAGAATATATGGGACACCATGAAAAGACCAAACTAAAGAATAATAGGGATAAAAGTTCAACTCAAAGCACAGAAAATATATTTAACAAAATCATAGAAGTAAATTTTCCCAATCTAAAGAAAGATATGTATATGGAGAAACAAGAAGCTTATAAAACACCAAATAGATTGGATCAAATAAAATCCCCTTGCCACATAATAAACAAAGCACTAAACATACAAAATAAAGAAAGAATATTAAGAGCTGCAAAGGAAAAAGGCCAAGTAACAGACCTATAAAGGCAGACCTATCAGAATCACATCTGACTTCTCAATAGAAACAATGAAAGCCAGAAGGTCCTGGTCAAGTGTTATGTAGACATTAAGAGACCATAGATGCCAGCCCAGACTACTATATATAGTACTACTTTCTATCACCAATATTCCATGACAGAACAATATTTAACCAATACCTAGCCACAAACCCAGCCCTACACAAAGTACTAGAAGGAAAACTCCAACCCAAGGAAGTTAGCTACATCCACAAAAACACAGACAATAGATGATCACACAGCAACAAATCTCAAAGAAGTGAAAAACACAGACAATAACATCACCAACAATGAAAACTAAAATAACAGGAACTAGCAATCACTGGTCATTAATATCCCTTAATATAAATGAACTCAACTCACCTATAAAAAGACATAGGCTAACAGATTGGATATGAAAACATAATCAATTCTTCTGCTGCGTTCAAGAAACACACTTAAACCTCAAAGACAGACACTGCCTCAGATTAAAGGGTTGGGAAAATTTTTCCAATCAAATGGACCTAAGAAACAGCAAGTGTAGCTATCCAAATATCTAACAAAGTAGATTTCAAATTAAAATGAATCAAATGAGATAAAAAAGGACATTTCATATTAGTCACAGGAAAAATCCATCAAGAGGAAATCTCAATACTGAACATCCATGCTCCAAATACAAGGGTACCTTCATATGTTAAAAAAAATGCTACCAAAGCTTAAGTCACGTATTAAACCTCACACAGTAATAGAAGAAGATTTCAACACCCCACTCTCACCACTGGACAGGTCTACCAGACAGAAACTTAACAGAGAAATAAAGGAATTAACAGATGTTATGACTAAAATGGACTTAACAGAAATATATAGAACATTCCATCCAAACATAAAAGAATATAGCTTCTTCTCAGCACCTTATGGAACCTTCTCAAAATTAACCACATACTACATAACAACCAACAAACATGGCGGAAATCCAGAGTCATTAGGTCATACTATGAAAACCTGTACTCCACAAAATTAGAAAACTTAAAGGAAATGGACAAATTTCTGGATAAATATTACTTACCAAAATTAAATCAAGACCAGATTAACAAATTAAATAAACCTATATGTGCTTAAGAAATAGAAACTGTCATGAAAATTCTCCCAACCAAAAAAAAAATCCCAGGACCAGATGGTTTCAACTCAGAATTCTATCAGAATTTCAAAGAAGAATACCAAAAGTCCTCAGATTGTTTCAAACAAGAGAAACTGAAGGAACATTGCCAAACTCGTTTTATGAGGCTACAGTTACCCTGATATCAAAACCACACAAAGACACAACTAAGAAATAGAATTACAGACCAATCTCACTTGTGAACATTGATGTGAAAACAATTGAAAAAATACTGGCAAATCGAATCCAAGAACACATCAGAAAAATCGTTCACCATGACCAAGTAGGCTTCATCTCAGAGATGCAGGAATGGTTCAACATACAAAAATCCATCTATGTAATCCACCATATAAATAAACTGGAAAAAAAACCCTATATGATCATCTCATTAGATGGTTTAAAAAAAAAGTCTTTGACAAAATACAACATCCCTTCATGATAAAGGTCTTGAAGACAGCAGAAATACAAGGAACATACCTGAACTTAATAAAGGTAATATACAGTAAGCCAACAGCCAACATCAAACTAAATGGAGAGAAATTCAAAGCAATCCCACTGAAATCAGGAACAAGACAAGGTTGTCCACTCTCTCCAAATCTATTCTAGCTAGAGCAATAAGACAACAAAAGGAGATCAAGGGGATAAAATTTCGAAAAAAAGAAGTCAAACTCTCACTATTTGCTGCTGCTGCTAGTCTACATAAGCGATCCCAAAAAATCTACCAAGAAACTTCTACAACTTATAAATACCTTCAGTAATGTAGCAGGATACAAGATTAACTCGAAAAAAATCAGTAGCTCTTATTTACACAGATGATAAATGAGCTGAGAGAGAAATCAGAGGAGCATCTTTCACAATAGCCACAAATAACATAAAATATTTTGTAGTGACTCTAACCAAATAAGTGGAAGACCTGTATGACAAGAACTTTAAACCTTTGAAGAAAGAAACTGAAGAAGACACCAGAAAATGGAAAGATCTCCCATGCTCTTGGGTAGGTAGAGTTAACATAGTAAAAATAGTAATTGTACCAAAAGTAATATACAGATTCAATGTAATGACTATCAAAATCCCAGCAAAATTCTTCAGAGACCTTGAAAGAACAATACTCAGCATCATATGAAATAGCAAAAAAAAAAAAAAACCCAAAACCCCAGGATAGCCAAAACAATCCTATACAATAAAAGAACTTCTGAAGGCATCATTATCCCTGGCTTCAAACTCTACTACAGAGCTATAGTTCTAAAAACATCCTACTATTGGCATTAAAAACAGACAGGAGGACCAATGAAACAAATCGAAGACCAGGATATCAATTCACACACCAAAGAACACCTAATTTTTGATAAGGAAGCAAAAAATATCAAATGAAAAGAAAGCATATTCAATAAATGGTGCTGGCATAACTAGGTCTCATTATGTAGAATGAAAATAGATCCATATCCAAAACTCAAATCGAAGTGGATCAAAGACCTCAACACATAAAACCAAAAATACTGAAGCTCATAGAAGAGAAAGTGGGAAGTACACTTGAATGCATTGGCACAGGAGACCACTTCCAAAATATAATCCCAGTAGCACAGACACTGAGAGAAACAATTAACAAATGGGACCTCCTGAAACTGAGAAGCTTTTGTAAAGCAAAGGACATGGTCAATAAGACAAAATGGCAGCCTATAGAATGGGAAAAGATCTTCATCAACCCCACATCAGACAGAAGGCGGATCTCCAAAATACACAAAGAATTTAAGAAATTGGTCATCAAAAGAACAAATAATCCATTAAAAAGTGGGATACAGACTTAAACAGAGAATTCTCAACAGAGGAATCTAAAATGGCTGAAAGACACTTAAGGAAATGCTCAACATCCTTAGCCACCACAGAAATGCAAATCAAGACAATGCTGAGAGTCTATCTTATACCTGTAAGAATGGCCAAGATCAAAAACACCGATAACAACTTATGCTGGAGAGGTTGTGGGGTAAGGGAACACTTCTGCATTGTTGGTGGGAGTGCAAACTGGTACAGCCACTTTGGAAATCAGTATAGCGATTTCTCAGAAAATTAGGAAACAACCTACCTCAAGACCCGGATATACCACTTTTGGGTATATACCCAAAGGATGCTCAATCATACCACAAGGACATGTGCTCAACTATGTTCATAGCAGCATTGTTTGTCATAGCCAGAACCTGGAAACAACCTAAATGCCCCTTGACCAAAGGATGAATAAAGAAGATGTGGTATATTTACACAATGGAGTACTACACAGTGGTAAAAAATAATGACATCTTGAAATTTGTGGGGATGGATCTAGAAAACGTCACATTGAGTGAGGTAACCCAGACCTAGAAAGACAAATATAATATGTACTCACTCATAATTGACTTTTAGACACAAAGCAAAGAAAAACAATCTTACAATTCACAATCCCAGAGAACCTAGACAACAAAGAGGACCCTAAAAGAGACATACATAGATCTAATCTACATAGGAAGTAGAAAAAGGCAAGATCTTCTGAGTAAATTGGAAGCGTGGGGATCACGGGAGAGGACAGAAGGGGAGGTGGATCTCTGTGAGTTCGAGGCCAGCTTGGTCTACAGAGTGAGTTCCAGTACAGCTAGGGCTACACAGAGAAACTTTGTCTCAATAACAAAACAAACACAAAAACCTTGAAATTGAATTAATGAAAATTTCAGTAGCTTAGTTACTTTGACCAGTAACCAGACCAAAGACAACACAGGAAAGGAAAGGGTTTATTTGGTTTACAATTCCAAGTCATAGAACTCAGAAAACTCACAGAGGCATGAACTTGGGACAGTTGATCCCACCACATATGCAGTGAAGGGCAGAAAGAAATGCACACACTCATGGTTTTCATTAGCATTCTCCTCTCATATAATTCAGGGCCCATCCTCTAAAATGGTGTTGCCTACACTGGGCTTGATCCTCCCACATCAATTAACAATCAAGATGATCCCTCACATATATGACACAGGCTAACCTGATCTAGATAATTCCTCACTGAGGCTTTCTTCCCAGGTGACTCCATACTGAGTCAGGTTGATGAAATTAACCATCACATGTAGGAAAGAAACTTAACTCCAGAATTCATGATCAGAAAAAAATTCACAAGCCCATGTAACTTCAGCTACCTCATCTTCGCCAAAGATAGCCACTGTAGAGAAGACAGCATGTTCAAGGAATTATACTGGAAAAGCTGGATGTCTGTGTGTAGAAGAAGGAAGCTAGATCCCCTTCCCTCACTCTGTACAAAAATCACCTCCAAATTTATCAAAGACTACAACATAAAACCAGAAACTCTGAAACTGCTAGGGAAAACGTGGCAAGTGCCCTACAACATACAGAAATCGAGAAGACTGTTTAACAGGACCGCAGTCCTTCAGAAAATACATCCCACAACTGACAAATGAAAGCTGATAAAATCCAAAACCTTCTGTCCAGCAAAGGAAATTAAGTGAAGAGGCATCCAACACAATAAGAGAAATATCTGCCATCTATATATCCAACAGAGGATTAATTCTACAATATACAAGGAGTAAATAAGTCAATCATCAAGAAAACAGCCTAGTTTTAAAAAAATGTACCACGTGTTGGAACAGAGAATTCTCAAAGGAAGAAATACAAATGGCTAATAAACATTTCAAACAATGTTAAAACACATTACCTACCAGAGAAATGAAAATTAAAACACTTTGAGATTTCATCTCACCCTAGTTAGAATAACAATCTCAAAAATGACAACCAATACAGGGGAAGATACAGGGAAAGAGGAATCCTTATGTATTACTGTTGGGAGTGAAAACTGGTGCAACCACTATGGGCACTAGTGAGAAGCTTTCTCAAAAGCGAGAACCTAGAAACTGAAATAATGCTGTCAGAGAACAGATTTAATCAGAGATTTTAAAAAGATATCTTGGCCTAACTACTAATATCACCCGGGTTTCAGTGACTGTAACAAATCCCCGAATTTGTTTAGGGGTCAGACTTCTGGAGGTTTCAGTCATCGCTAGCTTACTATTCTTATCCTGTGGTGAGGCCACACACCATGGCAAGTGTGTGGCAAAACAAAGCTGTTCACCTTGTGGTCAAGATGCAAAAGAGGGGAAGAAGGGGATAAGGTTCCATCATACTTTTTTGGTGTTTGTACCCCCAACAAACGGAAAACTTCCTTTTGGGTTCCACCACCTTCCGACAGAACCAATCTTGAAACTACGCTTTTAACACATGGGCCTTTGGGAAACATCCAAATCTAAACTCTGGCACAATAATTTAAGTGGCTCTAAGTTCTTTTCCTTACTCACCTGTATTTTTTAGCTAGATCATCCCTTTCTGTCTTCTGTTGAGCAAGTATATCATCCATAACTTCTTTTATCTCTAACATCTTTCCAATGTATTGTTCTAGAAACACAGCAACAAAATAAAAGGTTAGTTAATTGAAGAATGGTAAATGCTTAATCTGGTCATCCAAGGTTTTTTTTGGGGGAGGGGGTTGAAATAGGGTTTCTCTGTAGCTTTGGAACCTGTCCAGCTCTGTAGACTAGGCTGGCCTCGAACTCACAGAAATCCCCCTGCCTCTGCCTCCGGGATTAAAGGCATGCGCCACCACAGCTTGGCTCAACATCTATTTTTTTGAGTTAGGGCTTAAACTCATTATTCCTAGCCAACTTTCTAACATAAATGGCCCACATAGTTAAATAAAGGCTTATCTGATCATGTAATCCTAATGAATGCACTGAGGTATTCAGATAACACTGTACCAAGAGAGAACAGTCCATCTTAGATTCTAATTCTGCTAGACCATATAGACCTAAGGTCTAGGAGCTGGGATTCATGGGCTCTCTATGATCAGCTATCTTTTCTTCTTATCTGTCTTGTATGTGGTGACATTGTGTATATGTGATATATGCAGATGTCTATGTGCAAACAGACAGATACACACACCATACATAGGCATGTGGAGGACCGATGGAATTCAGGTTGCCAGACTTATTTTTGAGACACAGCCCCTCACTAAAACAAAAGCTTTGAACCCTTACTGAAAATGAAGCTCACTATTTTGGCTAAAATGACTGAATGTTAATTTTCCATAAATAAAATGTTATGTACTATAATTTGGAACTCCTGACTATTTTTAAAAGCATATCAACATCATAAAACAAGACATTTCCAAACAACCTTCGAGCAAACCACATACAGTGGAAACAAGACAAGGTATTCAGTCTACAGATGCAAGTGATGCATGACATTTAATACATCACTTTTATTATTTCTAGAACAAAGAACATGCTCTCTGAGGAAAATAATGACCACTTCTATGGGAAGCAACTTTGTTTCTAGTCTTTGCAAAAAGACTGATGGTTAATCCATCAGCCTGGAAACATGGTTTAATTAAAGGTCAAAGTTCCATTGTTTTTCTTTTTATCCTTCAAGAATTCAACTTTTCTTAAAAGTTTCAAAGATAATTCCACTAACTCTTCTTTAATTTTTAAAGATGATCTTATACACTACAGAATGCTGACCATGAAAGAGGATAAGAGCATGTGTTTTACAATGTGTGTAGACTTAAGAAAGACAGACTAAGGGTATGCACAGTTATAGAAAGAAGTTTAAAAATAAAAAATTAAAGTCTTTAAAGAGAGAGTAAAAGTAATAAAAAAAATAAGGCACTCAGAGATGAGAAATACACAGGGAGTCTGGATCTTGTAAGCTATTGTGCTGATTTTCAATTTTTTGAATGCTGATAAAGCAAAGAACAGCTGCTAAGAGACATGGGATTGAAAGGAACTGTTGAAATAAACCAATCTATATACTTTAGGAATATCTTAACTTTAAAATAGAAGTCAAAAATGTATTTATAAAATAGGACTTAAAAGATGCACTACTTTGGAGAAGCGGTTTTGCTTTTGTTTCCACAGGAAACAGGAGGCTGTGAATTTGTTCCAGATTGATATGTATCAGAGGAGACTTCCTAAGACTTGACAGGTTATATCTATCAACAGAGGTTACTGCTGGTCTTTCTAGGACTTGGTCATTAACTTAGATTTTCTCAGGGACCCTAAAAAAGTCTTCACCCAGTCAGCAGAAAGCAGTATGGAGAGGTCTGCACCCACATTTCCAAGAGAAAATGGGGTGTGGGAGGTCTTTGGTTATTTTGTGAGTCCTATATGTTTGCTATCACTTAGGGGAATGCAAGAATATAGGATAAAAAGACCACTATTAATCTCAGATATTTTGTCTTGGCATGGATTTTGGTATATGAATACAAATTCAAAGTCAATTTTGTTACACTGTATATATGTTTTTACTCTTGTTTAAAGGACTTTTGTATACTGATACAAATTTAAGGTAATTTTTATTACAACACACTCTATATGTTTCTATTCTTGTTTAAAAGATTTTGTGTATTGATACCAATTTAAGGTTATTATGTTACAACATATTGTATATATGTTTCTATTTCTGTTTAAGGTATTTAACCTAGGCAATTCCTTTAAAAATGTAAGATAAAAGTCTAGTCTTCAAAAGCTATTATTATGAACTATTTAGGATAATCAAGAAACACAGGCTAGTAGTTAGTCATCTATAATAATCAAAATTGTAGATATGCTAGGTATGTTTTCCATATCATACAGAGATATATTTTAGGGAGATAGATGGTCTTCAAACCTTTCAAATACCTACAGAATATAGCACTTAAAATGTTTTGTTAATTTAGGGATTTTTTATTACAATGAGACACATCTGGTCCTGGCAGCACCAATTTACTTCAGAAAATTACTTCAGGCATCCAAGAAACTCCTTATGGGGAGTTTTCTTTCCATGTGGCAAGGCTAGCCATTCAGGCAAGAAGCTGCTCTTGCCTGAAATGATTGATAATATGCTGTTTAAACTAGGCATGCAGAACCCATAGGAAAGTGACTGTTAAACTTTGTCAAAACAAGGTAGGATGGTCTTCAGGTTACTACTTTACAGAAGAAACTGTCAGACATTCTGTAGGACACAGAGGAAAGTGACTGACAAACCGCCAACATAGGTGGGACAGTGTCAAATTTCCTGCTTCACTGAAAAGTCTGCCATAGATACTTTGGGCCTGTAGGCTGAAGATGGATGCCCTAACGTTGCAAAGAAACTTTAGAAGATTGTCCAAGCAGACAGATATTTATGTCCTCTCTAGAGTTTGTGGAAGTTGTTTGCAATATACATTTTTTTTCTTAAATAATATTATATCCTCATAGTGCCTTTGATGGAATTGAAGATTAGACAGTTATAGATATAGTTTTTCTTAAATGATAAAAAGAAAGTGAAGTCTAAAATTTTGGATTTGCCAAGATATGATAAATTATGAATTATTTTCTTTAAATTTATCAGACACAAATGATTTGGAATTCAGTATACTGTGAATGAAATTTTTATTTGATAGTTGTCTTATTTTCTACAGTCTTACTATGTTAAAGTTAAAACTTTTCATTTTTTATTTAGAAAAACAAAATAGGAGAAACGTTGGGGAAATTATTTTAAGATGTGCTTCTTTTTTATGCTGCATTTGTTTAACTTTGTGAAGTTGTGATTTTTTTTGCCTGTCTAAAATACCTGATGGTTTAGTAAAGAGCTGAATGACCAATAGTGAGGTAGGAGCAAGGATATGTGGGACTGGCAGGCAGGGAATATAAATAGAAGGAGAAACAAGAAAAAGGAGAGCAACAAGAGAACAAAGGGAGGAGGATGGTAGGGCCCAGTCACCAAGCCACCCAGCCAGCCATGAAGTAAGAATAAATGTAAAATATATAGAAGAAAAGAAAAAGGCCCAGGCAAAAGGAAGCTGGGATAATCTAAGTTAAGAAAAGCTGTCAAGAAACAAGCCAAGCTAAGCCTGGGCACTTATAATTAAGAATAAGTCAGCCGGGCAGAGGTGGCACATGCTTTTAATCCCAGCACTTGGGAGGCAGAGGCAGCAGATTCCAGTGAGTTTGAGGCCAGCCTGGTCTACAGACTGAGTTCCAGGACAGCCAGGACTGTTTCACAGAGAAACTCTGTCTTGAAAAACAAACAAACAAAAAAGCAAAAGCAAAACAAAAAACACCCTGGTGTGGGACAATTCTGTATCCTGTCAATCATGCTTTAAATAAATGCTGATTGGCCAGGCAGCAAGTATAGGCGGGAAAATCAGACAGGAAGTAGGGGTGAGAACAGGAGATTTGGGAAGCAGGAAGCTTCCCTGGCATTCCTGTGCAGATCTCCGAGGAGGCAACATGTAGCAGCCCAGCTGAGAAAAGGTACTGGCCATGTGGCTGAGAATGGGTTAATATAAGTTATGGGAGCTGGTAGGAAGACTGAGCTAATGGGCCAATCAATGTATAACCTAATATAGACTCTCTGTGTGATTTTCTTTGGGGCTTGTCAGCTGCGGTGTACCGGGCGGGACAGTAACCCCAACAAGCCAACCCTCATATTACAACACCCCCCCCCCAAAAACAAACCAAACCAAACAAAATCTGGAGGAAAAAAAAAGAATAAGGCTTTGTAGCCTCTGCGTGTGGTTTACTTGGGAGCTGGGTGGTGTGCCTACCCCAAAAGAGCCAAAATAATAAAAATATCAAAAATAACTAACAACACCATTAGTTGGATGCTGGAGCTTCACAGAATCTCCCTATGCAAACCAAATGACTGGAAAGTCTAGGGTCAGCGTCCCCACGGGAGTTTCTATCTTTCTAATACTATGGTGAAGAACTAGTATGAGGCATATGCTAACAACAGGGCAAAATGAGTGAAATCATTAAACATTTAGAAAGAAGTTTGCTTAATAGATTTGATATTTATTGAAGACATTTAAATTATATACACACCCTTCATATTGGGTTTTCTAACTGAATTTTCAATTTCAGATATTAAAAATAACACAGTCTGATGCTGTACGAAAGGACATGAAGTATTTCACATGTAAATTGATACTGTGTATTTATTTATCAGAGACAATACTTTAGGGGATAAGCATGTTTTCATCACAGCAGTAGGAGAGCCAAGGCAGCATCCAAAGAGCAGCAAGCTCAACACTCCTTAATCCTGGGCTTAAGGATGAAGCCACACCTTCATCTGAACATATCTCTAGTAGCTGTTTACCTCTTATCATATGCCTCTCACATGATGCATGATATTTTGACTTTCTACGAAAATGTCTGTGTCAAAAATTCCAGAAAATACTTGTTTGCATTACTGACGCATGTTAAAATTTGAGCACCTTAGATACTGTCATTTTTTTTAATAGTCTGTGTAGGGCTTGAGAAATGGCTCAGTCGGTAAAAGAATCTGCCTTGTATGAGGAACCAAGTTCAAATCCCTAGAGTCCACATAAACCCAGGTATGGTTGTATGTGTCTACAACCCAGTGCACTCAAGGAGAGATGGGGGGTTGCAGACAGGAGAATTCCAGGAAACTCCTGGGTCACTTAGCCTGGTGTGCATAACTCAGCGGCAAATCACAAAGAGACCTTGTGTCAACAAGATGGTAGATGAAGATCAACACCTGAGGCTGTCTTCTGATCTCCATCCATGCACCATGGCCTATGACTGCCTGAACAAACACGAACACACACACACACACACACACACACACACACACACACACACACACGAGTCTACACTTTCAGCTATAATGAACTTTGAAACAAGAAGTACATATTTACCTGCATCTTCAGAGTCTCTTATTTCAAGCTTTAATAAGTTTTCTTGTTTTTCTTCTATGTCTTGTAAAATAGCACTGATGGTCTGATGCTGCCAGATAAAAACATTAGAAATTCCATTATAAGAGGGGTTGCTGGGTGGTGGAGGTGCACCAGCACTCGGGAGGCAGAGTTCGAAGCCAGCATGGTCTAGAGAGCAAGTTCCAGGATAGGCTCCAAAAGGCTACACAGAGAAAACCTGTCTCAAAAAACCAAAAAAAACAAAACAAAAGGCAACCTCAGTGGAACTCTGAAACACAACTTGCTCCAATACTGAGGGGACTTATGAGGTGAGTGAACAGCCACAAGGCATGAAACCCCCACTCTCTAGGCCCTCACCAGTGGGACAAAACCTCGGGCTCCTCCTCCAACTCCCTTGGCTTTTCTAGCCAGCCATCTTGGAGTTCCTGAGGCTAGGATACCTCCAATCCAAACCCATCCAGCTGCCATCCAAACTACTAGCCATACCCCATTCCCAAAACTGCCTATTCTCCTGAAACCTTGGTGGAAGTCTGAAACACAGCTTCCTCCAATCATGAGGGGACTTAAGAGGGACCAGAAGCTTGCTACAACACTGAGGGGATTAAGAGAGAGCACCAAGAGAGCAAACCAGGAGAGAAGACCAAGAGAACAGGCAGATAAGAGACCTCAGAGGCTTTCTGAGACAGTCACTGACAGTACAGAACAGACCAAGAAAAACTCCTACTCAGACAGTCACAGCAAGGATTGCACCAAGATGAAAAGACACTGCTGGCGTCATTTGAAGGAAGAGATGGGTAGGCACCAAGGAAAAAATTCCTCCAACAATCTAAAAAGCAACATGATAACACCAGAACCCAGTGATCGTTCTAACCCAGAAGAAGTAGAAGAAAACGACTTTAAACGTAACTTTATGAAAATGATGAAGACCTTTAAAGAGGAAATGAAAAACTCCCTTAAAGAAATGGAGAAGACAAACAAAAAATTGGAAGAAATTAATAAATCCCTCAAAGAAACCCAAGAAAAGCAAGAAAAACAATCAAACAGGTGAAGGAAACAGTTCAAAACTTGAAGACTGAAATAGAGGTAATAAAGAAAACAAAAACCGAGGGAATTCTGGATATGGAAAATCTGAGTAAACAAATAGGAACTACAGAGACATGTATAACCACAAAATACAAGAGATAGAAGAAAGAATCTCAGGCACTGAAGATACTATAGAGGAAAGACTCGTTGGTCAAAGAAAATATTAAATCCAACAAATTCTTAACAAAAAACATCCAGGAAGTCTGGGACATCATGAAAAGACCAAACCTAAGAATAATAGGGGTGGAAGAGGGAGAAGAACTCCAGCTCAAAGGCCAAGAAAATATATTCAACAAAATTATAGAAGAAAACTTTCCCAACCTAAAGAAGGACATTCCTATGAAGGTACAAGAAGCATACAGAACACCAAATAGACTGGATCAAAAAAAAACCCTTGCCATATAATAATCAAAACACAAAACATACACAAGAAAGAAAGAATATTAAGAGCTGCAAAGGAAAAAGGTCAAGTAACATATAAAGGTAAACCTATCTGAATTACACCCGACTTCTCAATGGAAACCATAAAAGCCAAAAGGTCCTAGATAGATGTGCTGCAGACACTAAGAGACCATGGATGCAAGCCCAGACTACTATTCTCAGCAAAGCTTTCATTCACCATCGATGGAGAAAACAAGATATTCTATAACAAAAACAGATTTAAACAATACGTATCCACAAACCCAGTCTTACAGAAAGTACTAGAAGGAAAACCCCAACCCAAGGAAGCTAACTACACCCACAAAAACACAGGCATCTGATAATCTCCCCACCAGCATATCCCAAAGAAGGGAAATATAAAACACTACTTCCAAAAAAATAACTAGAATTAACAACCACTGGTCATTAATATAGCTTAATATCAATGGACTCAATTCACCTACAAAAAGACACAGGCTAAGAGAATGGATACAACTAACCTTCTGCTATATACAAGAAACACACCTCAATCTCAAAGACAGACACTACCTCAGAGTAAAGGGTTGGGAAAAGGTTCTCCAATCAAATGAACCTAAGAAACAAGCAGGTGTAGCTATCCTAATATCTAACAAAGTTGATTTCTTTTTTTTTTTTTTTAGGCGAGTAAAGTTAAACGTTTATTAGGGTTATGGGGGTAAAAGGGGGAAGAGGAGAAGAAGAGAGACAGAGAGAGAGAAGGAGAAAGAGAGGAGACAGAGGAGAGACAGACAGAAGGGGGGGGGAGAAGTGGGGAGAGAGAGCACAAAGTTGATTTCAAATTAAAATCAGTCAGAAGAGATGGAGAAGGACACTTTATAATCATAACAAGAACAATTCATCAAGATGAAGTCTCAACCCTGAACATCTATGCCCCTAATACAAGAGCACCTACATATGTAAAAGAAACTTTACTAAAACTTAAATCGTACATCACACCTCACACACTAATAGTAGGAGACTTCAACACTCCACTCTCGCCAATGGACAGAACAACCAGACAGAAACTTAACAGAGAAATAATAGAACTAACAGATGTCATTAATCAAATGGACTTAACAGACGTATATAGAACATTCCACCCAAACACAAAAGAATATACCTTCCTTTCAGCACCTCATGGAACCTTCTCTAAAATTGATCACATACTTGGTAACAAAGCAAACCTCCACAGATACAAAAAAATTGGAGTAACCCCTGTTGTTTTATTGGATCACTATGGATTAAAGTTAGAATTTAGCAACAATACTACTCTCAGAAAGCCTACAAACTCATGGAAATTGAACAGTGAGCTACTGAACTACCCCTGGGTCAAGGAAGAAATAAAGAAATTAAAAACTTCCTTGAATTCAACAAAAATGAAGGCACAACATATCCAAACCTAAGGGACACCATGAAAGCAGTGCTAAGAGAAAAGTTCATAGCACTAAGTGTCCTCATAATGAAAATAGAGAAAGCTCACATTAGTGACTTAACAGCACACCTGGAAGCTCTAGAACAAAAAGAAGCAGACTCACCCAGTAGTAGTAGAAGACAGGAAATAATCAAATTGAGGGCTGAAATCAACAAAATAGACACAAGGAAAACAATACAAAGAATCAATGAAACAAAGAGCTGGTTCTTTGAGAAAATCAACAAGATAGACAAACCCTTATCCAAACTAATCAAAAGGCAGTGAGAGAACATCCAAATTAACAAAATCAGAAATGAAAAGGGGGACATAACAACAGACACTGAGGAAATTCAGAGAATCATTAGGTCCATACTACAAAAACTTGTACTCCAAAAAATTGGAAAATGTAAAAAAAAATGAGAATATTTTAGATAAATACCATATACCAAAATTAAATCAAGACCAGGTGAGCAATTTAAATAGACCTATAAACTGCAAGAAAATAGAAGTTATCATCAAAAACCTCCCAACCAAAAAAAGCCCAGGCTGGATGGTTTTAGTGCAGAATTCTCAGAACTTCCAAGAAGAGCTAATACCTATACTTCTCAAAGTTTTCCACATAATGGAAACAGAAGGGACATTGCCAAACTCTTTTTATGAGGCTACAGTTACCCTGACACCAAAACCAAAAAAGACTCAACCAAGAAAGAGAATTATGTACCAATCTCACTCATGAACATGGATGCAAAACTACTCAATAAAATACTGGCAAAAACACATAAAAAAAAATCATCCACCATGACCAAGTCGGCTTCATTCCAGAGATGCAGGGCTGGTTCAACATATGAAAATCTACCAATGTAATCCATCATATAAATAAACTGAAAGAAAAAAAACATATGATCAATTCATTAGATGCTGAAAAAGCATTTGACAAAATCCAAAAACCCTTCATGATAAGGGTCTTGGCGAGATCAGGGATACAAGGAACTTATCTAAATATATAATAAAAGCAATATACAGCAAGCCGATAGCTAACATTAAATTAAATGTAGATAAACTCAAAGCAATTCCACTAAAATCAGGAACAAGACAAGGCTGTCCACTCTCTCCATATCTCTTCAACATAGTTCTTGAAGTTTTAGCAATAGCAATAAGGCAACAAAAGATCAAGGGAATACAAATCAGAAAGGAAGAAGCCGAAGTTTCGTTACTTGCAGATGATATGACAGTGTATATAAGTGACCCCAAAAACTCTACCAGAGAATTTGTACAGCTGATACACCTTCAATGATGTGGCAGGATACAAGATCAACTCAAAAAAATCAGTAGCCCTCCTATATATAAATGATAAAGAAGATGAGAAGAAAATCAGAGAAACATCACCTTTCACAACAGCCACAAATAACATAAAATATCTTGGGGTAACACTAACCAAAGAAGTGAAAGACTTATTTGACAAGAACTTTAAGTCTTTGGAGAAAGAAAATGAAGAAGATACCAGAAAATGGAAAGATCTCCCATGCTCTTGGATAGGTAGGATCAACATAGTAAAAATGGCAAACCTACCAAAAGCAATCTATTCATTCAATGCAATCCCCATCAAAATCCCAACACAATTCTTCACAGACCTTGAAAGAGCAATAATCAACTTAATATGGAAAAACAAAAAACCTGGGATAGCCAAAATAATCTTGTACAATAAAGGAACTTCCAGAGGCATCACCATCCCTGACACCAAGCTCTATTACAGAGCTACAGTAATGAAAACAGGTTGGTATTGGCATAAAAACAGAGAAGTTGACCAATGCAATTGAATTGAGGACCCAGATATTAATCCACACACCTACGAACACCTGATTTTTGACGAAGAAGCTAAAATTATAAAATGGAAAAAAGAAAGTATCCTCAGCAAATGGTGCTGGCATAACTGGATGTCAACATGTAGATGAATGAAAATAAATCCATAACTATTGCCATGCACCAAACTCAAGTCCAAATGGATTAAAGACTTCAATATAATTCTGACCACACTGAACCTGATAGAAGACAAAGTGGGAAGTTGTCATCAGTGCATGTACACAGGAGACCACTTCCTAAATATAACCCTGGTAGCACAGATACTGAGAGCAACAATAAATAAATAAATGAGACGTCCTGAAACTGAGAAGCTTCTGTAAAGCAAATGACACAGTCAATAAGACAAAAAGGCATTCTATTGAATGGGAAAAGACTTCAGAGACTCCCAAGCATCTGTCCTCATCAGAGGCAGGGTACTCGGTTCCCAAAAGGAACT
>JAQHUG010000088.1:3928347-3941818 GCA_028555095.1 Dicrostonyx torquatus | reverse complement strand
AAGAAATTAGACATTAAAATTCTAAATAACCCAATTAAAAAATGGGGTACTGAACTAAACAGAATTCTCAACAGAAGAATCTCAAATGGCCAAAAGATACTTAAGAAATGTTCAGTATCCTTAGCTATCAGGGAAATGCAAATCAAAACAACTCTGAGATACCATTTTACGCTTGTCAGAATGGCTAAGATCAAAAACACTAAGATAGCTTATGCTGGAGAGGATGTAGAGTTAAGGGGAACACTCATCCATTGTTGGTGGGAATGAAAACTTGTACAACCACTTTGGAAATCAGTATGGTGGTTTCTCAGAAAATTGGGAATCAACTTACCTCAGGATCCAGCAATACTACTGTTGGGCATACACCCAAAAGATGCTCAATCATTGTACGAAAGCATTTGTTCAGCTATGTTTATAGCAGCATTATTTATAATAGCCAGAACCTGGAAACAACCTAGATGACCCTCAACCGAAGAATGGATTAAAAAAAAAAGTGTCACTTTTACACATTAGAGTACTACTCAGCGGTAAAAAAAAAAAAAAAATGACATCTTGAATTTTGCATGCAAATGGATACAATTAGAAAACACTATCCTGTGTGAGGTAACCCAGACCCAAAAAGATGAATATGCCATGTATTCACTCATACGTGGATACTAGCTATAAACAAAGGACATTGAGCCTATAGTTCATGATTCTAGAGAAGCTAGGTAATAAGGTGAATCCAAAGAAAAGTACCTGGAAATCGGAAATGGACAGGATTGAATGGTAGGGATGAGAGCATGAGGGTGGGGGGTAGAGGGAAGGGTAGGAGGAAAAGAGGAGGAGAGAGGGGGAGGGTAGAGGAAAACCTTAGGGAATGGGATGGTCGAGATGGAGGAAGGGCAGAGATGAGAGCAAGGAGAGAGATATCTTGATTGAGGGAGCCATTACAGGGTTAACAGAAACCTGGCTCTAGAGAAATTCCCAGGAATCCAAAAGGATAACCCCACCTAGGACCCTGGGCAATAGAGGCGAGGGTGCCCAATCTTGACTTGCCCTATAGTCAGACTGATGATTATCTTAAATATCACCATAGAGCCTTCATCCAGCTGCTGATGGAGGCAGAGGCAAGAGACCCACATTGGAGCACTGGACTGAGCTCCCAAAGTCCAGAAGAGTAGAAGGAATGAGAATATGAGCAAGGAGGTCAAGACCATGATGGGTTCACACACTGAAACAGTTTGCCTGCGTTAATAGGAACTCACCAACTCCAGCTGGACTGGGAAGGAACAAGCATAGACCAAACAATTCCTCTGAATGTGGTTGACAGTTGCATGGTTGGGGCAGACTGAGGGGCCACTGGCAGTGGCACCAGGATTTATCCCTACTGCATGTACTGGCTTTTTGGGATCCTATTCTCTTTGGATGTATACTTTGCTCAGTCTAAATATAGTAGTGAGGGCCTTGGACCTTCCACAAGGCAATGTGCCTTATCCTCTCTGAGTATTAGATGGGGGTGGGGTGGGAGGGTGTGTGGAGGGAAGGGGAGTAGAAGAGGGAGTGGGAACTTGCATTGGTATTTTTTTTAAAAAAATCTAATAAATAAAAAAAAACAAAAACAAAAAAGAGATAGTCTGATAAATACAAATTATAAGTAGCTTAAAAGCTCATCTCTCTTTGCTCAAAGTGCATTCATGTTTTATGTAACTTTAAATAAATGAATTTTGAAAACACAAACAAATTTAAATATATATTGATTTATGTAGAGCTCTACTGAAAAACAGAAGGAGCAACCATACAAGGAATTATCATTTTTGACTTCATTTGAAATTATAGATATACAGGAGAAAAACCCAGCACGACATATAATATTTCATGATCACATATGCAACAAGTTCACTTTAAGACTTCATGACTGTCTCTGTGCATTATTAAAATTCCACACCCAGTCCTAGATATATCAAACACTTCTCTGAAAAAGCACAAGAAAGGGTTTAACTCTATGATTTTGTGAGAGTGGCGATAAGAATTTTCCCGTCTGAATGCACTCAGCTCACTCTGCCTAGTTCCCTCTTTCTTCTAAGAACCATGCAGTGGGCTCCAGAGTCAGGCTGCCTGTGTGTGCTCCTGGTCCCGCTTCTTCCCAGCTGACTGACTGCAGCAGGTTCTCTCTCCTAACTCTGAGATGAGAGTATCTATTCATGTAAAATGTGAAGAACAACACTATTAGGAGCTAAGAGCTCAAAAAGATTGGTTATTATTGTTCTATAAAATCTCATACAGAAAACCTCTGCCAAACATAATCCATCCTGACTTATCTTTTAGTAAGTTAATAATTTCAGAGCCACATAATGCCTTTTACAAAACATTTCCTCATCAGTTCTTATAAGCAGAAACATGGTTTTTCATTTTTGTGCATGCTTTCCAAAATCCTGTGTACATAACTGTCATGCATAAGTAATGATTCATGGGCTGATTCATATGATCTATCTTTTCATAAATTCTCAATAAATATTTATGATTTTTATTATGTGTCATAGCTTCCAAAAGTATACTGCTCCAAACTCTTACTTTGGTGTTTACAAGAAATGTGGAAAATACACAGAATAAAATTATTTGATAATTTATAGAAAAATTTCTACATTTATTTATTTGTGTGTGTGCATGCCAGGAGGTCAGAAGACAACTTTTGGGAGTTGGTTCTGTCTTTCTACCATGTGGATTTTAGGAAGTTGTCAGAGTAGGTGGGAAGTGCAACCCAGGTCTAGTAGACAACCCAGTGAGTTAGTTGTCTTACTAGACCTGGAAAAGCAATCTTTGTGCTGCCATTTATTAAATGCATCACAGTAAAACTACAAAATATGAAACTGCAGAACAAATAAATAAAAAACATAAGGTCTATCGGTAAAGTGTTTATGATTACAGTGCAAGGCTTTCCTATCTTGCTTATATTGTAGGTGTACCCAATCTTCAACACAACGGACTAAGTCGTATCCAAAATAATATTGAAGATGGCACCTTAATTAAGTTTGTGTCTAATAAACTTAGTGGTTTTTCACTGAAAATATAATTATTAAATCGATCCATTTGTAAATAGGAACTACATGTCATAGACAGTTTGGGGAGTGAATGATGACACAGAGTACAGTAGCAGTTCCTGTGGGGAAAGAAGTAGTCAAACATCTTGAGCAGGGTAGAGGGACAGCAGCTAATTTATACCCCCCAGACAGAGTTAATCAGAGTATATCTTCTTAACCCATTCTATTTAATCGACATTATGAAAACCCATGACTGCTGTCAAGGTCCAGTGGCTGGTTAATTGAAGTCGAAGGAATGGTATTTCTAGACTGAGGAATGAAAGAACTTCATTGCCACTCACCGTAGGGAGGCTTTCACTTCTCTTCGCTTTATGTAAGGGGGAAGCAGGAGCAATGGTTTTTCCATCATCACAAGGACATGGCTTATGTCTTTTTGGTCGGAGAGCAGGATGTTTTACTTTAAAGAAAATGAAGTTGGAAAGTAAGATTGTTCAAAATATTTTTCTATCAGTTTTAATTGTCATAAGGATAAAAAGGATAAATTAAGACTACAATTACTGTTGTATGCTAGGTAGCTTCTCATTATTCTTAACTATGGCAACATTTTATGAGCTCTTATCACATATTAGATTATTTTCTAGTGTAACATCTTAGCAAATATTCAATGAGCTCTTTGAAATAGGTAGTTTATTACAAATGTTATAGAAGTTAAATGTCAGAGAAGTTCTAGAAATTTTGTGGTATCACAGTTGGTTACTGTAAATAGATGTTATTTGAATCCAGGTCCATGCTTTCAACTGCTCGGACTCATTGTTCTATGGTGCTCTCCTGGGTTCTTCCCCTATTATGGGCTCCTTTGCCCTATGCTCTATTAATTTATGCTCTTCATTCCTCTGGGAATCTGACCAAGAAAGAATACACTCAAGAAAAAATACACATAGGGACTGAGAAAGCGCTTTACAGCAGAGTCCCAATATCTCCAGGTTTGACTGTAGAAAAGAAGAAAAAACACTGGGGCCACAAGAGAGAGAAGAGTTTTAGTAATTCCAACCTTGATCTTCATGTGATCTAGATCACTAACAAATCATTACATATTGAACATTCTTGTTTTTAACCAATCACATCAGCAAGTCATCTATTCTTGAAAACTCAGTTGGTGAGGAGCATGGTAGGCTGGGAAGACATGTTCTCACTACTGCATTCTCCACAGAGAGAGCAGACACATTACTGAGTTTCTTCTGAGTCAAGGTTTAATCAAGAGGAAAAGGGAAACCAATCTTCTTCCAACACTATAAAGAGGAAACTACTGCAACACAACTCCATAGCTATACATCTTCTTGAAAGAATTCTCTTCATTATTTATCTAACAAATTCAGGAATTATTACAACTTTTAAGGTAATAAAATCTTAGCTGCAAGAGCTTCCAAACAATGTCACATTTTCCGGCCCTCCTACAAGTAAATCAGCAGCTTGGTTTCAATTATCTGTCTCATAACAAACGTAGGGAGGGTAGTGTTTAACCCCAAACCAACAACATAGTAATGCAGCTTAGTAACAAAGGCTCTCCTAATATCCACGCGCAATCCCTGGTTCAATCCCTAACACTACACGTATGAAACTCCAGGCCCTGGAGATGGGAATTGTGGGAGAAAAAACTTATCTGTGGAAGATTTGATAATAGTATGACTCTGTCTTTCATTTAAATACCTCCCTGCCCCTTCCTCACACAGCACACATCAAGCTCATCTGCCCTGTGCTTCTAGTGCTCAGACCTCGTTCACACCGTCCTGTATCCACAGGGTTCTTCGCTGACTTCTTTTCCCCCTATCCAGGCTCTATTTACCCTTCAATCTTCAACATACACATACTAGTTCTTAAATCTCCAATTTCTCCCAGAATTTAACACCACTAGTTTATACTGTTTGGGTAATAAAAATATTAATAGCTTATTAACTTTTTTATTTTACCAATAAATTATAGTTATGAAATCACTTGTCTATTATTGTTTCTTCCAGTCAGAGATAGTCCAGACTTAATGTTTTGACTTGCATGGGTTTTAGCTTTAGGATGGTGCAGGAGTAGGACACATTCTGTAGAAACCAATTTGGATTTGGGTCTCTCCCCTAGCAAGCACTATGTACTGATCCATTTTCTTGGTGTAGAGGTTACAAACAGCAGCTTCCAGTCATCTAAGCAGCCCTAAGATGAATAGCCGATGTTCTACGGCGTTCTGCATTGCTAGGTTATGTGTTCAATGGCCAGTTGGGTGTCTTCCTGAATAAAAATGGGCACAGATAGAGAAGGACACAACCTCCAGCAAGTCCCACAGACATCCAAACAGGTGGCTTCTGATGACATTCCAGGATACTCTTTCTAGAAGACCAGTAACAACAAATGTAACCATCCAGTGGGTCACAGAAGAGTTTGTGAACCTAGAGGCAGATCTTCCAAAATGATTGTAAGATTCAGGCATGAGGCAAATGCCTAACTGCACTGCCCCTCAGGGGAAATTTGTGTAGAAATTTTAAAATTGAGGAAAAATTTTGGTATAATACTGCTGACAGTATTAATAAAATAGCATTCTTTGAACTAAAACTTAAAAATGTAAAAGGAATGTGGGAAAGGAAAACTAATAGTAATAAAAGATCTATAAATCTTACTATATTTAGAGATTTATTTATTTTTATTTTATGTGTATGGGTGTTTGCCTACGTGTATATGGCCTACGGAGGCCAGAAGAGAGCATCAGAGACCCTGGAACTGGAGTTATAGATGGTTGTGAGCCACCATGTGGTTGCTGGGAATCAAACCTGGGTCCTTTGGAAGAGCATCCAGTACTTTTAACTGTAGAGCCATCTCTCCAGCCCCTAAATCAAAATTTAGAATACTAATTCCTAGAAGTAAATGATGAATATTTAAGAATTCAATGAACAGAGAGAAAGACCTATCTCAAGTTAGGAAATAACATCATTTTAAATATGCAAAGGTTTTCTTTTACTAAGCAGAGATATACACCTGTATAAAACAGAAAGTAATGCTGACATGCATACCAGCCACTGTAGAGCTATTATCATCTCCATTACTGGTTTCAACAGTACCATAAGATCTTAGTAGGGCTTTCATTTTTTCATCATCTGCTTCCTCCAAAGCAGTCCTCTGTTTCTGATCCTTCTGATTAGGGTTTGCTCCATGTTCTAGGAGTATCTCAGCTGCCTGGAAGGTAATCATTCAGTTATGTCTAAATATAGCTGCTTTCATCTGAAGACTCCACCACCAAGCACATCTCTTCAAGGTATGAACAATAAACATTTCAATTACATTTGATATGATCACTGCGACTTTGATCTGACTTGACTGACTCTCGTAGGGAAACACAAACAACAGTACTAAACACAGTATGCTCCTTCCTTCCAGTAAAGAGGTGAGCATAGGTAATACCACTTATAGAACATGTCGGCCCAGAATTGCACTTCTTCTGTTCCCAAAAAGTAGCTGCAAACCATATATGTCCTGCTGAAACACAGTGAATATGACTAAGTAACAGGATTCTTTATTAAATTAATTCAAATTCAAATAGCAAAATATAGCTCACAGCTACTGTACTGGACGGCACAGTTTACCCTGCAGATTCAGCCACTTGTATGCAAATGTGGAGTCTCTGATACTGACCCACTGTTCTTCCCACCATGCTGGAGGACAGAGTAAAGAAGATGGCAAGCCTTGCTTCAGGACTACATTAGAGTACATACTTTAATGTAAGTTACCAAGTCAGTGTAGTTTAATAAAGTCCTAAAATTCTCCCTATAGAAATATGTTACCTAATAATTATGATCACAAGATATCAAAGATGGAGGTGGTATTTTATCAAGTCAAAGAGGTTGTGACTTTTGGAGAGAAAGCATTTCTAATATAAATAAGGTTACTTAGAGTAACTCAATGCTGAATGTTAGAGGGGCTAGAGAGTTGGCTCAGTGATGAAAGGTGCTTGCTACCAAACCTGATGACCTGAGTTTGATACGTGGGATCAGCATGGTAGAAAAAGAGAATTTACTACCACAGGTTGCCCTTGGATGTCTGCACATGCCATAAATAACCTACAAGTGCCTATACATAAATAAGTGAATATAATAAAAATTAAACTAAACTAACACAAAAAGTCACAGGTTAGTATGGTGGCTCACAACTGTCCGTAGCTCTAGTTCCAGGGGATCTATTTGACTTCCACAGGCTCACACATGTGGTACACATATACACTCAGACACAAACACATACACACACAATAATATTAAAAAATTGAAAGAAGTTGTGTGTTATAATTCAGTTTGAAATTGACCAAAATTAGGAACAGCTAACAATTTGATTTTAGCATGCTTCAAGCTGTCCAATGAGAAGCAGGGACTCAGACCATGAAGAACATGTGACGGTCAGAATTCGGGTAAGTGGAGGCAAACGATGACAACAGATCTTTACTTTTTGCTTATACAGATACAGATGCACAGGAGACATTTAGAAGCCACTGAGCCAGCAAAAAAATTCTACTTAGGAAATACAGCTTCTCCTAATCTAAGAATCTTGTTCTTTTATTTTGCTCATGTCTTTGAAGAGTGTTTGTTAATTTTCATAGTTTAACTCACCATTAAGTCATTAAGCTCTCGTCTATTTAAGAAATATTTGCTTATCTGAAAAAAATCAAATTTTCTTTTAGGAGGTTGTCTTAATTAACTCTTTCATGTAGCTTATGACACATTTTAAGTTAATTTTGATATATAGTAAAAGATTAAAGGACTTTAAAAGTCTGCAACAGAAATCTAAAGATTTCAACTCTTTATCCAAATCTTTGTATTAGTATCAAAAGTCAACTGACCACATTTGTGGGTCTATTTCTACATGCTGTTTTCTGTTCAACTGATTTGTATATAAAACTCAGTGGTTCTTAGTTGGGGGTGGTTTTGTCCCCAGGATGTATTCAGCAGTGTTCGGAGACATTTTTGGTTATCACAAATGCAGGTTGTGGAGGCTATCAGCATTGAGTAGGTAGAGGTCAGTGATACTGTTCATGTACACAGTGGCACGCGATTGCAAAGGAACATTCAGCTTCAAATGTCAGTAGTGCTGATATTGAGATATCCTGACCTGAAGGACATTCCTCTGTTATTACAGGTACAGAATAAGTATCTACACTCCATAGACAGTGTTGGACCATCTAAGATTTCATTTTCAAAATTGTCTAAGCTATTTCAAGCTCTTTTCATTTCCACATAAATTTCAAAGTTACCTTAACAATTTCTTTCTTTTATTGTTTTTATTGAACTATATATTTTTCTCCCCTCCCCTCCCTTTCTCCCCGCTTCCCTTCTACCTTCTCCCATGATCCCCATGCTCCCAATTTACTCAGGAGATTTTGTCTTTTTCTACTTCCATGTAGATTAGATCCATGTATGTCTCTCTTTGTTGTCTAGGTTCTCTGGGATTGTGAATTGTAGGTTAGTTTTTCTTTATGTCTAAAAGCTACTATAAGTGAATACATATCATATTTATCTTTCTGGGTCTGGATTACCTCACTCAATATGTAGCTGATCAATTTCTATGAGAATATTTGTTGATATTTTGAATTTCATTGAATCTAATCTATGTGCTAATTTAGTTAGAACAAACATAAAGGCAGTAGTAATTCTTTTAAGACATGAACATGGTACACCTTTCCAAATAATCAGACATTTTTTGTTTTCAATCAATTAGATAAATTACATTTATCTTCAATCACAGATTAATCTCATATTCCTGACAAATCCATTTGGTTATATTATAGTTGTATATAATCTAGATTCAATATTATATTTTAACAATTTTCCAAATATGTTCTTTCTGTTAGCTTAAATTTGTTTATTTAATTATAGTCAATATAGCATTACTTTTTAAAGATGTTTATTAAATTATGTTTTAATTTTTAGGCATGTTTGTTATAGTTTCAGAGAACTTACTGATCATTGGGTTTGTAATTTTGTTTTCCTAATTTAAATTAATTTTTTGATAAATACAAAGTAATGTGTTTTATTTCGAAATTATCATGCGTATATATTATTGTACCACGCGCGTGCGTGCACACACACACACACACCCCACAGATCTTCCTCTTTGTTCCTCCTCTCTAACTATCTTTCTTCTTCCTCCATAATACTCACCCATACATATAATTAAGTCTAGATTCTGCATAGGAGAGAAAATGGAATTTTTTATTTCTTTTCCATTACTTTCCCTTGGTCCTTCTCCTGCCCCCATATTGGACCTCTTCTACTTTCACGTGCTATGAATATATGCACCTACATATACATGAATGTATATATGTATGTACATATATTAAATCTAGAATCTATATAGGGGAGAAAAGATGCAATATTTGTCTTTCTGAGTAAGGCAATTTCTATTTTCATGTAGACAACACAATTTCATTCTTTACAGTTGAATAAAATTCTACTGAGTGTATACACCACATCATCTCTATTCCTCTGTTGCTGGATATGCAGGCTGGTCTCTTATATGACTATTGTGAATAACACATCAATAAACATGTTCTCACATCTCTAGAGCAAACTGATTGAAGCTCCTTTAGAATATGCAACATAAGTGTAACATTTGCGTGTGTGTAACATTTCTTAAGAGATGTTAATTTGCATCTTTATTTACTTACAATTCCTTTGCCTGTTGCCTGGACTGTTGTAAATCTGTTAGGAACTAGTTATTTTTTCTGGGAGAGTTTGTCTACTAATCTAGTATCATTTTCCCCTCTAAGTGAAGGAGTTAAGCTACCTGAAACTGACACCTCTATTGTGAGGTATTGGGTTTATCTTTTTTAAAAAATATAAATTCATTTTTCCCAGATGTAGAGTTATAAGGATTATTTCAGTTTTTGTTTGTAAGCTTTGGTAGTTTGTGTCAAGGGAACAGCTTATTTTATTTAGTTGTTAAACTTAGTAAAGTAAGATTTTAACAACAGTCCCTTACCAGCCTTTTAATGTCTGTCATGTTTAAAATCTGGCCAGAAAAAACTTTGAGAATTTTGTCAACTTTCTCAGAGAATAAACTTTCCTTTTGTTAACTGTATTGTTTGCTTTGTTTTACTAATTCTATTGCCTTTACTTTGGTCTTTTTGTTATTTTTAGAGTTTAAGAGGAATCTGAAGTCACTCAAGTTGTTTTCTTTTTTGCTAATGCAAAGTTTGAAGTTATGAAAAATTAAAGTTATATATTTCATTAGATGGGTATATAACTTTATTTGTTGAGCATTCTCTATCATGCATGAAACTCTGAATTCATTACTCCACACATGAGACAAAGACAGGAGAATCCAGAGTTCAAGGTCATCCTCCGCTATAAGCAAGTTAGAGGCCATCCTGAAATACATGAGACTCTGTAGTAGAAACTCTAATACTGGTGAAAAGTCTTCCAGCCACTGGGAATATACGTGGTATGTCTTTCCCTCACTTTTGCTTTATTTAACCACGTGCTTTCTGCCATTATTCTATACTCCGCAGGCCTAAAGCAATAGGGCCAATCAACTGCAGAGTAAAATCTCCGATACCATAAACTAAAATAAAGGTTTTCCTTTATAAGATAACTTATTTCAAGTATTTGTTACAGCGATAGAAAGCTATCAGTGATTGGATCATTTACATTGGGTCTGGGTTTGTTTGTCTGCTTATTTATTGTGCGAGACACAGTCTTAGTGAGGTGGTACATAACTGCGCTGTCTGTTCTCTTGCTGCTCCTGAAAGCACGATCTTGTCCCCTCCCTCATCTTTACAGCTCCCTCATAACAGCTCGATGAAGGGATCACAAACAACCATGCCTTGGTGCTTTTTCAATGATATATTTTTAGATTGTTACCTATTTCTTCAAGTAGTAAAGAATTTTCTTTATTATATAAATTTTACAATAGAATATTTCAATTTCTCACAACTATTTTAGCTACTCATATCTTCCATTTTACTTGAATACATTATTTCTACAGTGCAGTATTATTTTATTCCAAGCATTTAAATTTTCTTTTAAAGATATTTATAAAATGAAAAAATTCTTTTTCAAATTTATATAAATATCACATGTAGAATTTCATTCTTTTATAAATATGAATTTCCTTGATGTATAATCTTTCTTCTAGATTATTTTAACAATTCCTAACATTAAAAATTATTTTATTGTACATATATCAGAATTTTGCTGCATATTATTTTTATGTATTAATGAGTATTTTGCTATATCTATGTACCATATGTATGCATACCCTCAGAAGACATCTGATCCCCAGAAACTGGACTTACAGACAGTTGTGAACTGCCATGTGAGTAACCAGGTCCTCTGGAAGGTGTAGCCAGTGTCTTAATATGGAACCATATATGCAGTCTCATGCTTCAATATTTTAATGCAATGATAAAGGGAATGAATTTCCTTAGCCTTTGCTTATTTCAAAAAGAGTTTGTGTTCCATATTCATTGTCTAAAAAAAAAATTAAGACAGGGCTGGAGAGATGGCTCAGCCACTGAAGTCTAGGCTCAAAACCAAAAAGAACAAGTTAAGATATATAACCATCTATAACTCCAGTTCTAGAAGATTTGATCCCTTCTTCTGGCTTCAGTGGGCATTGCATGTATATGATGCACAGATACACATGGAAGGCAAAACAGGAAATCTCAAAAGAGAGTGGTAACAAAGATTCCTGTGGTATTCTTGCCAGTTAGTTTATCTCAGTAAGTAAATGCAAGGTCCACTGAGAGAACCTGTCTCAAAACCTAACATGGAGAGTGACTGAGCAAGAAACCTGCTGCTGACCTCTGGGTCCCATATGCACACACATGCATCTAAACACACACACACACACACATCTACACACACAAACACACACACACAATGTAGTTTCTGCTTCTGTGAGTATTAATTTTTGCTATATGCTAACAAGTTATCTAAAGTAAAAATACTGCATGCTGAGTCACCTAAATAGCTTCCCTAAGCAGAAACACTGCAGTTATATTCATACTTTTTCATTGTTGAGGAAGAGAAGACCTTGTGTGGTGTCTTGTGAAGAACAGAACAGAAGACAATCCCACATAGATACCACTACATTACACCTTTTCTTTAAGAACCGCAGGTATATCCTTAATATAGTGATGTGATAAGCTACTATATATCAGGTTCAGTAAGTTTTTAAAATAAATCTCCAGCTGTCTAATACAAATTAAAGAATTAACTTTTTAAATGTGGCCTTTTAAAAGATAACAGTCTAAAAATGCTGAAATTTATTTATGTGACTTATTTAACTGACCTTTGCCTTGTACAATAACCAATAAATTTCTCATTTAAAATATTCTTTCTGTTTGATTTCTTCCATTTTAAAATCACATATTATTTTTGGTCAGGAAAATATTATGTATTTATGTGGCTGAAATTACCTTATCATTAAAAACAGAATGCATTAAATTTTTAAATTAAGCACTCAATAGCTAAAAAGCAATATCTGGTAAAAAAAAAAAGCTAGAGAAAGTGAAGTTAACCAAATTATAACATTAGATAAATCACCAAATCATAGAGAAAGAGGAAAAAGGGAAAAAAACCTTAAAACAGCCAGAAATAACAAAACAAAAACCAAAATGTCAATAGCTGGTTTAAATGTAAAAGGAATAGATTATCCAATAAAAGTTACAGAGTGGCAGAATAGAAAAAAACCCCTCATTTTAGTTTTAAGCCTTTATATCATGGGCAACAAGTGAAGAGATGGCAGAAGTATCCCCTCAAATGGAAAGTAAAGATGACAAGAGCAGATGTGCTTACATTTGAAATAACAAACAAACAGTTTTTAAAAAGCAACTGTGGCAAGAGATCAAACAGATGGAACGACAGCCTATCATAGCTGTAGATATAAAAGCAAACTCCATACCATATACACAGAGAAAATAATAGCAAACTGTTAACAATATGAGTGGACATTAGGACCACACTATCCATAATGAACAGATAGTGTAGTGATAAAATGAGCAAGGGGACAGCAGACTGGAACAATGACCTTGTTCAAATTGACCTAATAAGCCAATAATAAATAAAATATTTAGCCCAAGGCAGCAAAATATGTATTTTTACCTAAAACATAAGACACTCTCTAGAGTAGATAATACATTAGACCACAAAACTGTCTACTATATTGCAGTGTCCTGTGGAATGTGTACTATACTATAGTGTCCTGTGGTCTCTCTACTATACTGCAGTGTCCTGTGGAATGTCTACTATACTGCAGTGTCCTGTGGTCTGCCTACTATACTGCAGTGTCCTGTGGTCTGTCTACTATACTGCAGTGTCCTGTGGTCTCTCTACTATACTGCAGTGCCCTGTGGAATGTCTACTATACTGCAGTGTCCTGTGGTCTCTCTACTATACTACAGTGTCCTGTGGAATGTGTACTATACT
>JAQHUG010000088.1:3888105-3928159 GCA_028555095.1 Dicrostonyx torquatus | reverse complement strand
TGTCTACTATACTGCAGTGTCCTGTGGAATGTCTACTATATTGCAGTGTCCTGTGGTCTCTCTACTATACTGCAGTGTCCTGTGGAATGTCTACTATACTGCAGTGTCCTGTGGAATGTCTACTATACTGCAGTGTCCTGTGGTCTCTCTACTATACTGCCTGGCAGAGGAAAGTAAAGTAAGCAACAACAAACTTCCAGGCAGGAATCATGTCATGCCATCCCCTTACCCAGGTGAGAAAAGAATGCCTCAGGTGGGTGTGGGGCTTGTACTGCCTCCCAGCCCTCAGGAGGTTGAGGTAGAAGGCATTCTACGTTTGAAGTCAGTGTCAGTTATATGTTAAGATCCTGTTTCAGAAAACAAAATAATTGTCATATGTATCAACACTAATATTAGACCCTTTATGAAAATCACTTAAGACAACTAAAAATAAAGATTCATAGAATGTTATCTTCTGACCTACATGACATATATGCTAAACAATGAAAAAATTATTTATTAAAATATATACTGATTTTCTAATCAACACACAACATTCTATCTTCATTCATAATTTTAGCAGGCTTTAAAACCATGCATTAGTATAAACCATCACGTTAGTTCTGACTTTAAAACACCTTCATTTCTTCCACTCGTTTCCCTAGCAAACAGAACCCTAATGTGACACGTGCCGTTACCTTTAAATGACTCCCCACAGCAGCGCCATGTAAAGGCAACATTCCATCTACATTTTCACAGTTTACGTTTGCACCAGCTTTTAGTAGCTCAGTAATCACATCATTAAATCCCTCACTAGATGCCTCATAAAGGGGTGTCCGACCTGGAAAAGATAACAAGAAAAAAATAATAAAGTTGTTCCATACCTACTGAGATTCACGTGATATGTGTTAAGGGGCTCTTGTGTTAGTGGACTCAGTGACTCCACTGGAATATATGTACATGTACTAAGTATTGAACAAGAAATAGTATTGACATTACTGCTTTAACGTACAGGCTTCATTTTGGAGAAAAAAGTTATACTTTCATAAATGCTGTTGATAGAAGGCAAACGCTAATCAGTTTAACTGGCTTCAGCTCAGGTCTGACAGTATCTAGCTTTCATATCTCGGGCCTGCACGGCTACATTTCTATTTGAAGGGCACCTGATTCTGTAAACCTTTCAATTCCCCTTTTTAATTACTTATACAAGACTATTTTATGTATAAGAAAATGTCACAAAATTGACTGTTTAGAACAGGGTTAGAATAAGAAAGAACAAACAGGAAAGGAGGGATATAAAGGGAGCAGGGAGAAGAATGGGCAGAGAGCTGGGACAGTTGCATTTTCTCCCGAGTCAGGTCATGGGACTAAGGCTTCCAAGGAAACCCCCAACTAACTCTCATTACCCCCATTCTGTGC
This sequence comes from Dicrostonyx torquatus, assembly GCA_028555095.1. Lineage (NCBI taxonomy): Eukaryota > Metazoa > Chordata > Mammalia > Rodentia > Cricetidae > Dicrostonyx > Dicrostonyx torquatus. The sequence continues at coordinate 3,926,761 of JAQHUG010000088.1, read as the reverse complement.
ACCTTCTGAATATTCCCTGTTGTAAGAACTGTTCCAAACAAGATAGTTATTTCAACAGTGACAAATCTTATTATTCACCAAATTAAAATATGGATAAAAATACAGGTCAAAGTTAGTTAATTATCAGTCAGCATCAAAATTGGGGGCAAAGGAAAAAACAGTATTTCAGTGAGTTCAAATTAAAAACACAATCAATTAAGAGGACTCAACCTGCATTATCTTTTAAATTTACATCTGCTCCAGACGCTATTAGAACCTTCACTAGGGACAGGTCTCCTCCTCTGGAAGCCACGTGCAGCAGGCTCTCTCCTTTGGCATTCCTCTTCCTGATTCCAGCTGTGTTCACTTCTGCAAATGTATCAAGCAAATCCGAGATTTATTTATGCAAAATGCTCATTGTTACAAAGGACTTTAGAAAATATAGTTCTACTTCCTGATAATACTCTAAACAGGATGTACTACACTAAACATGTGCAACATTGCTTTTTTTTAAAAAAAAAAAAAAAGAAAGTGTTTATTTTAGTTCAAATTTCAGTTAAGAGTCCATCACCATGGGGGGGTCACAGGAGTTTGAGAGAACTGGTTAATAATCTTGTAAACTGACTCTATTTAAGTATTCAGAGGCATATAATAGATGAAACTCCTGAAACGCTAGAACGTTCTAATGATAAAATTGATACTGCCTACTGGATACCCTGTATCATTTTGCTAGTTGCCTCCTCCTCTAAGGTGCTTCTAAACTGGGAACCTATCTGTTAACATTCAGAGTTAGTTCACGGTAGCTGAGTTATAAAGGAATAATTTCTTTTTAAAACTGTATCTTGATTTCTTGGGCATATATCAGTGAACTGGGAAAACTGTTTGCTGCTTTTGGTTTAATCCCAGTTTGAGAAGAAATCATGGCGTTCTGCACTCATTCTAGCAACTAGTCAGTCGAATAAGCTAAGCGCTCATCTCAGTCTCAGTCATCTTTAACAACGGATGCACTTAGATAACCAAGCTCTGGTTTTATGGAAACTCCTTCAGGATGTGTGTATTAGTGCACGCCTGGTAGCTCAACATTCAGTTGGGGAGACCGAGGCAGCAGAATCATGAGTTCTAGGTCAATTTGGGCTCTATAGTAAAACCCTATCTCAAAAACAAAACCAAATCCCTCTTCCTATAGCTGTTTGTCAATGTATGTGTTCCTACCACACATGGTACCAAGTAACAAGCTGGCTGACCTTTGAGGTTCTCTGCTTTTCTTTATAGAAAATTCAGTACAAAATCATTTTCTAAAGAGTCCCTTTAAAGTCTTTTCTTTGCAGTGTAAGTTACAGAGATTAAATGGGAACTAAACCAACGAACAGATCTGTTTTTCCCATTTCTTCCCCATACTCGCTACACTGTAGTGATGGGTATTTTTTTTTTAACTATCAAAGAAAATACAGGAGAAAAGAACAGAGGATAGATTTGAACAGATTTGGGAAGGGGAACTGAAAAGTCACTGAGGAAGAAGGAACTGCATTAGCAGAGTTGGCATGGCCTTGCAAGGAGAATCATGGGGGGAAAATACCTTTCTGAACCCAGGCAATCAGCATCTGGAGTCCTAAGTTACCCTGGAAAAAATATGTGTGAACACAGGAAAACTGACCGAGAACTAATACAGAGTAAAGTTGGGACTCTGGGCTCTGTTTTCCAGCTCTGACTTGACTGGCAACCACTCACTTTATCTTATACACCCGCCCGAAATCCAGGAACCTGAGGTTTATTTTCCACATTAAACACATCAGAGAAGATGGAGTTTGACATAAAAGCAAAACAGAGAGTTAGGATAAGAAACAAAAGAACATTCATTACATCAATAGTGTTAGTGCCACTTAGTACATCTGCCACAAAGGCAGATTCTACAGATCAAACCTAGAGAGCAAACTCCTAAAACCTCCTCTTATAGATTTCTATCTTCTCATCTTTGTGATTTTATGTAATTCTCTCCCTTGAATAATTTCTTCCAACCAAAAGAACACTTCAACACTATTAAAAGTATAATATTAACTTCTTTCATGAGGTCACCAAAGATTATAATGCTTACTGTCTTCCTACAGACTCATTTTCTCGCCTTCAGCTTTCAATTTCTGATGAAGAAGACTCTATATTGGAGAAATCCATTCAACAAGAGACTGAAGATGGCTCCCAGTCCACAGGAACTGAGCCTTCAGAACCACACGTTTAAGGAACTGTTTCCTTAATCTCATGACCTTGAAAGTCCTTCCCTACTCCAAGCTGCAGGTGAGAGCAGTCCCAACAGCACCTCTACTGAAGCCCTATGAAAGTTACTGTCAAAGGACCTGGCAAAGTGGTGCTCAATTCCTGATCTATGTCACTGGGAGACAAATGTGTGTTGCTTTAAAAAAAAGGAAAAAAGAAAAACCTATTAAGTTTGTAATAGCATCTCAGTTGCTGAAGCAGACTCTCTAAGGCAGGACCAGGCAATCTGTGCTTTAACAAGCTGTCTGATGCAAGTGAAAGTTAGAGAACCATCGCAGTAAGCATGAGACTCTTCCTACTATTTGCCAAACACCAGCAATTAAACATGTAACTTTAGGTAACAGATAAAAGATAACTCTCTCCATCAACCAAAGAATGGATAAAGAAAATGTGGCATATTTATTTACACAATGGAGTATTACTCAGCTGTTAAAAATAATGACAATGAAATTTGCAGGCAAATGAAAAACAGCATACTGAGTGAGGTAACCCAGACCCTGAAAGACAAAATGTTGTGTTCTCACTTATAAGTGGACATTAGCTATATTGTAAAGGATAATCATTTTACAATCCATAACCACAGAGAGGCTAAATAAGAAGGAGGGCTCAAGTGGGGACACATAGATTTCCCTGGGAAGGGAAAATAGATTTTGTGGGTGGGCTGGGAACAGGATGGTCCAGGCAGGGAGGGGGATGAAGAGAGTACTGGGAGAGATGACTGGAACTGGGGGACACTTGGGGGAGGTGTGTGATATAGAAACCAACACAGTAAAAGCTCCCTAGAATCTATGAGAGTGACCCTAGCTAAATCTAGTAATGGGGAATACAGGGCCAGAACTGGCCTTCTCTTTAACCAGGCAAGGCTCCCAGCAGTGAAACTGGGACATCAATCTAGCCACAAATGTTCAACCCATAATATGTCCTGCCTACAAGAAGTCTTGGGGTAATGGTGGCACAGAACTTGTAGGAGTGGCCAACCAATGACCAGTCCAACTTGAGACCCACATCATGAAAGGAAGACCATGCCTGACACTGCATGGATGGTCATGAACCAGAGATTGGGAAGCCCAGAGACCCGGGGAGAACCAAATATGACTGTCAAAACAAACAAAAAACCAAAAACACCCAAACAAATAAACATGCACAAGCCAACAACACAAAAACCTCCAAACTCAATGAAATGACTCCTAATGATATTCTGCTATACTCATAGATTAGTGCCTAGCCCAGTTATCAACAGAGAAGCACTGTCCAGCAACTCATGGGAACAGATGCAATAACCCACAGACAAACACTAGGTGAAGAGGGGGAAGAAGGATTCTAGAACCAGAGGAGTCAAGACACCATGAGAACAAGACTCACATCATCAACTAAGCAGGGCTCATGGAGACTGAAGCAACAATCATGGCCCCTGTATGGATCTGAGCTAGGTCCTCTGTATATACATGATGGTTGTATAGCTTGGTGTTTGTATAGGACTCTGAACAGTGAAGTGGGGGATATCTGATGCTTTTGCCTGCTCGTGGGATCCTTATCCTCCTACTGGGTCTTAATGTAATTTGTTATACCATGTTTGGTTGATACCCGTGGGAGATCTATTTGTTTGTTTTTGAAGGGAAATGGAGGAGTGGATCTGAGGGACTGTAAGGAGTAGAGGTAGGGGAAACTGCAGTCAGGATGCAACTTATGTAAAGAATAAAAATGAAAAAAGATTATTCTCTATAAAATGGGTTCTTGGAGTTACAGGGATTATAATATTTTCAAAGCTATTTCGTGTGTGTGTGTGTGTGTGTGTGTGTTGCATGCATGCTGGTGTGCACATCTGTGCACATGCATACAGGTTCCAGCACAGGATAATGGGTGTTTGTCTCTATCACTTTTTGCCTTATTGCCTTGACAGAGCATCTCATCAAACCATATGATCACGATCACCACCAGTTAGACTACCTGACCAGTAAGGTCTTGAGATCTGCCTATTTCTGTGCCTCATGTTATGGTTACAGACAAGTGCAGTCATGCTCAGTTTTTTACATCGGTTCTGGTGCTTCCAACTCAGGTCTTCATGCTTGTAAAGCAAGTACTCTTATCCACCGAGTCACCTCTTCAGTCCCTTCACAGATATCCACACAAAAATAAAGTATTCTCCTTTCTGTGTACTCGCAATTCTTTATTGGAAAAATACAAAGAGAGGAAGACAGACAGATACAGAGAGACAGAGACTAAATTGTTAAGTATAAATCATGTAAGGTAGTGGGCATGCAAACTGAAAATCTTAAATAAAAAGTATCTCAATAATTCTTCCTGTAGATGGTACAGATCCTATTACTCTGTTCTTGGTGTGTTTGTAGCAAATAATGTAGTAACTAGTTGTGGTTACCTACTGGCTACAACAATTATCAGAAAGGCAAGATATCCTCAAAGGTGCCATAGTAGTGCTTATACCCTGGTGGTACCCAAGAGCTGTCTAATTGGAATTAAAGGCCACTCAACAGGAGAGATTCACATCTATCTAGTTCTATAAATCTAGACCAACTAACCATGACTGGTGAGGCCATGGACCTAAGGAGTACCTACTACTGCCACTTTCTCAAACTATTATACTCTCTAACTGCATTCTTAATACTTATCCAATGACACATGTACAACCAATCCCAACGTCTAAGGAATCAGCACAGAAGAGGGAGAAGAAAGACTGTAAGAGCCAGAGGACCAGATATCTGTTGTGAGATTGTACTACCTGGATACGATAAAGATGCTGTACCCATGACATGTCAAAAATATGGCTGTCTACATAAGGCACAAATGACAAGACCAACTGACATGCCAACATGGAAAACAAAAGTTTCACAATGCCCCACCTCCTAGATGAGTTACAGGCAATTAATGAGAGAATAAGAATCAGTTCTCCCCCGAGATAAGCCCCCTAAATGATTATCCAATATCATGTGGTCATCCCTAAAAACATCTATCTACAAAAAATACTAAGTGGACTCACCGGGTTATAGTTATATATTTATTTGCTTATTTATGTAAAAATAATAACTAATGAAAAGAAGTAATGAATTTGAGTGGGAGGTATAAAGGAAGGACTGGAGGGAGGAATGATGCACATGAAATAAACACATGAAATCTTGAAAATAAAAAAATGAAAGAAAAATGACTCAGTATTACTTTTAGTATAAATAAAATCTTGGCTGAGTATTCCACATCGCAGGATATACAGCATCTCTAACATCTGTGATAGTATTGTCAACTTGACAGGATCTAGAATTACACAGGAGACAAGCTCCTGCAAGAGAATTTCTAGATTTGGTAAATTAAGATGAGAAGAACCATCCTAAATCTAGCCCGTATTATTCCATGAGCTGGAGTCTGGTTACAACAGGAGAAAGAAAGCTGAGCACTAGCATGTATAGGTCCCTGCTTCCTACTGCAGATACAATGTGGCCTGCTGTCTCATGCTTGTTCTGTCATGCCTTCCCCACCATGATAGATAGATAGATAGATAGATAGATAGATAGATAGATAGATAGATAGATGATAGATATAGACAGACAGACAGACATATAGACAGAGACAAACAAGTCTTTATCTGTGAACTATAAGCCAAAATAAGTTATTCCTCATTTAGGTTGCTTCTTTATAGGTATTAATTCAGCAATGAGAAAATTAACTAATGTAACAAATTTTCAGAGTTGACTGACATTTTAATGTTATACTCACCAATACAGAGAATGCTACATTACATACACAGTAAAAATATCAGGATTATGTTTACAGCCATTCAGAAATTTTTAGAAATTCTGTCCTAATCCCAAATGAAAATTCATTTAATTGTTTCTTTTATGAAAGTAAAGTCAGCAATTTAAACAGAAACTTTTCAGATCAAATATTCTAATACAACACAATTTAAATATACACTAAATTAATACACATTGAAGAATTATGGTAGAATAATATTGACTCTATTATAATTAAACCATTCAGTTTCTGTAAGGGCAACAAACTTTGTATGTATAGTTTAAAAAGCATGAAATTAATACTATACAACAGTCTCCAATCTGAGCTTATCAGGCAGTATTCATTGGCTCTCTCTGGCATGAGGTATGAATAGCATGTGCAGTACAAAAGGCATATTGTGTGCTCAGAACTACAGAGAACTTGCATGATCTAACACAAGTTAGGTGCTGCCACAAACACTTCAAATTCACTACAGGTACCAATCCAGTTTTAAAAGCTGGGTTTCATGGGAGATTTGTGAAGCTTTATCAACAACTATCCTACATATATATCTACTTTATGCCTTACAGCACCTATATATCCTTTAAAAGTTTTATGCTATTATATAAAGGGTCTCACTATATAGCCTGGCTAGTCTGGAACTTGCTGTAGACCTGACTGGCCTGGAACTCGAGAGATCTGCTTGTCTCTGCCTCCTGAGTTCTGGGATTAAAGGCGTGCACTTTCAGTCTCAGCTACACCGTTACATCTTCAACATCTAAAACTCTGTATTGTCGTCATAGCTCCTTCTCCTTTTCTATTTAAAAATGAAATACTCTTGAATTCTGTTTCATTGGTGTATGTTTGATCTGAGTAGTTTATTTTGATTTCTCGTTCATATTGGAGCACTTCATAAATAGCTCTTCATCTTTTTCTATATTAAGTGAGGGAAATTAAAATACAGATTGGAAACCTGTGGCTGATAAGAGCACAGTAGAAGAGAAGGCATGGTTAAATTCCCTGCCTGACGGCTGGGAGATAAGCTAGTATTAGGGAATCTCCTGAGGTCAGTATGTAGAATTCTCAATCCCTGGTCCAAGTTGCTTATAGTTTAGTGGAATGGATACATATACAAAATTATACTTAACATGATTAAGTGCTACTAAGGAAGTATATCAGTTTCTTGGGTCAGCTATAACAGCTTATAAGCCAGTTGCATTTAAACAACAGAAATTTATTCTGCTATCTGAAATCTAGAATCAAGGTACCAGCAAGGACATAACTGGAAGCACTAGGGTACAAGTCTTCCTTGCCTCTTCTAGATTCTGGTCGCTGTTGACGTTCTTTGGCTTTCCCAGCTTGAGGTTACACAAACTCCTTTATTCGAGCTATGTCTCAAATTTCCCTCTTTCTCTTATAAAGAAGCTGTTGATTAGATTTAGGGTTCATCTAGATAATTCAGAATGGCTCAATCTCAAAGGTTTTAATTTGATTATTTATGTAAGTATTCCTTTTCTAAAGAAGATAATAATATTCAGTCATTTTCCATAGAGGTGTTATTCACTAGTTCCTGAGCCTCGTTATGGAAGTATCATCACTCAACATGTAGAAATGTAGAAAGTATACCCACAAAGGTCTTCAATTTACACAAGAGAGGGAAAATAAGAGAAGGCTCACAGAGAAAATGCCTTGTCCAGCACCTTTCTACCTCAAAACAACATATACACTGACTTTTTAGTACTATTAACCTGAGGTGGTCCAGGTTGTTGTTCATCACAGGGTTAGCTCTAAGAACCACTAGGGAAGAGGTAGTTTGTCAGACAAATATACAGTTGGTTAATGTGACAAAAATAGTGTCCATACTTCTTTAACAATCCTTAAAAGGGCTAAATAGATGTGTCTTGAAAATCTGAGACATTACATAATCCTAATCCTCCCACTGAATATTCTTTACGTCTCCTCTAATGTCACAAACTGAAAGCCATAGTCAGCAATATGACAAAAACGTATCTGGAGACTACTGGCTATCCGTAAGTGGAACTTTAACAACAAATACAACTGAAATAATCTCACAGCTAAATGAATGTTCTCCAGCATAAAGAACAAACAAACAACTCCCCACCAATTTAATTAAACATTTAGGAATTTTTTTTGAAGTAGAGTAGATAATGAGGCTTAATTATAAAACTTTGATATAAACATTTATACAAACCTTGGCTGCAGGGATCTTTCAAGGAATCTTTTCTTTCTCTGAAATTTTGGTCTCTTCCGTGGTCTTGGGTATCACAAGGCATGTGAGTTTCTGAACCCATATTTTCCTTTTTCTCCCTGCAATTTCTTACAGTTCTTTCAGCTCTACTGGCATTAGTAGTTAACTCCTCATCTGAAACACAACCATTTAGATTATTAGTCTTGTAGGTCCCCTTACTCACCTTATGACAAGAAAATAAAACTCCTGCTATTCCAGAGTATCTGTTTCAAGAACTCCTTATGAGAAGCCTTTAGAATGTTTTCACAGAGTAGACTAAGTGTGATGGTTGTAGTGCTAATGGAGACACAATTAACACCAATTTTCTGCCATGAAAATGCTATTAGGGTTTGAATACTAAATTAGTGCCATATTAAAAAGAGATAAAAAAATTGTAGAGATATTGCTAATTAGGTTTCGCTGGTATCAGTTTGGTAACCATCTTTGATAACAGTTTGATTTTCAAAGTAAGTGCTAGTCATCTGGCTAGCCCCGATGACAGAGCATACGCCTCAAAATCAGTCAAGCACGAATACCTTACTGAGCCTATCCACTTCCCAAATCACAACCTGTATGATGGCCTCAGCAGCTGGGTCACAGGGTAAATAGAATTCAGCTGTAAATTTCTACAGGAGAGGTAAAAGGAATGCACAAATTGAGAAATATCAATACCTGATTTATGAGCAATTTTCTTCTCTTCTTGATCAAGGTGTGAGGAGCTGGTCAATTCTTTATTCACATTGTCAGTGGAATGAAAATCTGTACTGCTCACAAGCTCATTCTCTGGAAGGTCTTGTCTCCTTTCTTCGGCTTTAGTTATTTCCATTACTTGAGAATGAGTGTGTAAAGGACTATTTGAAGAACTTGGGTTTTGGCCTTCTACGGTATAATTTCTCTCAGTGTCTTGCTTCTTTTCCACATTATATGTATTAGCTTGATTAACCAAAAATGTTGGCTCTCTGTGGGAATTATTCTGGAACACTTGACCAGTCAACTGTGAAACTTTCTGTTTTGAAGGTGGTCTTGTACAAGATGTAGAATTGTGCTCAGAAACTGCATATGAGTGATCAAAAGAAATCCCATATGTACACTGTTGATGATTTGGAATAGGTTGTTCATAAACTAATGTATCATTCAAATCACAATAATTAACAGCTTTCTCCTGTGGATATGTAGTTAGGCTACCTGCTTTTAGCTCATTTTCCTGAGAAGAATAGTTTTCAGAAGATAAAAGCCGTAGAGAGTTCATTTCTTCTCCATCTGTTGTGGTTTCTTCATTAAGATAGACGGCCATGCACTCTTCCTGAGATGCCACAGACTTGGCGGAGTTGTGGCAATCACTATCACTGTCAGCAAAGCGTCCTTTTATGAAGGAGAGGAAAGAATCTTCCCATTCATTAAGGTCCTTGCCTTTTTCATCTGAGCTATGGTTTTTAGGGGGCTTACATGGGCTACTGCATTGCTGTTGGTTAGTGTGAGGTTGTCGATCTGCAGTTACAAGTGGTAATTTTATTTCTTTATATAATGAAAGTTCAGAGAAGGAAACAGCTTTAGTTTGATCAATAGACTCTAAGAATTGCATTTCTTGACTATCTGATAAATCCAGGTTGTGGGTATTTGGAGTTTTGGAATTTAAACGAGCCTCATTATTGTTATCTGCACCATTTTTCAAGCTTGTTAGAGCTTGGGTAGAAAGTTCACAAGACTCTTTCGGAAGGTCATCAAGGGTGAGAGCGGTATGCTGCTGCTGAGTGACTAATTTATCCATTCCCCTGGAAGAGGAAATAGCTGTTCCCTGACTTACACTGCAGTCTCTGTCATCTGCTTGAGTCTTTTTATGGTGTGTATTTCTTCCTCTTTTACTTTTAGACACATTAGTTCTGCTGTCTTTCACACTGTGAACGCTGCTCCTTCTGAGTCCGGTAGAGTCTATTTGGTTAATAGTTGATTGCCTTGGCTTGGAATTTCCAAATTCTATGATATTTTTCTGGCAATGTTCATATACATACTCTTTATTTACAAGTAAACTGTTTCTTTCTTTATTGATTTCTACATGTTCTGGGTCCTGTCTATTAGAATTTTCACCACAAATAAACTCAGTGTGATTATTAGAACTTAATTTTGGTTTCTACAAAAAACAACAAAAAACCATGATTAGTTTCAATTTCATATGTATATCTATAGATTCTGTGATACACTGTAAAGGGAACATTATAGGAGTATTTTCAAGACTAGAATTAGGTTAGTTTCTTCCTTTGCTCTCTAGAAGAATTATGGGTAGGGCAATGGAAGATGAAATTTGACAACTAAAAGACAAATGACTTATAAAACAACACAGCTTTTTGCTGGCCACGACTCAAATACCAGATGAAGCATAATCACCCACAATGTAAACTTTATTGGACTGACAAGGGTAATTTTTACTTTTGTATTACTCTTAAATCAGAAAAATTCTGACATGGCTGATGAATCCCAGACTCCATAAAGAACAATGGAAAGGAAATGGCTTACAGTACATTACTGTGGTATGCTACACTTAGCTAATTGCTTCTCAGACGAACAGGCTAGAACCTTTTGGTATCTCATGCAATTATTTCAAAGTGTCTTAAACCAAAGGTGAAGTTACTAACCTGACGAATGCTTCACTAGTCTTTCTTTCCCTCAGCTAATCTATAGAACAACCAGCAGGTGCAAACCTGCAGAAACAGTTTATTGCTAAAGACATATATACCTTGTACTGGAATACATCGTCTACATATGCTGGGTCAGTGCTCTTCCTCTGAGCTGCATACAAAAGGAGAAAATGAAAGAAAACATCTTCCAGTTGTTAAGACTCTAAACTTCTAAAACCTACAAGTCTATTATCATAAAAAAAAATAGAGGGTGGGCTAGCACGTTTGAACCCAAGCAGGCCTGACGACTTAATTCAACATCTGGATCCCACGGGAGGTAGGAGAGAACTTAACTACCCGGAGTTGTCCTCTGCCTTTTGCCTGGCATGTTCACAGCTGTACTCACATACATGAATACATACGTGTGCACTCAAATAAAAATTTAAAACCATAGGGAGCATGTGAAATCATGTAATTTTTTTACATTAAAGCTGGCATTACAGTTGACTATATAGTTTTCATATTTATTACAAGCTAAGTATTATTTTGAGTGATAATATTTCTATTTGAAAAGTAAATAGATCTGACAAAATAATAAAAAAAGATGGGCACTAAACTTAGTATTTTTTAATTTACTCACAGAAATATCCATATATGTTTTCTTGATTCCATAGATTATACAAGTTGTTTTTATAGGGCAACAAACCCCTTTCATAAGTAGATCATGGGCTGGCAGGATGGCTCAGAGGGCACTTGTTGACAAACTCAATGCAATAAACTGAGTTCCATCCCTAGAACTCATGAGGTGGAAGGACAGAACTGACTCCTACAAGTTGTCCTCCTTTCTCCAGATACATGCCACAGCGCGTGTGTACACACACACACACACACACACACACACACACACACAGAGAGAGAGAGAGCAATAAAAACTTGAACTAGATAATCATTTCCCAAGGTGTTGGCTTGATAAGGTCGTAGCATGAATGCTGCATTCTCTTCCCAGCAAACATGCACAGAAAAGATCAACAGCACTGTGAATGTGCAGAGGAAACAAAAAATACTTATATTCAAAAGGGGCCAAGGTTGATAATTAAATGACTGCAATTTAGCATATCTCTTCTTGCCTTCTGAATACTGCATGTGTAATTATAATCAGGTGCATCTGCAGCTAACCACAAAAGATAAAACCTTATGAAGGCTTTATTTGCACACAGAAAATATTCAATAAGTATCTGATAGGAATAAATTAACATTTTAGATGTGATACATAAAAATATAAACTTCCTTGAAGATAAGTGGGAAACAAAATATCTAAATAAAGTTATGATTAAATATGAGGAATTTAATTTATTTCTTAGAAATGACCTTTACCATTACAATCAAATTCCATTCACCCCATTCAAGTGAGAAGAGTTGCCCAGGATGTCCTGTCAAAGTCACACTCCAGAGTTTCACTGTTTATGAGTGAGCTTCTCTTGTTTAAGAGCCAGGTAAGCCTGGGCAAATTTCTTAATGTCTCCACCTTCATAGAATGTCCATAAATGAAAACAATGAACAGCTACAGAATTACAAAGATTAAGTAGTGAAATAGGTATAAGAAAAATATTCTATTATTACTTCTGTTGCTGTTAATAGCTCTTAAGGACATAAAGGACACGATGCCTTCTCTTAACATCGATTCTTAAATCAAATGACAGAAATAACAATATTTTTCATAACCACTCAGTCAGGTAAGCATGGTTCCTGAGAAACTCTAAAGCAATAAAAGATATAGCATTTTCTCTCAGTATTAAATATCACATTCTCTAGTATCTCCAACTGACTATATAGATATAAATTCTGAAGCAGTGAGTTTCACTAATGGTAATTTTAGAAAAATTCCATTCTGTCCCTCTGAGCTTCTATGACTCACCAGCACAGTTTAGGTATTTTACATATATTACTCCAACCCTCACACTAACATTCCCATAGATATTTTGGTAGATGAATAAATACCATATGTCCAATTTGCAAGGCCAGGTAAGGTGGCGCATGCCTTTAATCTCAGCACTCAGAAAGCAGGCACAGGTAGATCTATGTGAATTTGAGGCTAGCCAGTACTACACACTAAGATTCTATCTCAAAAAGGTCAAACTCTCCAAATTGCAGATGAGAAAACAGGGATGTCAATTACCCCAAATTATCCACTGTAATAAAATCTGGAAGAATGAGTTTTACTCATCACAAAAGATGTATATCCTAAGACAAAAATCAGCAAGTACATTTCATATTAAGATGTTCTTGTTTCATCATTCCTATAAATTTAAAAACAGCATTCTTCAGGGCTGGAGATACAGCTTAGAGGAGGAGTATTTACTTGTATATAAATGGGCTTGGGTTTTAACCCTATCATTTCAAAACAAAAAAAAATAGGATAAAATAAGAAAACTGAAATTTAAAAACAAATGTCTTGTTCAAGGATATGTATTTATTAAGAAAACAAAATCCCCATTATTTAGAAAATAGGGTGCTAAATAATATCAGAATTCAAATGTTCATGCTTAAGAAATAGTCAAAGCACCCACTGAAGCATAATAAATTAATAAATTCTCAGCTGGATGGTGGTGGCACACGCCTTTAATCCCAGAACTTGGTTGGGGGGGGGGTCAGAGGCAGGCAGATCTCTGTGAGTTCAAGGCCAGCATGGTCTACAGAGTGAGTTCCAGGACAGGCTCCAAAGCTATAAAGAGAAACCCTGCCTCAAAAAAATTAGTAAATTCTCTCACAAAGAAAGAATAAAAGCCATGTTTGAAGGTGAAAGGTTAGGAATTCCTTTGCATAAAGGAAATGTCCTGTGTGGGATTCGATCAGAGGAGGGGGCACCAGCGAGCAGGGTTTCAGGATTCGGAGAAGACTAGAGTTCTGGAGAAAATACTTTCAGGAAAGCAAGAGAAAAGTCTCTTCCATTAGAGCATAGAGAAGCTATGTAATTAAGAGCAGCATCAAAGCACATTTAAGAGTTTATAAACTTGTGCCCCTAGTGTGATATTTTATTTGATGTTTTTATGTGCCTTGAAACATAAATATGATTGTTTTAATGGTTTACTTCAGTATGCTTTCATGAATCTGGCACCAAGTCATGCTTGTTCCTTCTAATGTGATTTGGTTTCTAAGAGTGAGTTCTAACCTAAAGAAGCTTACTTGCTATTTTGTAGAAGCAGCACCGGATTGTGTGTCTGTAGTCCCAGCTACTGAGGAGGCTACGATGATGGTTTGAGCTCAGGGGCTCAAGATAAGCCTAAGCAATATAGTAAGATCACATTAAAAAATTCAGTGTTCTCTGTTTATTATAAAATTGAGGCATTTTGGTCTAGGTTTTAGTTCTTAGTCTAAAGCATTGAAATAATTACATGTCTTGAAGATGTAAAAACCATAAAATGAGTGTAGTTATATCATAATAAAATGAGAAAAATAATAAAATGTATCCATAAAGGAGAACCAGTCTCATGACCAATAGAATGGTATACAGCCCATTATTTTCAGTAAATACACTCAACACTAATTGGGAGAGTTGTCATATTAAATATAATCCACTTGGGAAGGAAATAATTTCAATTTTAGTTGAAAGAACTTAGATCAAGAAAAGAACTTTTCTAGCAGGGTTATCAAAAGGTTTGTGATAACTAACAATCATTAACCATGATGTTTGCATATCATGTTTTGAAGAAGCCTGGTATTGCCTTTTTAATGTATTCTCATAGCATCTTATCATTTCTCTATCATGTTTTTCATTGTAACTGTTTGCTACTTGTTTTTTTTTTTAATCATTTTGTATTATTAGGCGTTAGCCTAATGGTGCATAACACATATCAAGCCATGAATGAAAGAATAAATGAAAGGGAGGGAGGGAAATGCTAGAAAGGAGGAAGAGATGAAGGAGTGAGCTTCTGCAGAAAACGTAAATCCTCTCCAGGAGTGACGGTGGCAGGCAGTGTGGCAGAGTTCTGAAGAGTCTACAGGTCCCTGCTGATTAGACTGCTGGAGCTGCCTTTACTCCTCAGCTTTTCCTTTCATTACTGAGCTGTTCTGACAAGAAACCCCTTTTTCTGCCTTAAAATGATTGCTGCCACCAAAGAATTCTTACTGAAAAGCCCTTTGCTGTCGCAAAGAACTGCTAAGACAGGTATAGCTGTATGATTTGTCTCTAGAGAGAATCAGAACTGTAGAAGAGATTAGATTTCCATTGCCAGCTTAAGCTTCCTTCAGACTGGAGGGACTAAGACTTGTTCTAGAAGGATTCTTAGACTAAATCTTCCTGTGCACAAATGAGGAATTCCAAAAGTATAAGCCTTTGAAAGAATTGTCTCCTGGGAATTTTTAAAATTAAAATTATAGTTTAAGGGCCACAGAGACAATTCCAGGTAAAGGTACTTGCCACTAAGGCTGAAGACCTGAGTCTGATCCCTGGGACCCGCATGGAATAATCAATTTCCACGTGTTGTCTGACTCCATGCATACATGATATGGTACATGTGTGCATGCACACTTACAATAAAAAATAAATGTAGTAAAACATAGAGCAAGAGGGGAAAGAGGAAGTTGAGGAAATTAAGTGCTCACATACATCTCCTGAATGGAAAACAGTTTTTGTTTCAGGCACTACTCAAAAAGTGTGTGTTAAACGGCTACTCTGTACAAGGCAAATTCAGTATTCACAAGGAGGTGAGGCGAAGACTCTTTCCTTCATGGAGCGTAGGTTCTACATAAGGACAACACGAACGAAACAATAAGTCCACAGCCTCCTGTGCCAGCATGTGATGTGCTCTGGAAAAAGGCTCGGCAGAGCAATAGGAGGAGTTCTAGAAAGAATACAGGGATTCCAAAACTACGTCCATATTTTTTTAAAACTGCCTTCAAAATATGGAAACAAAATTTTCTCTCCTTGAGGGCGGGTGAACTTAGTGACCCATTTCTAGTTGCTACGTTAGTGAACATAGCAAAAGGGTTGGCATGTCACTTCTAAGATGAGGTTATGAAAAGAATGGAGAACCATCTCCTTTTGCCAAGGAATGCTATGGTGTTACCAAAAAAATTTAACAGATGATTTAAAGAGAATATTAAAATATCCCATGAGCCAGGCAGTGGCAGCACACACCTATATTTCCAGCACTTGGGGGACAGAAGCCAGTCTGATTCAGAGTGAGATCCAGGATAGTCAGGGCTACACAGAGAAACCCTGTCTTAAAAAACAAAAGCAAAGCTCTGTGTTCTAAGCATTTTAAAATAGTATCTTTTGAGAATCTTAGATGAAATTACTTTGTAGTCTAACTTGATAATGTAAAATAGAAAAATCAAACTATGGCCACTTCCCATACTTCCTATGGGAATGGATAATCAACACATATATTACCATCCACATTGAAGTGGCTAGAATTATAATTTCTATCATATCAAAGAATCACTGAGAAGAAAACCAAAATTTGTAAAAGGTTTCTTTCTTATTTATTTATTTTTGGCTTTTTGAGACAAGGTCTTTCTACATATTGGCTGTTTTGGAACTCACTACATAGACCTCAAACTCAGAGATTACTTGCCTTTGCCTCCCAAGTGTTGGGATTAAAGATGTGTACCACCACACCTGACCTGCAAACGGTTCTTAACTATTAGGAATGCCACAGCTGGAGGAAAAGCCTTTGAGAGGTCTCTTCTCATGTACAATTGCAAACAAGCAGTGAGTTTTATTAAAAGGATGAAACAAAGGTATCATTGAATGTATTTTCTCAAAACTTGTCTGAGAAACTAATTCAGTTTCTACAATTCTAAATTCAGTTTCTATATCTCTATCAACATGATCAAAATACAACAGAGTGGCTCAATCTTACCTGATAGGTGGTGTGTGTTATGTTTAGGAATGTATTTCCTAAGGAGATTCTCCATAGAGGAATCCTTGGCCTCATCCAAAGCACATGTTCCATGGTCACTTTTAAATAATGGGTCAGCTCCATTCAGAAGAAGTAACTCCGCCACCTAGAAAAAGATTGTTCACATACAGGAGCCCAGACAGATGGTGCATTATTGTAAGTGTATGGTAGCACATAACTCAAAACAACAACAAACATTTACTTCAACAACACAGAGTCAGGGTTACCTATAAAATATTTGCCCAGTAAGAGCAATTAGTAATTGCCCTGAGTTATAATTAGTTTAAACAGAAAATCCTTTCTCTTATAAAAGAACAAAAGAAGCAAACAAACAAAACAAGAAAAAGAGAGAGAAGAGAATGAAGGGAAAAAAGAACTAGTGTGCTGTGAAGGGAATGTCACTTCTCCTTCATCCTCCTCCCCACGCCCACAGCTTTGGTCTAATCAGGAGATAAATGGGTTACTAGGCTTGGAAGACTTGGGGGTCAATAGGAAGTACCGGCTAAAGTAAATCGCCTTTTAAAGTTCATCAAGCAAAAACCACCGGAGTTAAGCTAATGCTCCTCAGGACTCAGTATTTACCCTTTTGCCAAGAGCAAAGATTTTAAAGGAACTAAAGAAATGACAAATACAACGTCATATTGCCCTGACTCCATTTTGTGTGCTTAGACAATTCCCAGCCCTCTATCCCACAACCTCCATGGTCACATCGGCCTTGGCAACACATTTGAGTTTTCCATGTCCTTGACCATGGTCCAGATGTACTAACCAAAATAACCAGCAAGTTATTTCTAAAATAATTACCATTCTCTGCCAGGAATGAATGGCTCAAGGTTACTCTGACCCTCATCTAACTTTGATGTAAACTACAGTCTTTGTGGGTTTTGCCTTATAAAACTACATCCCTGAGCTTAGGCACCAAGAGACTTGAGAGGCACAAACTTGCTCTTGGTCTGACCATCAATAAAAAGGTTCTAATCTTTTAATGAGCTTAATCAGCATGATTGTCAATAACATCTCATGTGAATCACTTCAGTCTAAAAAATAAAGTAGTATAAAATTTACAGTGAAAGTGTAAGATTTGAAGTTACAACAGAGGAGACATTCTCCTAGAAAAAGAGGGAGCATGTGCAGGACAAAAGCAGATCCTTTAAAAACCACTAAGAATTAGCAATGTGGTGAGTCTTTTAACTGCTTTACAATGGGGATTTAACGTTAGATACAAAAACAAAGCAATAGTAGGTAAAATTAAGATTACACATATGGCAGTCATAGGAAGAAGTCAAATGAATATATATTTCACATACTGTTCAAAGAAAGCACAGAGCACAATGCATTCTTTCAGGAAGAGTGCTCTGACATGGAAGTATCTAACAGACTGTGGTGTTCAGCTATTGAGATTCTGTGTCCAATAACAAGATATATAACATGAGAAGACGGAGGAGAGAAAAGGGTGATTGGGTTAGGCAAGGAAGTCAGGTGGCCTTGTGGAATCTGGGTTGGGACAAGGAGTGAATACACTACTTTGACAAGATTTATTGTGGATAAGAGATAGTCTTTATTACTAAATGTCTCCATGCAGCAATTTCCCCAGGGTCCTGAACCCGGAACCTTACAAAAGCTAACAATGTTCTATCACTGAGCTCTACTTTTATTCCAGATAGGAACTTTGAAGGGTGGCAAATTAAGCAAACTTTCCCTGAGTGTTCTTTCTACTTTTGATCTACATTTGGATTATCTACTCAGTAACTGAAAAAAATAACAAAACCTCAAACTTTAGTGGCTTAAGAGCCTGGAATTTGAGAATGGCCTAGGTAGATGATTTTGTCCAATAGTTTCTCATGTGGTCAGGCTGTTGGCTGGACACATAGTCATATTATACTTGGACTGGGGTTGGAAGATATTTTTCTAAAATGGTTAGGTAACCTGGATATAGGCAGAAACAATAATCATTGCCATGTGGGCTACTCTAAGTAGCTGCTTGAGTGTCTATATGATAAAACGGTTACCCTTCTCTAGTTAATGAGTCAAGAGAGAGAATTGAAAGTTCCAGTATCTTTTAACATAACCTTAGAAACCACATACTGCCACATCTTATTTGCTAGAAGCAAGCCATCAAAATGTCATCCTTTATTCCTTGGAGGGGAATTAGGCTCTATGTTTTGAGAGGGGAATATTAAGGAATTTGTAGACCGATTTTAAAACTTTCCTAAGTATTTTCTATATTCTGTCATTCTACTTTGAGCATTGATAGAAGCTTTACATGTAATAGCGGAATCTACAATCCTGGTGACCTTAGAGCGGAATATTACTCAAGAATAAAGAGATATCAACTATTTAACATCATATAACATAGACGAATGTTAAAAGCATTATGCTGTTTTAAGAGGTAAACGCAACATGAAATATTATGATATTTCCGATATTCTGAAGAAGGTAGATTTACAATAGAAATCAGATAATATGCATGAAGGGCTGGGTTGGAAGGAAGGAGATTGATTGTTGGCAATCTTTGAAACAATGGTGAAGGCCTGGGACTGTCTTAGTGTCATTCTTCTCACAGTAAACTATGTCCCGTGTGGAACTCTCTTTCCCCAGGATTTTACAAATGATGTCCCCATCCACCATCATTATCAAATACATTATCAAAATAAGCAAAACTGTCTAAATTCTCCTTAAGCACTCTTCCACACCATAAATAAGTCTGCCCATAACTCCCAGAAGCCTCTTCAGTCTCTCTCTGTTAGGTATTTTTCTAAAAATATGAAGAAAAGATTGTACCAGGGTTAGTTGATTTAGCTCATTTGTACCTCAGGACTTTTTAACCCATAAATAACTTCTCATACCTGAAATAAACAGTAAAATATCTTCAGGGAGTGAGCGTATAGCTCAGTGATAAAGTGTTTTACTACCATGGGCATCCCCTAGATTAGATGCACAGCACTACAAAAAGGAGGAAGAGGGAAAGAAGGGGAAAGGGGTGAGAAAGAGGACAGGGAGGGCACATAGGAGGAGGAGGAAAAGGAGCACCAACTTCAGCAAAGCTTCAATCCTCTAATATAGTGCCTGTAGTTTCTGAGATAAATCATGGACACTGGATTCATCACCTTGCTTTACTGGAATGGAATTATGGTATCTGATTTTAAGCAGTGGTATAATCATGAGGGCAACTGTGGCTAGCTCTGGCATTCTCCCACCCTGTGATGATTCTGAATGTCCCACTGCAGTCCATGAGGTTGCTGGTTTCCTACTGAACTGAACATCACTGTTTAAGGAAGGAAACATTCTTTGAAAGTGTGAATCACTGTATAAAAAGAGCTTTAAAGGAGTACACACTGAAAATCATACTATGTAAAAAAACATTCTGTATGACTGTATACAAGTAGTATGTTAAATGGCAAGCTCCTGTAATCTCAGCTACTCAGGAGGCTGAGGCAGGAAGATCCCTTGAGCCCAGGAGCTCAAGGCCAGCCTGGATAATAGTATCAAGACTGTATTTCAAGTGAACAAATAAAAAAATGTCAACAAAAAAGTATACAATGGCATCCATCATATTGGGCCTAATGGTAAGTACCATAAGGTAAATTATATTATAAATTCTGAGCATTCATTAGCAAATGAACTGAAAGTGAAACTTGCCTTTCTGTTGTGTGTTTATTCTATAACCAGAAGCATTGAGTACCTGGTAATGTCCATTCATCACAGCATCGTGCAGGGGAGTAATCTGGTACTTTCCCTTGACATTCACATCTGCTCCACCCTCTAATAGCGCACTTACTGTCTGATAGTATCCTCCTACACTAGCTTCATGAAGTGCTGTCCAACCTATTATACAAAAAGACATTTTTTATTTGACATCTTAATAATGGCTCATGTGTAATCTTTTTAAAAAGAAAAACAATTCTAGGAGCTAGAGAGATGCCTAGGCAGTCAATAGCATATACTATTCTTGCAGAGGACCTGTGTTTGGTTCCCAGCACTCACACTGGGTAGCTCACAACTATCTGTAACTCCAGTTCTAGGGGGTGCAACACCCTCATCTGGTCTGTACGGGCACTTACATTTACATGCACATACCCTCAACACAGAATACACATATATACATATATACACATGTAATTAAAACTAACAAATATTTTTAAAACACCCTAATTTTATATAGTTTCCTTAAAAGTATTCTGATTACATGAGCACACATAACATCTTCATAGGACTATTTTATATTATTTAGTGGATTCAAGGAGGGCTGGGAATGTATCTTAGTTTATACTGTGTGTCTAGCATGCATAAGGACCTGGGTTTAAGAACAGGTTCTACAGAAAGCCAGTCACAGTTCTGCATGCTTGTAATCCTTGCACATGGAAGGTGAGGACAGGAGAATATAAAGTCCAAAGTCATCCTCTGCTACAAAGCAAGTTTGAGACCAAATTAAGCTACCTTGTCTTAAAAAAAAAGGAAAAAGAAACAAGAAAGACAAAATTTTAACTCTCAGCCCTGCTATAGCAAAATATTTTTTTATTTTTAGTTATATATGTACATATGTCTTCTTGTGGGAATGTACAAACAAATGCAATGCCCATGGAGGTCAAAGGTACTGACTATTCCTGGACCTAAAGTTACAGCAGCGGTGAGCTGCCTGATGTGGGTGCTAGGAACTGAATTTGGGTCCTGTGCAAGAGCGTTATGAACTCATCACTGATGAGTCACCACGCCAACCCAAGAAAGCAAGTGTTCTACAGTATTCGTAAAACCCTTCCAGGCCAGCTATCAAGAGTAGAGAATGCTGGTTCCAGGCTACTTCTGCAGGGAAGAGGGAAGCAGCTTTATTTCTAATTCAAGGTATAGCCATTAAAGCACCTCAGCCAGCAGAACACATACACAGCAGTTAAAAGACTTATTTCCCTTTTACTTACACAAGCAATATTTATATTTGCAGCAATTCAACCAACAAACCATATACCATGTCTTTATATAAATATCTTCTTCATTAGTCAGAGGTAACAGTACACTGTTAACAATTACTAAATTCAATAAATCATATGATAGGTTTAATAAAGTCCCATATTTAACTTACACTTTAGGTCTCATTCTAAGCATTGACATTTTTAGGCTAGAAAATTCATTTCTGTTCTGAGCATCATAGAATATTTAAGAGCTTTCTCAATCTCCTGGATTGAAGAGGCACTCCTATTTCAGAAATACCATTAAAAATGTTTACAAGCTTGGAAAGGCTTGGACGGTAAAGGCTAGGCTCACAACTAAAAATGTTTGTAAATATTCTCCAGTGTTCCCTTGGGAGGAAAGTCAGCTCAACTGAGGAACCATTAACACAAACTCAAAGCAATTCCAATAAAATCGGAAACAAGACAAGGCTGTGCACTTTCTCCATACCTATTCCATATAGTGCCGGAAGTCTGAGCTAGAGCAGTAAGACAGCTGAAGGAGGTCAAGGGCACACAAACTGGAAAGGAGTTAAAGTATTTTTACTTGCAGATGATGTGGTAGTATACCTAAGTTAACCTAAAAATTCCACCAAGGAACTCCTACAGCAGACAAAAACTCTCAGTAAAGTAGCTGAATACAAAATTACCTCACAAATATCAGTAGGCCTCCTACATACAAATGACAATTAGGCAAAGAAAGAAATCAGGTAAACAATATCTTTAATAATAGCCTCAAATAATATTAAATATTTTGGAGTAACTCTAACCAAATGAAAGATATACATGATTAAAAACTTCAAGTTTTTGAAGGAAGGTATCAGAAGATAGAGAGATTTCCCATGCTCACGGATCTGTAGGATTAACATAGTAAAAATGGCCATCCTACCAAAAGCAATCTACAGATTCAACTGCAATCCCCTTCAAAATTCCAACACCATTCTTCACAGATCTTGAAAGGACAATTTCAGCTTTATATGAAAACATGTGGGTGCACGCACACACACACACACACACACACACACACACACACACACACGTGCGAAAGCTAAAATAATCCTGAATAATAAAAGAATTACTGGAGGCATTACTTTTACCAGTTTAAAAACAACATGATATTGGCCAAAACCAAACAAACAAAAATAAAACAAAAACAAAAAAACCAGACATGTTTATCTACAGAATCAAATGACACAAACAAATCCACACACCTATAGACACCTGATTTTTTTTTTTATAAAGAAGTCAGAGGTACACACTGGAAAAATGTCAGCATCTTCAACAAATGGTGCTAGTCAGACTGCATGGCTACGTGTAGAAGAATCCAAATAGATCCACTTATCACCCTGCACAAAACTCAGCTCCGAATGGATCAAAGACATCAATATAAGACCAGACAAACTGAATCTGGTAGAAGAGAAAGGAGGAAATAACCTTGAGCTTATTAGCACAGGAAAAGACTTTCTGAACAGAATAGTGTTACACCACCAAGATCAACAATTAACAGATGGGACCTCATGAAACTGAAAAGCTTCTACATTGCAAAGGACACCATCATTCAGACAAAATGGCAGCCTACAAATTAGGAAAAGATTTTTTGTTTTTTACCAACTACATGGCTGTTAAATGGCTAATATCCAAAATATATAAAGAACTCAAGAAATTAGATATCAAGAAAAAAATAACCCAATAAGAAATGGGGTATAGATCTAAACAATGAATTCCTGTTGTAGAATATTAGTTTAATATGTGTTACATTTGTTTATGCTGTAGAGTATTTGTTTAATGATGCAAAGATGTGTTGCATTCTTTTATGTTGCATTTATTTAACTCTGAAGCTGTGTTATTTTGCCTGCCTAAAACATCTGATTGGTTTAACAAAGAGCTGAATGCTTAATAGCTAGAGGAGAGGGATAGGCGGTGCTGCCAAGTAGAGAGAATAAACAGGAGAAAAAGAGAAGAGGAGCTAGAAAATGAGGAGAGGAAGACATCAGGGGCCAGCCACCCAGCAGAGGGCTAGTCACAGAAATATAGTATAGAGAAAGATGAAAGTCCAGAGGCAAAAGGTAGATAGGATAATTAAAGTTAAGAAAAGCTGGCTAAAAACAAACCAAGCTAAGGCTGGGCATTCAAAAGTAAGACTAAGTCTTTGTGTACGTATTTGGGAGTTGGGAGGTGGGCTCTGCAAAGAATAAAGAGTAAAAGAGTCAACTACAAATTTCCAAATGGCTAAGAAACACCTGAAGAAAGGATCAACATCTTTAGCTATCAGGAAAATGCAAATCAAAACTACTTTGAGATTTCATCTTATATCTGTCAAAGTAGGTAAGATCAAAAAAGCAAGGGACAGCTCATGCTGCAAGGATGTGGAGTAAGAGGAACACTGTCCATTGCTGGTGGGAGTGCAAACTTAAACAGCAGAGCTGTTCAATCTATCTAAAGATCCAGCTATTCCACTCTTGGGAATATAACCAAAGGACACTTTATCCTACCACAGAGACACTTGCTTGATCATGTTCATTACTGCTCTAGTCTAACTATGAAGAAATTGGAAATAACCTAGATGTTCCTCAACAGAAGAATGGATAAAGAAAATGCAGCAGGGAATCATGGAGTTGGCCTGGGTTAGCTGCCTCGAGAGGTATGTGCCAGAAGTTTCTGGAGTCCATGGCTCCTGGGGCACTGTATGCCTTTCAGTTCCTGAGAAACCCAAGCATTTCCTCAGGCAGTGAAACATTCATGCCACTCTGTGCTTCTCTGTGTTCCTAGAAGTCAATGAAGCATACAGAAGATTGGCTGGATAACTGGTCTTAGACATTAATCTTGTGTGCCCTGCATAGCCTGAAAATATCACTGTATCCTGGCAACTACCATTATATTAATCCTGGCACTCACCATTATATTGTTTCTGAAAGGGCCAAAAAGTATGATTGCTTGCAATAAACTTGTCCTAGCTTCAGTCTTGCTGTGACCCCTTGAGCCTCGTCAAGATTTATTTCTCCACCAGTCATATCAGGTAACCTTGGCCTGGTAAGTAAGCACTGGTACTTAAAGTTGTGCATTTACACAATGGAGTATTATTCAGCTCTAAAAAAGGTAACATCATGAAATTTGCTGGCAAATGGATAGAGCCAGAAAAAAATCAATCATCCTGAGTAAGGTATCTCAGACCCAGAAAGACAAATTTGGTATGAATTTGATTATAGATGAGTATTAGCTCGTAAGTCAATGATAAACAAGCTACAAAAAAAAAAAGCTACAATCTGTAGAACCACAGAGGGTAGGTATAGAGTAAGGGGCCAGAAGGAACAGAAAAATCTAGTAAAGAAAGGGAAATAGAATAATTACATATGGAATACAAAAATGAAGTGCAGAATGCGGAGAGGAGATTGAGAGAAGCAATAAGGGGAGAAGTTGTTATAAGGCGAGCGGGTGGCCCTTTGTTCATCCCACTCGGCTAGCCTGCACCCGAAATACTCACACAGAAATTGTATTAATTAAATCACTGACTGGCCCATTATCTCTAGCCTCTTATTGGCTAACTCTCACATCTTGATTCAACCCATTTTTAATAATCTGTATGTCACCACGAGGTTGTGGCTCACGGGAAAGATTCAGCATGTCTGACCTGGCAGCTCCATGGCAGCTCTCCATTTGCCCTTCTTCCCAGCATTCAGTTCTGTCTACTCTGCCTTCCTAAGTACGGCCCTATCAAAAGGCCAAGGCAGTTTCTTTATTCAACCAATGAAAGCAACATATAGACAGAAAAACCTCCTATACCAAGAAGTAGTTAAAATTAAAGGCCATTTGAGGGTCAGTATGGAAACCTAACAGAGTAGAAAGTTCCTAAGGCAGAATTCCAACCGGTCATCTCTTGCCACCAAACAAAGCTTACAATTTCTAGACAGCTGAGCTGTTGGCCAACTGGTTCCACAGGAATCCCCAAACAACCCAGGCTGTTGCCAAAACAAGAGGTTACTCTTCACAATCTGACAAGTCCCCACTGCTAAAGACAACACCTAAACAACTCATCAAACATGGAAAAGTCAAGCTGGTGCCTACACAGAACCTTCACCCCTACTGGCTAGTGTCTTTGGTACCAGAAGATACTCTGCATCTACCAATGGAGAAACATGAACACAATCCATCTTCAAATGCTTTATTGTACAATGGTGTCCTGCCTGCAATATATGATAGGGAAATGGTAACAAACTTGTGGGAGTAACCAACCAATATCAGATTTAACCTAAGGCCCATTTCACAAGAGAGAATCCATACCTGCTTGGCAGATAGCCCCAGACTAGGGTAAGACCAAATATTATTTGGTCTAAACAAAGAAAAAAATTAGCAATAAAATGACCCCCAAAGATATTCTGATATACAAATAGATTATTGCCTTATGCCATCATTTATGCACCAGAGATTTATGCACTGTTCGATAAATAGGCAATCTAGAAGCAAAAGGAAAAGTATAGATACTTCAAAGCACCCTCAGACTGGCCCACTGCTGTTCACATAAGTATCTTTACACACTAACACACAAGTTATCTTTATAACTGGTCCTATCTAGAAAACATGTAAGATTCTCCACAGAAGGAAGTACTGCAGAACCGGCCACAAAAAAAGACTGCTTCCTTCCTTAGTAATCTATCCACCTTCTACTCATATTCTATTCTGCCTATTTCCCTGGTCATTCCACCTTCTGTATCCCTGCCATTACTACAAAGTTACTTCCAGTTTTGATCTCATCTTACCCCCACTCAAGGTTAAGTCTCACATTAGCACTCTTGTAAAGCTAGCACCAGGAACCACCCTTCCTTCTGTATAATGCACTGCGCATGGCCTACCTGACATCTCTAATGAGAAATGGAGTGTTCTTCCACCACCCACCTAATTCTCTTCCTTAGAAATAATGGAGAGCCAGAAAGTTACTGGAGAGCATACTGCCTTTGGCTCACTTTGTCATACTCTCATGTGGGCAATTCAGCTGAGACTACAAATGGCTTCCTAGACAACTATGGTTGGTAACCCTGACTTACCAGCATAACTCGGCTGATTGACATTTCCACCATTTTTTATGCAACAGCGAATCAGATCAACATCGTTATGGAGAGTAGCTTTATACAGTAAATTCTCTCCAAAAACGTTTCTCCGGTTTATACTACAAAGACACATTTTATTCATCTTCCTTTTTCCTAAAATGAGAGAAAGAACAAAGGTGCACACCTTTAATCCCAGCACCCAGGAGGCAGGGGCAGGTGGATCTAAGTTCAAGGACAACCTGGTCTATAAAGTGAGTTCCAGGACAGCCAAGGCTACACAGAGAAACCCTTTGTCAAAATGGGGCAGAGGGCAGGGAAGAGACTATGATTAATGTATTCAATATTAGAAGTGGGTATATTACATTATTAAAGAATATTTTATCCATTAGCCTTACTGTAATAAGGCTATTTTTATTTAATAAAAAATGTAAAAATATATGTTAGTTTTAAAATGTTTGCAGTTAACTAAAACTCATGATATAGAACATACATGGATTAAAACCTCATGAAAGTGCTCATAAAAGATGACAGATTTTCTTTAAAATTCTAAGCAAAAGATTACTTAAATCTAGAATTATTTACTGTCTGCTATATTATCTATCTGCATGTCTCCACAGGTCCATGAGGTAAAAGCTTAGTTCCTTAGTTACTAGGAGATGGTGGAGCTTTTAAGAGGTTGGGTCTACTAAGAGGAAGTCAGGTTACTGGAGGTTTGTTGGCAAAGGAGACCTTCTCTTATACTTCCTGCTCATAACATAAGCAGATTTGTCCCCCAGGTGCTCCTGCCATGATCACAATCATCCATGGACTGCACCCTCTAAATCTAGAATCCAAAATAATATTTTTCTCTATAAGTTTATTATCTTTAGAAATCTACTAGACTGATACATTATCAAACTTTATATTATTGTAAAACATGTCTTATAAAGTTATGAGAATGTCTCTGTGCCATATGAGAAACATAAAACAAACTAACCTCAACAAGACTAGAAACAGAATAGCTAAATTTTAGATTGCTAAATTTTCTAAATTTTTATATGGGTATTTTTCCAGCATGTGCTCATGTGTGCCTGATGTCTACAGAGGCCAGAAGAGGGATCCCCTGAGATTGTAGTTTCAGACAAGTGTAAGATGCCCTGTGGTTGCTGGGAATTGAACCTGGGTCCTCTGGAAAAGCAGCCAGTGCTCTTAACTGCTGAGCCATTTCTCCAGTCCTGTTAAGTTTTCTCTTTAATAAAAATAACTAACCTCAAATTAAAGAAAGGCTGAAGAACCACGAGATCCAGGCTAGCTTAACAACACAGTACATTCCAGAACAGCCTGGGCTATGTGGCAAGACCCTGTTTGAAAAATCAAACAAATAAAAACCTTAAAAAGGTAATGGAGTACTGAGGACTTTTCTTAATTGTCTATAATTTCATTAATTTGTTTTTATTTTGATGCCTCTGTTAGGTCTTGCTGTAAGAGAAAATGGAAAGACAGACAGACCACCCTAATTGCTATACAGTAGAGACTACTACCCTTATACAAAAGAATACAAACATCCTCCCACCAGATAATATGTATGCCTAACAAGAAATATGGTTCTTGCTCCAAAATATGTCTGTTTTGATTGTACATGCTATTATAATAATTTATCAAAAGAAGCAAATGAAGACACAAAGAATAAGCAGCTTTTCAGTGAACACTAATTTGTGAAAGGCATTCATGTTCAGTGATTTGTCCTCTCAAGGGAAACAACTAGACAGACAAAATACATAGAAGATCTCTTTGCAAACATAAGAAAGTTGGCAATTTGGATCTGTGACCCTGCATGTAGAGAAATGAATGTAATGAGCCCCAAGGACCCTATGGGTTTTGTTCAGATGAACTTTCAGAGAATAATGGTACAGGGGAAGGGTGTTACAAAGTAAGGTGACCTCATTAATTTTAGAAACAGAATCAGAGTTTGATGAGACAGCTGTATCTAGAATTTAGTGTGACAAGTAGGGTATCAGAGAAGAAGAAATAAAGAAAGCTACTAAAAATCTACATAAGGGGTGTCCTTGAGTCATTGGTTAAGTAAATTGCTCGCATATAAGAGTAATCTTGGGCTGGGGAGATGGCTCAATGAGAACAGTGCTTCTTGCTAAGCAAGTGTGAGAGCCTGAGCCCCCATGTAAAGACCAGGCACAGCAGCATATGCCTGACCCCAGAGGTGGGGAGGTACAGACTAGCTAGTTGTTTATCAGAAACAAAAACCTCAAATTAAGTGTAAAAATGATGTGGGGAACAAAAGGAATAGATACATACATCAGCCTCTGGTCTCCACATGCATACACGTAGACAGGTACACCTGCACAGACACATACATATACCCCACACAGACACAAAGACGAGCCTCTTCCATAAGGCTAAGAAAGAATAACTAATGAGTAAGTAGAAAATTGCCAGCTCTCACACATTTGCATTCCTAGGAGTCTGAGTTTACAGACCTTGCTGGACATCCAGGGCATTTAAGAGACCCCAGAATGGTCATTTCTCATGACCTCCCTTCTCCAGAGCCCAACATTACACCTACCTTTCAAAATCTTAACACTGAAAAGTTAATCTTCATGTAACTTGTCAGCCAAAGTAAAATTCAACACTACTTTTAAAACACACAAGCAGAAATATTTGTTGCATATGAATATCGACTCATTTTCCATTTTGTCTTTCCACTTCAGAAAAGCAGTCTTGCATGTTTATTTCCAGACTGTATTTAATTTTCCTGACCTAATTCCCTACTGACACCAGCCATGTCATTTTTTATTATTATAGCTACAAAGTTCCTAAAGCTTGATCAGGATAGCTCTCAAATTTTATTTCCTGTCACTTTGCTGTTGTAGGTCCTTTGCATTTAAGAATGAATTGACTCATAGTAAACTAATGAAAGGAAAGGAAAAGAGAGAGATGAGGGAAGAAAGGGAATGGAGTGGAGAGAAGGCTGGAGTGATGGCTCAGTCAGCCAAGTGCTTGCCTAGCAAGTATAAGAACCTGACTTAGATCCAAGACAGACAGAGACCAGAGCTCCTAAGGGCTTGCTAGCTAGCCAACTTAGCTTTCTTTGGCAAGTTCCAGGCCACTGAGAGGCTGTCTCCTGGCCTTGACGTGTACCTGAACATGTGCACCTTTCTCCTCTGCCTAAACCTGTGCACGTGTGCATGCACACATGCATGCACGCATGCACAGACATGGGGGTGGGGGAAAGAAAAGATAAACAGTCTCTGCATGGGTTTTGAATAGGATTTTATGCAGACCATAAACCCGAGAAGCAATGCTTTGATAATAGTTCTCTTCTGTTCATCAAATTCTCTTTGATTTCCTTAGGTCTTTTTTTGTTTGTTAAGTTTTAGTGATCTGACTTTTTTTTAATAAAATTCATTCTCAAATACACATTTTGCTATTATAATGGTAGCTTTCAAATTTTACTCTATTTATTGCTATAATATATAAGGATATTTGCTTATTTTGCATCCTACGACTTTGCTGAATTAAATGACGGTAGCTATATTAGTTGCTCTCCTGCTGCTATGATAAAACACCATAACAGAAAGAATAGCTTATTTTGGCTTACAGTTTCAGAGGTAAGGTAGCTTTTATTATAGATTCTATCAAATTGTTGACACAGATAATCGTGTTTGTGACTAAACACACTCTTACTTCTTAATATTCCTGCTCTTTGTTCTTCTACATAATAACTAGCTAGAACTTTGCAATGTTCAACAGAAATAGTGAGAATAGATACTTTTATTAGTGGTATTAGGGGATATCCTGGCTATTTACTTTTTTATCGACTTGACACAAGTCTGGAGTCATTTGGGAAGAGGGAATTTTAGTTGAGAAAATGCCACCACCAGATTACCCTGTGAGCAAATCTGTGGAGTATTTTCTTGACTAATGAGTGATATGGGAGGGTCCAGATCACTGTGGGTGGTCCTGCCCCTGGGTATGTGGTCCTGAATTGCATAAGACAACAGGTTGAACAAGCCATGGGGAACCAAACAGTAAGCAGAGTTTCTCCAAGGCTTCTGCTTCAGTTCCTGATTCCAGGTCCCTGCCTTGAGTTTCTGCCCTGACTTCCCTTGGTAATAGATTGTGACTTGAAATTTGTTTATAAGAAAACAAAACAAAGCAGAAACCCCCTCCCTAAGTTGCTTTTGATCATGGAGCTTTGTCCCAGCAACAGAAACCCTAATCAAGACAGAGGGGAAGCATTTATTATCTTATCAATGACTAGACTAGTCATATGGTTTTCGTACATGCCTGTGTCAGGTTGAGGAAACTCTGCTATCCGTATTTCCTGAAATTCTGACTAGAAGTGAGTGTTTGATGTTATTCAATGCTCTCTTTACATCTGTTAAAATGATCTATATAGGTTTTTCTTTTGAGATTGTTAATCTAAGTTGTAGTGAGTAATTTTCAAATTTAAAGCCAGTATCAACAGTAAAGATTTAGGTATTAGTATTTTGACATTAAAAATTGCACTATTTAAACTGTATACAACTCAGTGAGTTTGGAGACAAGGATAGACCTGTGAAGAGTACTATCATCAAGACCGCAGACATACCCTGCCACCCTTCCTCTTCTTTGTCCTTACTGTTGCAGGGGAGTTTGTTCTTTACGAGTGCATTTAAACCTTTGTGTCACATCACTAGTAGTTCTGTTTCACATGGTATCTTATTTAGGATGTATTTCTATAAATGTTTAAATGTGTATATTCAGTATTATCATTCTTTTCCCTTATACCTTAGTTTTTGTTTGAATAATTATTTAAAAGGCCTTTGGACTTTTCAGTATTAAGATGATAAAAAGAGTTACATCTGTTCTCTTCCAGAATGTTTTAATATAAACCTCTGATCAGCCAGAAATTCAATTTAGAATGAGGGATATTATATGTAATACTTAGTCCTTGCCAGCACTTTGAGATATGAATGGTCATTATCACTCATTATCCTCATATTTCCATTGTATCTGCTTTCCAAATCTAAAACTTTTTTATTTCATCGATTTATCTGTTGGTCCTATGCCATGACAAATTACTTTAATTTCAGTGGTTTTCTAAAATGTTATGATTTACACAGAACAAATTCTTACCACACTATCTCTGCCTTAACTTTTCTGAATATTTTTGCTGGTTTTTTATACTCACTTTTCTACCTGAAACTTAGTGTCATTTTGTAGTAATCTCATAACTACCCTCCAGCCCTGTTAAAATAATAGAAGAAACAACAAGCAGACAGAACTCTGTGTATAGAGGACTAGCGAGATTATTCTGCAATCATGAAACCCTAAGTTCAAATCCTTAGCACCCCGTGAAAAGACAGGCACAGCTGCACAAGGCAGAAGCCCTAGCAGGAGGAGGCGAGAGAAGGCGATCTGCTAGCCATCCAGTCCAGCTGAAACAGTAAGCTCCCAGGCCAGTGAGGGTTCTATCTCAGGACAGTGGTGAAGCAAGATACCCAGTGTCCTGCTCTGGCTTCTGCATGCACAGACAAGCATACCAACATACTCATATGCATGGTGGTGGGGTGCTTGCCTATCGTTGTGTGAAGCCCTGAGTTTGATCTGAGTAGAAAAGAAACATAAGCAAAGGAGTCAATGGTAACCTTTTTTCACAACTTTAAATCATTTCCATCTATCCTATCTATCTACATCTGTATATCTACCTACCTATTTATCTGCTGTGCATAGACAGATGGAATGATAGTAACTTTTAGATACCGTACATTTTATAACTAATACTTACTATGCATTTACTAAGAATATAAACATTCTCTTATACAATCAAAAGTATTTTCAGATTCAGAAAACTCAAACAGATGCAATCTATTGCCCATATTTCAATTTTGTCAAGTTCACTATCACCTTTAACCGAGTTTCTATATTATTTTTTTTTTTTGAGACAAAATTTCTCCATAACTTTGGGGCTTGTCCTGGAACTAGCTATTGTAGACCAGGCTGGCCTTGAACTCACAGAGATCTGCCTGCCTCTGCCTCTGCCTCCCGAGTGCTGGGATTACAGGCGAATACCACCACTGCCCTGCTTGTAATACAACTTTTTAATTCAATCTTACAGCTTATATAGAAACAGTAATTTGCCCTCTCATTGTCTCTACTCCTGGTTTGGTATACACTGTCAGTCTTTTGCTGTGTTAGCCATATATACAAATATGAAATTATCATGTAGCTGCTCTCTATAGTGGAAAGTATAGAAAATAATACTACCCTGGCAGCCATTTAATTTCAAATCCCATTTATGCTACTAAGAAGCTATGTGTGCTAGTAGGAAAATACTTACTTACCATCACTAAAACTGTTAACTCATCAATAAAAACTGAGGTAATATTATAAATTGTTCTAC
This sequence comes from Dicrostonyx torquatus, assembly GCA_028555095.1. Classification (NCBI taxonomy): domain Eukaryota; kingdom Metazoa; phylum Chordata; class Mammalia; order Rodentia; family Cricetidae; genus Dicrostonyx; species Dicrostonyx torquatus. Next base: position 3,893,667 of record JAQHUG010000088.1, on the reverse strand, counting down.
TTCAATTCTGTTTCTATAAGCTACTTAAAGAAATGAAAAAAATATTCAAAATATGTCTCACCATTTTTTATTTTAAGTTGTTCATTTTTCTTTCTCTGTTTACTCTTGAATCTGGATAAATGCATATTCTTCCTCTTACTGTCAGTCTTTAAAACAGAACCCTGCATTCTTTAAAAAATGGACTTATTAAATAATTGCAATTTTTATAAGCACTCATGGAGAATCACATAAAATTTTGACAACTATTGAAAACCCAAAGATAGTTACTGAGTTATTCTCAACTGACAAAGCAACTTACACATGGGATGGGGCCTAAGTAAGCCACAGAGACCCCAGTGAGAGCCAAGCCCATGCCAGTCTTCTAGTTACTTTCAGTGTAGTTCCCTACAAATGTGAGGATTCGGAGGCTCCTGCCTCCACTCCCAAGCTGGACACGTCACTATCCACTCTATTCACCGCATATGGGAAGGAGGGAGACTGTCTGCAGAAGTGTGAGGGGTGAAGGAACCTGCTATGTAGTGGAGCACTGATCAAAAATTGAAAAATTAAAAACAACAATAGAAAAATGCTTTTGACTTAGGGGTAAGTTGACATTGCCTCTAACATCCTCCAGCACCCAATTATCGATTAGATTTGCAGTAAATCTGGTGAGCAAGATACAATATAACAACACACCTGAAATTCTCAGTTGCAAATATACTATGTATTTGATCCTCATAACTAAGTGGTTTTGATGAAATACTTTCTGGCATTTTCAGCACATCTGTTTGTGCCATATATCTGCTTGCTCTCAGTTTTTCCAGTCTAGATGATCTTCTGAGTACATGGGGTGTTTCCTGGACAGAGGTATTTTTCACGGTATCTGAATTTCCCTTATCGCTTAGTTGCTCATAAGACGTGGTGTTTTCATGAGTCCTTGTTTGCAATCTAAATGGTTTTGGGTCTTCTATAGTCTATAAAGATATACACATATCCATAAATAATTATAACATTAAACCAAAAAATTAAATTTATCTTCTCTAATAAAATTGTCTTTGAGATCAAAGTGTGCAAACTCATATGCATATGTATGAACATAATGCTACAACTGTATTTTAAAAGAACAATGTAGATTTTAAGCTTATGAAAAAACATAAGCAGCTAATCTTGGTGACACATGTCTATAATCCCACTACTTGGGAAACTAAGGCAGGAGAATTGAATTTGAGGCCAGTCTGGATTTCATAGAAAGACCTGGGGGAGAGCAGTAGTGGAAAGACTTTAAAATTATTTTCATCAATATTTAACTTTAAAATTCACAGGAAAATATAAGAACACTTTTGGTGAATTAATTTGGCAGGAAGTAAGTTGTTTGGAATAAGACACCCACATAAGAACATGATAAGACCAGTCAAGAGCAGATGAGTGGTCCGTGCAGCCTAGTACTCCACTGACAGAGAAGCAATGGCATTTAGAGAACACGGTGATACATAACTTCAGATTTTCAAAGGTATGTCATGAACTCTTCTAATTACTCCTTGATATCTACTAAAGATCTAACTTCTACAAAGACATTTATATTTTATATATACCACCTAAAAACTTCTTGAGCTCATGTATATAAAGAGATGAAAAGTTTCTCAAAATAAAATATTGAAAGTTTTTTGTTTTTGATATTTTAATTACAGCTGAGTAAGAATATTGAATTTGATTTATTCTAAGTAAATTTCTTTTCTACTGTTTAAAGGGTTTCCTTAAACTTGAAAACTTATTAAGTTTATGCTTACTTTACCACTATTAATTATATTTTCTACTGTAACATGAATTCTAATTTGTATTACTAATAAAAGCCTAGAGTCAGATATAGGGGTTAATGCTGAAGATCAGAGAAGCAGAGCGTCAGCCACTAGAGAGTTCTTTTACCTCTTCCAATCTCCCAATGCTCTGACTGAAGGAGAGATCCTGTCCTCAGACTGCATCTCCAGACCGCAACGGTCTCCACCAAACCTCAGACTGCACTGCTCCTCAGACTCATCCTGCCTTATATTCTTCTCTGCCCAGCCATATCACTCCTGCCTCCATCTCCCTAGTGCTAGAATTAAGGGTGTGTGGCCCCAAGTGCTGGGATCAGCTTTGTGTGAGCTCTGTTTCTCTTTTAGACAGATTCAATCTTGTGTAGCCCAGAGTGGCCTTGAAGTAACAGAGGTCCTTCTGCCTCTATATCCCAAGTCCTGGAATTAAAGATGTGTGCCAGCACTGCCTGGCCTCTATGGCTAGCTAGTGTGGCTAGCTCTGCACTCTGATCTTCAGGCGAGCTTTATTTGTTAAAACACAAACAAAATACCACTGCATTCTATATTTACTCATAGTCCTTATTTTTATCCTAGAACACTGAAATGTTTAATCACCTTTAACATTCCATGATTAATGTGTATTTTTCTGAGTTTTTCTTTTTTTGGTGGGGAGGGGGGCCAGTTTTTCGAGACAGGGTCTCCCTGTGTAGCCTTGGCCATTCTGGAACTTGCTCTATAGACCAAGCTGAACTCACAGAGATCCACCTGCCACTGCCTCCAGAGTGCTGGGATTAAAGGTGTCTGGCCTGTTTTCTTTCCTTAAACCTATAATGTCTATCTGAAATTTGCAAGCCAGATTGCATCAGTATTACTCTAGGTTTATATGCTGCAACATAAACTCAAGTTTTCTCTAAATCTTCCTGGGGATATATATGGAGTATTTTGTTAATTGCCAAGATGAAATAAAAAGGGTATCTAAGTTTCCATTATTATGAATTGGTTAAACTATAACATATTTTTATAATGCATTTATATGTCATTTATTAACCTAAAAGATTGAAAAGTGATACATTTCCTGACACTAAAAAAATAAGCAACATGCATTAGACTTTAAAAATAAATTGCAAAGCATCCTGTATTATACAGTCTCATTTGAATAGAATAAATTTACATGGACTAGAAGTAATTGAAACTACACCAAACTGTTAACAATGTTTAGAGAGTGGATTTTGGGGGAACTTTGTTATCATACTGTTATATAATCTTATAATGTTTGATTTGTTCTTTTGGTTTTGGTTGATCTGAGACAGGGTGTTGCTATGGAACTCCTGAACAGTTGATCCTGCTGTCTCAACCTCTCCAGTGCTGGAATTGCAAGTATACATCAGCATAGTTGCCTTTAATTTTATAATAATAAGAATACAAATACAAAAAGGGAACTTGGCTCCTGTTGCACATCTGTAGGGCCTCTGGGCATAATGCTGTAGGAACTGTAAAGCTACAAGTTATGTCTGGCATCCCACTCAGATACTAACAGCAAACAGGGCTTAGCAAAGGCTTAATTCTTCCTCCATCCCACATTAGAAGCCCAAATTACTCTGTCCAACTACAGTGTTCTGTATCTACTTTGAACTCTGTTAACAGAGTATTCTAACAACAGAGAAATTTCTGGTAATACTTTCCTATATAATAAAAAACTAACAATATGCCTTTTATGTATATTGGGGAGGAAACAATTTTAACTTAATCCCTTGTAAACTCTACCTGGCACTTCTAAAAGAAGCAATCTATCTGTGAAAGTTACACAGTATCTTCCAGATGTTGGTATTTGGTGAGATGATTTAAACTTAACACAATGACAATTGTTACAGAGCACTACAAAAATTATACCTAAAAAAAATACCTATATACTTATACTGTGCAATCCACTTGTCCAGCAAACAGATGTTGTTCCACATCAGGATAACCTGAACTGTTTATATGATAGGGTAGAAAAGAGACTCAATTCACCTGTGCTATTTGTGTGCAGTCTTCATCTATGTGAGACAACGTAGGATGCGCTTCTAAACATCCATTTCCACCACTAACACTGCTGATTTTCTCTTGTCCTTGACAGATGGGTCCTACAGGTCCAGGTTCTACATCACCACCTGGTAGCTTGTTGATGGTTGCCAGCAATTCAGCAGGCAATGCATCATCATTCTTCGTGTTTTCTAGTACATCTCTACAACATGCTGACAAGGCATTCAAAGAGACTGACATAGAACTCAAGGAGTTGCTCAATGAGTTCATCAATTCTTGAGGATTGAAGTCATTAGCTATTTCAAGCAGTGTTTCTTCTTGGGTGCCTTCTGGTGATTCTAGTAATCTTTCTAAAGCAGACACAAATGTTTCAAGAGAGCTTTCTTCATCTTTGGTTTCTTTAGATGTCATGGTCAGTGTCACTTCCTGTTCAGGCTCAAAAAATGTATTTGGTAAAGCTAAGGTCTTCACTGGCTCTGCTAGTGATTTCTCCTTTGGTGTAACCAAATCAGATGCCATAAGTGAAGTACCAGAGAGAAGACTAATTTCAGGGGAATCTGTGTTTTCACTTAGTTCCTGTGTATTACAGAAAACACAAAACAACATTTAAAATTAAAAATTAGTTTTATAACTCATTTTGTCAGTAATTTATTTTTACCAACTGTCTACTTCATCCATAAATAAAAAGAATATTTCTCACTATATGAAATCAGTAATGCCTGGATACATGGTTAAACATTTAACCAAGAGTGGTTAAGTGGACCAAAAGTAACACTGGCTGGATCACAGATGACAAATTATCTCTTCAACTATGCTTTAATTTTCTGTTCCAACAAAAGAGACAGATGCCCTGGTTAGCTAAATTAACGAATGACCTCATTACTTCACAGCTTAAGTAATGATGTAAAATTCTTTCTTACCAAATATTTCTATCAGTCATAAAAACTATGAAACTGTTATCATTTCACCTTTTGAATTAATAAGCAAATATAAAATAAGAAGGTAAAAAGGACAGGAAATCAGAAGAGGAAATAAGAGAAATGAATGATGTGGGTGTGCCAACGAGGGGCTGACTACATCCACGTAAACCTGAGAGAGCTTGGGAAAGAATTCTAGACACAAAAGAACAGAGTTAAGCACAGCTTCTTGTAAGGCAGCATTTTTTTTTTCAGATGGGCTCTGTTTGCTGGTGGTGAGCAGGAGTGCCACAGCTCCTTTAAGAGGGGTCTTCCTGATTCAGCGGCACAAAAAAAAAAAAACCCAAAACTGTGGTTTAACAAACAGTGGCTTCCTGGCTCACCAGCACAAATGGCTCTGCCTCTTTCAGGAGGTCCACTACGGAGCATTTATATGGGGTTTGTGAACAGAGTGCTACAACTTGCTTAATGGCAACATAGAGATGCTGTGTCTGAAAATGGGGTACGTTCATGGCTCTCAGAGGCCGTGAACATGCCTCTGCCATGTTGGACTGGATGGAGCAAGCAGGCAGGATTGCAGAGTTGGTCCTACCCATGCCCACTTAGCATTTTAAAAAAAAAAGTGCTCCTGGTCAGAAAATAATTACAGCTACACAATAAAGACAGATTCAGATTTAAAAGAAAAAAAAGACCTCTGAATAGGTCACAGTGTTGGCTATCTGTACAAAGGCTTGGGAGAGAGAAGAAAAAGAGTACAGAAAGTTATAAAAAGAAGTAAATTGTTTTAAAAAATAAAACAAAGTCTTTAAATAAACAGAGTAAACTTGTAGAAAGAGTAATAGGAAAAAGGC
>JAQHUG010000088.1:3854183-3882508 GCA_028555095.1 Dicrostonyx torquatus | reverse complement strand
CTTCATGGAAAGGTCTGCTGGACCTTATGTGCCCCACTGTTACAGAAGAACTTTGGGTGACTGTCCAGGCAGCGAGATGTCTCTGTCAATTCTAGAGCTTTGAAAGTTGCTTACAATGCACTTCCTGTTTACTTAGTTAATAGTATATACTTCTAGAGTCGTTGATGGAATAGAAGAATAGATATAGTTTTCCTTAGTTATGATAAAAGATAAAGTAGATATAAATATTGTAACTATAATTCTTGCTTGATACCCGTTTTGTTATATGTAATCTTGCTGTGTTAAAGTTAAAATCTTCCTTTTTATTAAGACAGAAAAGGGGAGGTGATATATGCTGTGAACATGTTTTATTGCTATTGGCCAATAAAGAAGCTGCTTTAACAGAATATAGCCAGACTGGAAGAAATATAGAGAGAGAGTAGGCAGAGTCAAGGAGAAGCCAGTAGGCCACGACCTCATGGTGATGCATAGATTAATGGAAATGGGTCAGTTTAGCTAGAAATACATTTAAGCTACTGGCCAACAGTATTTCAAATATTATAGTTTCTGTGTGATTATTTTATGTTTGGGCAGCTGGGAACGAACTAGTGATCTCTGCCAACAAATAAAAGAGCAATTCTATAAAATTTTATGAGTCCCAACTCTAGATTTTTGTTATTTTCAACAGGAAAATATAAAACATCACTTTCCCAGTGCATTATTTCCAAAGGCAGTACCCTACAGTGCTCGTTTTCAGTGCCAAAATATTAGAATCCCTCTCAAAGTTGCTATCCAGATCAACTGCTGTGCCACTTAGGAAAACAACATACATTACAGGTACTGAAATTTATACTTTCCAATCATTTTGGCTGTTCCCCACAACTCCACTACATCTCTAGAAGGATGGATTATCATCTCCTACGCCTGCTAATAATTTGTTCTAATTTGAATAAAAGTAAAAAATTAGCATATTCTGTTACCATTTATCCCCTATCTACAGCATACAGAGCCTAAGAAAATGCTTTTATTTATCTGTTATGCTAACTATAATTTTCTTGTAAGATAAATTAGAAGAAATCTAAGATCTGTATCTTACTCATTATTTGAGTCACAACTAAAGGGTTCACTGCTATTTAAAATTCTTTTATATTTATAAAATTCAAGATATGAAGATGTACCTAGCAACATTCCCACAAAACCTCATATGCAAGAGTCACTAACCCTTAGGGAAGGGAAGGCAATAGACAGTATCCTGACTTTGCTGACATTATTTGGTGAGACAAAATTAAACAAGTTACTTTCCTACAAATTTTTTTAAATATATAAATATATAATACAATGCTCTCCAACCATTTCATTAAATATTTTTCAGAAGCTCTATTAGGAAATATTGACATATCCAGGGAAAAATAAGTATCAGAGAAGAAGCAATTTGGCCACTATTACCAGTCACCAGACCCAGACCCAAAGACAAGGAAGGAGGTGAGACATAAGCAAATGATTTGTGAAGAAGGGAAAGGACAAGTTATTTATTCCAACGTGACTAGGTACCAGGCCAGAAGTCATCGCTGCTCTGGTCCTCACAGCAACTCTTTGCAACATCCACTTGTCCGTATACTATAGATGTAAACAAGAGTTACCCTTGAAGTCATATCCAGTCTAAATTTTATGCCAACTTCCCTGCCTTCTGGCTCCTAACTTCAGCAGAAAAAACTTGGTAACTGCATATATAGAAGGTACAGCTGAAATGACATGGTCAGGTAAGATAGGGTGGGCCTGGGAAGGTCCGTTACTACTTGATATCCTGAAGGAGAGTATGAGTCCACTGTGGGCAGAGCCAGTTCATAGCACCAGGTAGAAAACAAAGACAAAGCAGGCCCTTGGTAAACATTAGCAACAGGTCACTGGACAATGAGAAAGCAAGCTTGAAATATTAAAGAAATGAGGTTGACATTAAAAAGAACAATGCTCCATCATTTAGGCATATGTACACTTCTACACACAAAGAATAAGAGACTTGTTGTAGTGGGTAAGAAACAAACTTACTAAAAACAAGGAAGAATAAATATATGAATAGAATTTTAGACAAAGTTTTTCCTCCCTGGGGACTATCTTTCATGGTACCAGATAGCATCATGCAAAATTACAAAGCATGGAAGGAACTAGCAGTCCTACCCAGCTATGACACCTATGAATCATAACAATGACCAGCATGGCACAATAGTCTTAAGGGTGCAGTAGTGGCATTCACACCTTGGTAGTAACCAACAGCTCTCTGGTTGGACATAAAACCCATTGAACAAGAGAGAAACCATGCCTGGTACTGGAAACCTAGCCAACTACCTATAGCTAGTGAGGGTGCTTATATGAGAACCTACACCTTCCACTTCACTAAACCAGAATAATTCCTAACTATATTCTAAATATTTAATTTATACATGTAATTCTCACCCCTCATCAAACATATCTCTTTTGCAACAGAGGAAAAAGTTAACAAAAAACAAAATTAATCAAATTGCAGCCAACAAGAGATCGTGTGTACCCAGTTTCAACCAATAGGTCTACAAGACAACTCCTGCACTTAAGGCTCATGGATCACTGCAAAAGAGACAGCAGAAGGATTATAAAGCCAGAGCAACAGAAGTTTTCTGTGAGACTTTGTCTCCTAGAAATGCCAGAGTCCACACCCATGAATTCTTATCAAGAAGATCTGAATAATGATGACATCACTGAACATGTTAACATGGAAGGGGGCAGTTTGTGGGGTCTCAACCCTAAACAAGGCACTACAAATAACTGGGGAAAGCTGACAGTGGAAGAAATGGTCTTCCCCAGGGGGGTCATCTCTGAGGTCACATGCATATAGGTAACATTATACAAAGTGAGCAAACTATATTTATACATTTAGGAACATATACACAGGAATACGCACATATACACACATATGACTTAGAACTTTGAACTTTTGAGTGTTGGGACTACAGACCTGCACATATAATGTAAAGCAATTTTTTAAAAAGATGCCATGAATTTGAGAGAAAATAAGTGGGGTGCATGGGAGAGGTTAGAGGGAGGAAAATGAAGGAGAAATCATGTAATTACATTATGAATAGGTTTCTAGCTAATGGTGTGACTTAGTCAGATTACTGCCTAGCAGGCAGTCTAAGTGAGTATGAAACTTTAATCAATGTGATTTTAGAAAATCTAAATCCACAATCTACACAGTTAATCTTGGCTACACAAACCAACCTTTCCTGGGTGTGGTAAATTTTCACCATTTTCAGCTTCAGGACCTAGAACAACATATATATTTATTATAGCTTTATTAAACCACAAAGTATATCCTTCTCAATCAGCATTTTATAATAATAAAAGTTGAGCTTTCTTAAATAATTCAAAAGGCACAGCAAAGATTTTATAAATATATCCATCTATTGCTATAAACATATTATTATTTAGAAAATAATAAAATTCTTCATTTCTTGGGCTGGGGATGTAGCTCAACTGGCAGACTGTGTCCTGGGTTCTATCCCTATTACCCCCTAAATGGGAATGGCAGTGCCAGCTCATATTCTAGCACTCAGGAGAGGGGTCAGAAGTTCAAAGTCATCCCAGGCTACTCAGTGAGTTCAGACTAACCAGGGTTACATTAGACACTTTTGGTTTTCATTTCTAAAATAAATAAAATTCTAAAGTGAGAAAAAGAAAAAAAATGTGGTATCAGAACACAGCCCAAGAGCACATTAGTTTGAGAAGAATTATGAGTGCCTGTGAGAAAACAAGACAATAGTCTGTGACTTCAGTTTCTTTAAATATGCTTTCGTGCCCCTCCGAGGTGTAGCAGAAAACAGTGAGTTTACTTCAGATTATTTGTTACGACTGGCTATAGTTTGTTTATACGCCTCTTTGGAAAACCACGGTTTGCCATGTGTGGCTTGTCCTTGTGTACACAGCTTGAACTCATGAGAACTTTACTCCTGTGATCTTTCTTAACCCTCAGGTACAAATGGCTGATGCTCTGAATAAAGTTGGCTATTACATGAGACCTCGGTCCAACTCACTTTTAGATTCCATTCTCTCAGGTTTAACCACCAATTAGAGCAGTAAACAATGGCAATCCAAACAGAATCGCAACTACTTGAAATCAATTTAGCTGGAAACAAACCTATTTCTGTTGCATTAGTCTAAGTTCTTATTAACTACACACGAAGAATTTATAGCTACATCATCTCCTCCGGATAGAGCTGAAATGACTTTAAGCTATCTGGAGTTGGATGTGAACATCTCATGTAGGGCCGAGAAAAATCAGGGAGCTTGTCTAGCCTCTGATTTCAACTCTATGATCTGTTCCTAGCCTACTTCCTCTAAGAGGAGCTGGATCAAAGCAATTCACACCAAGTTAGGTTAAGGAAAGATCGAGAAAAGGGTGTTTTTATCTTCTATTCCACATCCCTTCTGTCTTTGACCTTTATTTTATCATCCAGACACAAGTAATCTGATATAGAATTTACAACCCAATGATGCTTCTAATAGTATTTGAGTTTTTCTCTTGGTTTCCTTTGATTATAGAAAAATCTCCATAGCTAACAAAAACAGGAAGTAACTATCTGCTGACTCTTAGCATGCATCTTTGCAGGCAACATGGGCTTACAGAAAAGAAACTAAGCATAAACATACCTGCTAAACTTTACACCATTCAAAAACCTTGAGCTTTTTGGGGGGTAGTGTGTGTGCAGATAATGTGGGAGGGGTGGTTTCAGTTGTTTTAGTCTTTGCTTTGTCATTTCACCTCAACATTTGATAATGAGAGCACAAAAATCAAGGAGGTAAAAATCCGGCTGCTCTTCCAGAGGATGCAGATTCAATTTCTAGCACTGACATGGCAGCTCACATCTATCTGTAACTCCAGTCCTAGTGCATCTGACACCCTCTTCTGGCCTCCATGGGCACTAGGCTCACAAGTGGTACAGAGATACGTGCAAACAAAACACCCATACACATAAAAAACAAACAAGCAAACAAATAAAAATTTTAAAAGAAGGTCAGAAACATGATATTCAACTCCTTCACAGGAGTATCAGGAAAAAAAAAACTATTTAATTTTATTGTTCTTTTATAACCTTTCCTTTCAAGCAGCAATGATAAGTTCTACTACCCATGTCTTAAGTCATTAAAATTATCAATACTGGAGCTGGGAGACAGCTCCTTGATTAGGAGCACCAACTGCTCTTTAGTAGAACCCAAGGCAGCTCCTACATGGTTGTTCACAACCATCTGTAACTCCAGTAGCCAGGCATCTGACGCCCTCTCCTGGCTTCTACAGGTACTGCATGTATGTGACACAAACATGCAGGCAAAACATCTGTACACATAAAAATTTAAATGTTAATACTAATGGATGAAACATAGATTAACTATCTTTGAAGGGAGGGTGCATTTTTCTTTTGTCTGTTTAAATGTTCAGATCCTTGGGAGTTAGAATTAGAAAAAATACTGAAAAATAGTTTATAATTCCTTTGAATAATAATAAAGGTAACGCAGCAAACATAATATAAAAAAATAAAAAGACATATTCCTCCATATTGTCTTTAACAGTCTCACCATGAAGATAAATATCATTTTATGTTATTTTCATAAGCTTGAGAAAGTAATTATTTTATGGTAATTTTATTATCTTATTGAAAAACAGGTATTTTAAGGAAATAATATAGTTTGAGGGACTGGGACTATACCTCAGTCAGTGAACTACTTGTTGCAGGAACATGAGGACCTAAGTTCGATCCCTGGCATCTACATAAAAGATGGTTGCAGACAGGAAGATTCCTGGGGCTTGCATGCTAGACAATCTAGTCAAACCTGCAAGTTCCTACATTCTGTGATTGGCCCAGTCTCCAACATAAGGCAGACAGTTACTGATAAGACACCTGATTTCAACTCTAACCTCCACATGCATGTGCGAACATGCACATATACACACATACACTCGCATGTATCTCATACATGAAAACCTAAAAATTATTGCCTCTTTATCATTTAAACGTTGATTACAAACTGAGATTTCTTTGGAAAATGAAAGCTACAAATTTAATAGAATTAAATATTTTACAACATTGAACTTCCTAACTTGTTACGGGGCATGCATGTTCATATGGTGCATGCAAGTGCACATGCCTTTGAGAACTAGAGTCAACCCAGAATGTCATTTCTTAGGAGCTATCTATCTTGCTTTTTGAGACCAGGAGCTCATAAAGTAGGCTAGACTAGATGGTCAGTGAGCCCCTCAATCCTTAGGAGTCATCTACCTGTTTTTTGAGACCAGGAGCTAATAAAGTAGACTTGGCTCAATAGCCAGTGAGCCCCAAAGATTCACTATAGACACTTCCTCAACACCGGAATTAAAGCATGTGCCAAATCCAGCTTTGTTTGTTTGCCATGAGTATGGATGTTCTGCATGCATGTCTGTATACCACATACATGCCCGGAGCATGCAGAGGCCAGAAGAAGTGTCAGATCTCTCTGTAACAAGAGTTACAGATGGTTATGAGCCACTATTCGGGTGCTGGGAATTAAACCTAGGTACTATGGAAGAGCATCAAGTGCTGTTAACCATTACCCAGCTCTCCAGTTCAAATATAGCTTATTTACTGGGTTTCTGGGGATCAAACTCAGGTTCCCATACTTAAACAAGCACTTTGCCCACTGAGCCCCAACAGCAAACATCTTATACAATGGCTTCAAAACATTAACTATCTCCAACAAATTCTGAAGCAACAATGTTAGTATGATTCACTCTTATTTATTTATGTTGCTGGAACTTGTTAATATTAAAGTAATATTTATTTTGAACCCTTTTACCAAGAGGGCACAAAAAGGGGTGGGGAGGAGGAGGAGGAGGAAGAAGAAGGAGAAGGAGGAAGAGAAGAAGGAGAAGGAGGAGGAGGAGAAGGAGGAGGAGGTCTTGTTTCTCCTAGTACCAAAGCCAAGACTTTGAAGGTCAAAAGGTAGCACTGAAAGGCATCCACACCTACCATCCCCCCACCAAAGTCTACTCATCACCCATTCACCCACCTTCTAGTGACACAGATACTGTAGCTAGAGAGTTTAAGTGTTATCCTGGTATCCTGCGAGTCAGGAGCCAAGGAGTACCACAAAATTGCACTACACAACAAACCTCACACAAGAGATTTATTGGGAAAGACATAGGAGGGCGACTGCCTCTGCTCAGAGAGAAACAGCAAAGAACTGAGGAGGCAGGCTTTCTACAGGGTTTCTTGTGGTCAACGTAGTAGGAGGCAGGCTTTATATAGGGTTTCGTGGGGGCAGAGTAGGCAGAAACCTTTATATATGGATTTCCAGAGTGGCCTGGAATTGGTGGGACTCTGTAGCCTAACCCTGACCTTTTTTCCCTGCAGGGTGGAGCTTGGCCATCTGCATCTCAGGGCACTGGAAATGGCCCTTACAGTCCTTGGAGTAGTCGGGGGGTGGGGCCTAACCACGTGTGCCTTGAAGGGCATGTAAGAGAGGAAGTCTAAATTTCCTCAGAACAGCGATCCTAGAGAAAATAAGCTTCATTATTAAGCTATCGAGTTTTTCCCGATCACTGACTCTGCCATGCAGATAGAAACACCACACTTGTGTTTACAGCGGATGAACAAACAGGCTATGAAGCTCTACAACAGGGGTTCTCAATCTTACTAATGCTGTGACCCTTCAATACAGTTCATGTTGTGGCAATCCCCAGCCATAAAATTTTGTTGCTGCTTTATAACTGTAATTTTGCAACTGTTATGAATTATAATGTAAATATCTGAATGCCAGATATCTGATATATGACATTTGTGAAAGGGTCATTTGATCCCTGGGTTGAGAACCATTCCTCTACAACATTGATGAGGCCAAAGCCAATACCCTGGTCATGTCTGATACAGGGAACAGAATATGTTTAACACTGGATTATGATGCTTTGAACGCTGCTAAAAAAAAAAATTAGGATCTCCTACATTGAGTCTAGCTAGCTAATTCTATGTTTTCTCATCATAAATATTAAATACTTATTTTGATAACTTCCAGGCTTATAGAAACTGCATCAAACACAAAGCAAATGTCTTTGACAACTGTGCCTCAGAGTCTGGAGTCCTGACTATCTACTCTTTTGCTGAGGCATGGACTCTCAAGAGGATTTGAACCTGAATAATCCATTTTCTAGTTTGACTTACAACAGTTTGAACTTCACAATGGTATTCTTTGAAACGAAGCATTTTGTCTCAAAATCTAGAAGTTTTACTTGGTCAGTGCTAGAAAAGTGTCTCTTGTTATTATGTACTGACCTGCTAATATTAGTGCAAACTACACCTTCTATTAGCATGTGATAATGACAAAGCAGGCTCATTTAAAGCTTTTACTTCCTAACAGTAGACGATACAGACTGTGGCAAAGTCTCCTTACCTTGGGACATGGCTAGGTTTTGCTATTTACATAATCTTATGTTCCACCACTGGTGCTATCTATGTGGCCTTTCCCTTTCTGGGTATAATTTGTACTTTCTTCAAGACTTCCTGACACACTCAGATCTCTTCTTTTTCTAGTTATGGTAACAACCAAATATATATCATGCTTTATGAGCAAATATATATTTAATAAAGAAATAAAAGGTGTTGGAATGCAGCTCAATGCCTGGCTAGTGTATATGAGGCTCTGGATTCAATACCTAAGCAAAGAAGTAAACGATGAAAAAGAAAAACTACACATGCATTAACAGGTCCCAACTTTCAAGTCACAGAAAACTTAAAGGGTCTTATTATACTTACTTTTGTCTTGAGACATTTAACATTTTTGAGTGCTATTATGTACTTTTTAAAAAAAATACACTTCCATGCACTAAAATCATTGTTTTCTCCCCTGTATTTAAATAGTGACAGCTTGGCTAGAAGAAACAAGGATAGACTAGGTTTTTATTCTGTCATCACTGTTCACAGAGAATTTGAAAAAGTCCTTACTTTTAAGCAATGGCTTGTTCAGATATATCTTGTTATCTTCATGTTTCAAGACAGATAAGTAATCCTGTAGAATTCATACACCCATAGCATACATACATCATTCAATAAAAGTTAATTAGAAAATAAAAAATAACATGGATTAAATAGATGTACTAGAAGTACATGTATGGGAAGGTAATAGCAGAAATAGTAATATAATATAGAAGTTTTTAAACTTTAGCAGTTTTTATCATGCCCATGTGTACACCTGTTATAGCACAAGGTGTCATTGACCACTATGCATGTTTACTCCAGTGTGGAACAGTAGGCAAAATATTCACTCTGAGGAAGTCACTAGAAAAAAATACCACAATACTGAAAAGAAAAAAATAGTGAACTGGGTCTACATGAGGCATAAATACATTTTAGCAAGGTCACGAGGAGACAAGCGGTTATTTTTCTCAACTATGAATCCTCAAAATCAGAAGTGAAAAGTAGACATTTGTAACAACAGATACTGCTGCAAGTGCCCTGTTTAATCACGATCAAAGGTCAGCAACAACTTAATTTCATACTTGAAATGCATGATACACAAGCCTAGTTGTAAATAAATCCATATCCAAGTGGTTTCCTACTGGTAAAGAAAGACGCTCTTTCGCACCGATGCTCATGAAAGCATACCTCCAGTCTTTCGGTGGCTCCGTGAAAATTCAGGGTGAGGAAACATCAGAGAGAACGCTGGGAATTCTTCTCTAGTTATAAAAAAATAACTAATTAATAAAAAAACAGACTTTTAAATGGAAAAAAATTAGTTATAACATTCTATTATTTTTGCAATTATCATCAATTTGTTAAAGTGAATCCAAAATAGGAGCGTGCTAAAAAGGCTAATGGATAAATACGGGGGCATAAACAATCTTAACTACATTCAGGTTTGAAAGTGACCTGAGAGGTGACTGTCTACCAAATAAGGGTGGCAAGGCCAAAGAAAACGGTTCCAAATTATGTGACTTGGCTACCTTCAAACATACCGACAGTCTGGTATTATGCTTTTGATACATGTGGGAGGCATGAGAGGGATTTCTCAGATATTTGCTTTTATTTTTCACAGTTAGTTTAAAAGTGGGGAACAGAAAATCTTGAAAGAATGGATTAAAACAAAATAAAGGTCATGTCTAATCTACAATTTTGATCCTCTACTTTGGGTATTAAAAGTTCACTGACAAAAGCAATCAGCCAACTATTTTACTTTTCAGAATAATTTACTGCATAAATGCAATAAAGGAATTTTCATATTCAAAATAAAAAATCCTCTTGCTTCAGGTGTTTTAACAAGAATTTTAATGTATTGGGCATAGCCATCCAAATCCTAAGCAAACATAACAGACACAGCATTTTCTTCTGTCCAAACTGACTGTGGTCAATAGAAGTTATGCTGAAATGTAGACTAAGCTCTTGAAACAGATGATAATTTCTATGAGGTCGATGAAGAATGTCCAATTTGAGAATAAGCTAACTGAAGACAAAATAAAAGCTTGAATCAAAAGAACTTTCTTCTTTAATTATGAGTGTTAAGACACAGCTTGAACACAAAAAAAAAGCCTCTCCTAAATACTGAAACTAGTTTTGTTAAGCAAGACTACAAACAATATAAATGTTCAGACAGTTAGACAATAAATATAACATGCTGAAAAGCACTTTAATTGTATAACATGGTAAATAATTTTGTTTATCTCTTTTAAAACAAAAGCAAATAGACACCATTTTATTTGTGAAATTTTAAAAATGCATGCTAAATATAAATATGAGAAAATAACTATGATAAATTGCTGACTGAAAATTTAAAAGCACATCCATAAAATGATCCCATATTTATGGAAAATTTAACAAAAACATATGAATATATTTATATATACACATACATACATACATACAATATAAAATAAGATGTTCCAAAATGTTAAAAGCATTTCTCTAAGCACTAGGTTATATGGTATATTAGTCTTCCTTAGCCTTTTTTCACTTTTATAAATGAAATTATATTCTATTTGGGCAAAATTATTATTTATAACAACGGTTCTCAAAATTTTGAATATCTGAATTCTTACACTCTTTAGGATCCCAAAGAACTTATTATAATTAGATTTATATTTAAATATAGAAATTTAAGCCGGGCGGTGGTGGTGCACGCCTTTAATCCCAGCACTCAGGAGGCAGAGGCAGGCAGATCTCTGTGTGTTCGAGGCCAGCCTGGTCTACAAGAGCTAGTTCCACGACTGACTCCAAAGCCACAGAGAAACCCTGTCTCAAAAAACCAAAAAAAAAAAAAATAGAAATTTAAATTTTTTATTTTTTAAAATTCAAATGACAGTAATAATTCCATGAAGATGGATGCTATAAAGTAATATCACACTATCTCAGAATTGAGTATAATAAAGGGTTATTTATTTAGGGGTGGGTAGACTCAGATCACAGTCCTCCGCATAAAGGGGGGAAGAGGAACTGAATCCAGTGGAGGGGCAAGCTTTATGGTTGCATTTATACTATAAGAGACCATGTCCAAGTGGGTATCTTAAGTGGCTTTTTTTTTTTTTTTGGTTTTTCGAGACAGGGTTTCTCTGTGGCTTTGGAGCCTGTACTGGAACTAGCTCTTGTAGACCAGGCTGGCCTCGAACTCACAAAGATCCGCCTGCCTCTGCCTCCCGAGTGCTGGGATTAAAGGCGTGCACCACCACCGCCAGCAAGTGGTATCTTAAAAACTGAAGAATGTTCTAGTGACCTTAGGGTAATCATGGATGCTATTAATTGATGTTATCAAGAATTAAGAGGTTATACTACTTCTACAAGTAGTAAGATTCTTTTCTGCTTAGAAAAGCTCTATTGTTGTGATACTATTTCAGCAGTTAATGCAATAAGTTCAAAAGGCAGAGAGACTACCACAAGCTTTAAAGTAACAAATGAAGTTTATACAATTAAACTATTACAGAAATCTATGAGATTTACCAAATAACTAAAAAGTCCAGAAACAAATTAATCTGAAAGATTAAATTCAGTATTAGCATTTAAAATGTCTTTAAAAATTAAACTTTAACTGCATCAGCCATTATTTATATTTCTTAACTTTCTCTTAAACACAGTGCTGTCAAACCCCTAAAAAACAAAGGACACAAACTAAAATCTTGAGAGCATAGAAATGGGGGAAATGGCATGAAATTTTAAGTTTAATGTGGAAGTAAAACCTCTGTTCTTGAATGTACCTGGCTTTCTTCAGAACCTGCTCAAACATAGGGAATTTGCATGCATAAGATGATAATATATACTGTTAAGCAAGCCAAACAGCCTCAGGATATGACTGACTTGCAAGATTCTCTACTTCTGCATAAAGGTTATTCAGAGTCCAGATAGTTTCTTCAAACTGCTGTCCATCCATCTCGTCCTCCAGGGGAACTTGTTCTGGAACTAGTAGTGTGTGCCACTATGCTCTCTCTGAATGAATCCTTCCTGAACCCCACCAGCACCTGCTGCAGTTCATGGCAAGGAAAGCACCCACTCACCACTCCTCCTCTTTCCTCCAACAGCTGTTGCACCACTAGCGATAAGGTTCTTAAAAATTACTTAAATACAGACAGTGAAAGACAATAAACCTTTTGTTCTACACTACAACTGACTGGGCCACCTTATACATTGAACCGATAGCTATTTGTGCATGATTCTATAACACTATGCATTAATATTTTTCCTACTTGGCTTCAGATGTCAACTTACACAATTCAGATTTAAGAGGGAGTCTCAATTTAGGGATAGTCCAGATCAAACTGGCTGTGGCCATGTCTGTGAGGGGTTGTTCTGTCTTAACTGATGTACGAGTGCCCAGCCTACTGTGACCCATCATTTCTTAAGCAGGAAGTCCTGGGCTGCATAAGAAAGCTACCGAATCATAAGCCTGTGAATGAGCCAAAGAGCAAGCAGCATTCCTTCATGGTTCCTGCCTCGAGCTCCTGCCCCAAATGCCCTTTTATGACTGTGACCTGGGAGTGTCCTCTCTAAGATGATTTTGGTCAGAGTTTACTGTCACAGCGACAGAAAGCAAACCAGAGCAGACCCATTGAGTCATGTAAATCTGACACATCTCATTACAAAATATCAAAAATAGCCATTAATTTTACCAATAGTTCTATCAGAAAAGCTTATGTCATCAAAATCAAAAAAAAAGATGATACACATTTTCTAAAACTGAAGCTTCTCATCACAGCCGGTAGTGGTTAATGCCAGGGTATGATTGTAACATGAGGGCCTGCTTGTTGAGGTTTCTGTCCTGCTCAGTTCCCATAGCCAGTAAGGTTCCAAAGAAAAGCACACAGAGGTCTACATAAGTTATAAACTGATTGACCCATTAGCTCAGTCTTGTTATTAACTATTATAATTTATATTAACCCATTAGTCTTATCTATGTTAGCCACATGGCCTGGTACCTTTTTCAGTAGGGCAGGTCACATCTTGCTTCTTCCGTGTCTGGACAGGAATGGGGAGGAATGGGCTTCCTCCTTCCCAGAATTCTCCTGTTCTCATTGACCCACCTCTACTTCCTGTCTTGTCAACCTGCCTATACTTCCTGCCTGACTACTGGCCAATCAGCGTTTATTTAAAATGTAATTGATAGAATACAGAATTGTCCCTCACCATAATGTTCAAAATTGAGAAGAAGCAACTAACAACACTCAGCCATGGATGGAACATCTATATCAATGTACCCCACAAAGGCTCAGGGAATATCAACATTGAAATTATGTCCTCTGGATATGAAATGTCTGCCACACACATGAACTCACAGCAACAGTGGTTACCTACACAAGATCAAGATGGTTTAAAATTCTAGCACAGAGGGAGGAGGGACTGCTAAAGTCTCATCCCCAGTTAGAGAGTTATTGGTGAGTAATGGCTCTGGGAGAGTTACTTTTCTTCAGGAGTGCGGACACTAAAAGGCTGTCCATGTCCCAGTTGCTGACCCCACACACATGCATATGGGCAGCACTAATGGACTCAGTGGGTTAGTTTTTTAAAATTATAAACAGAGGACATGAAGCTGGGAGGGAGAAGCGTAGGGAATCCTGGAGGGCGTAGGACTGAGGGGTGGATATGACCAAGACACATTGTATATGTGTAATGGATTCTGTCCCTTTAAGGGAAAGCCACGCCCACTCCTTGTCTGCCCGCAAGCCTGCCTGCAGTTGCAGATTCGCCAGCACCAGCCATCTCAGATTTCCCCTCACCAAAAGACTACGCCCACAAAAAAGCCGAAAGCAGTCTTGCAGTCTTGAGAATCCACCGCCCCAATTCCTTCAACCTGTGGTGCTTAATTCCCTCGCTTTTTTTTTTATTAAGAAAAAGAGCTTGGAATGTAATGGATTCTGTCCCTTTAAGGGCAAGCCATGCCCACTCCTTGTCTGCCTGCAAGCCTGCCTGCAGTTGCAGATTCATTCTCTCTGCCCACTCTCTCTCAGAAGAAGCAGGTGGGCTACTTCTGCTCTCCTCCCCCCCCCCAGCTCCTTCTTTTTCTTTCTCTCTCTCTCCCCTCTTCTGCTTCTTCCCCTCCATAATCCACCTAATAAATGTTTAACTTTAATACCCATCTGGTCTCATGCACCCGCCGCTGCCTGTCGCTGCCGCCACTGGAGACCCAACCACGTGGTCTCAACCTGCACAAGCTGCCGGGGACACGCCATTGGGAACTGCCCATGTGGTCTCATGCCACCCGCAGGGACCCATAGCAAGCTGCGGGGACCTCCATAATTAAAAAGAACAACAATATGTGCATAGAATTTTCACGAAATAGGTAAAAAATTTGAACTTGTTTTTCATTGGCAACATTAATTTTGAGTTGTTTTATTGAAATGACCAGCTTATTTAATTCAGTATTAAAATAGTTACTTCTAATTATGTATATGTATTTGTGTTTGAGTATGTACATGAGTGCCAATCCCTACAAAGGCCAGAGAAGTCAGATCTCTTGAATCTGTCTTTACAGGCAGACCTGGGAAGTTCAAGACAGGTGATAGGAATTGAATGTGTGTTCTTTGCAAGAGTTGTATACACTCTGAACTACTGAGTAATACAATCAATTGTGAATTGTGAATAACTGGCTTGTCAATTATTCTTTTGAGTTTTTTGAGTGGATTTTATGCTGTTTACAACTAAACCAACTACACTTGCACTTCTCTCCTGACTGCTTCACATTGCACAGAAGTGTATTAAGCTACCTTGTTTTATCACACAGAATACTGAAAAGATACACACTTAAAAGTAGATACTTCATAAAATCCAGCAACTTTTCTGTTTCATCAAACACATTCTTTTCTTTTTTATTTTTCTCTAATATATTACATCCTGACTGCAGTCTCCCCTCCCTCCCCTCTCCAAAGCCTCCTCCCCCTACCTTCCCCTCTTCCCCAGATCTCACCCTCTGTCTCCTTTCAGAAGAGAGCAGGTCTCCCAGAGACATTAGCCAAACACGGCATAAAATGCTACAATAAGACCAGTCACATATCATTACATCAAGGATGGATAAGGCAGCCCAGTAGAAGGAAAGGATTCCACAAGCAGGCAAAAGAATCAGAGAACACCTCTGCTCCCACTACTAGAAGTCCCACAAGGACACCAAGCTACTCAGCCATAACACAGATGCAGAACATCTAGGTCAGACCCCTGCAGGTTCCCTGATCTCTGAAGCCCCTGTGAGCCTCAGCTGATTCTGTGGGCCATGTTCTCATGGTGTCTTTGACCCCTCTGATTCCTATGCTTCTTCCTCCCCCTTCTCTGCAGGACTCCCTGAGCTCCACCTAATGTTTGGCTGTGGGATTCTGCATCTGCTCCCAGCAGTTGCTGGATGAAGTCTCTCTGCTTTCTTTGGTGATAATTCTCCCATGCTCCGGTTCCAAAACAATATGCATGAAGGAAAGACTGTAGGTCAAACATTTGTGGCTGAGTTAGTGTCCCAATCCCTCCACTCGAAGCATTATGGGGTTACAGAGGATGGCCAGTTCAGGTTTCATGTCCCCCATTACTAGGAGCCATTGCTAGAGTTACTTTTGTAGATTCCAGGGAGTTTTCATCATACTAGGTTTCTACCTCAACCTCGAAATGCTTCCCAATTCCAGTAATATCTCCCAGTATTTTCCTCCTCCCCAACACATTTTATCCCTGTTCTTCCCAATTCCACCTATCTCCAGGCAACCCACAAAATCTTTTTCCCCTTCTCAGGGAGATCCTTACATCACCCCTTAAGCCCTCCTTTTTACTTAGCCTCACTGGATCTGTGGACTGCAGCATGATTATCTTTTACTTTACAGTCATTGTCTACTTATAAGTGAGTACACACCATGTTTGTCTTTCTGGGTCTGGGTTGCCTCACTAATGATGTTTTTCTAGTTCTATCCACTTGCAAATTTCATGATATCATTGTTTTTACAGCTAAGAGATACACACCATTGTGTAAGTATACCATTTCCTTTACCCATTCTTTTGTTGAGGGATATCTGGCTTGTTTCCAGTTTCTGGCTATTTTGAGTAAAGCTGCTATGAACATAGTGTCCATGTGATATGGTAAACTATACTTTAGGTATTGTCCAGAAGTGGTATAGCTGGGTCTTGAGGTAGATTAATTCCCAATTTTCTGAGAAACTACCACATTGATTTCCAAAGTGGTTGTACAAATTTTCACTCCCACCAGCAATGGAAGAGTGTTCCCCTTACTCAACATCCTACCCAGAATGAGCTGTCACTTGTGTTTTCGATATTAGTCATTCTGGCAGGTATAACATGAAATCTCAATTTGACTTGCATTACCCTGACTGCTAAGGACACTGAACATTTCTTTAAGCATATCTCAGCCATTTGAGAGTCCTCTGTTGACAAGTCGCTTTAGATGGGTATTCGATTTTTAATTGGATTATTTATTTTGATGATATCTAGTTTCTTGAGTTCTATATATTTTGGATATTAGCCATCTGTCATTTGTAGAGTTGGTGAAAACTTTTCCCATTCTGTGAGTTGCCTTTTTGTCCTATTGACAGTGTCCTTTGCCTTACAGAAGTTTTTCAGTTTCATGAGGTCCCATTTAGTAATTGTTGATCTTAGTGACTGCATTATTGGTTTCTGTTCAGGAAATTGTCTCCTGTGCCAATGGGTTCAAGGTTATTTCCCACTTTCTTGTCTATCAGGTTCAGTGTATCTGGTTTTATGTTGAGATCTTTGATACACTTGAAGGTTGTGCACAGCAATGGATATAGATCTACTTGCATTCTTCAACATGCAGACATCAAAATAGACCAACACCATTTGTTAAAAATGCTTTCTTTTTTCCCATTGCATATTATTGACTTCTTCATCAAAAATCAAGTGTCCATAGGAGTTTAAATTTACATCTGGGCCTTTGATTTGATTCACTGACCGATGTGTCTGTTTTTATGCCAATACCATTCAGTTTTAATTACTACAGCTCTGTAGTAAAGCTTGAAATCAGGGATGGTGATATCTCTGGAAGTCTTTTATTGTAGAGGATTGTTTTAGCTACCTTCGGTTTTGTTTTTCCATATGAAGTTGAATATGGTTCTTTCAAGGTCTATAAAGAATTGTGTTAGAATTTTGATGGGGTTTGATCTGAATCTGTAGATTGTTTTTGGTAGGAAGGCCATTTTTACAATGTTAATCTTGCTGATCCATGAGCATGAGAGATCATTCCATCTTCTCCAATTTCCTTCTTCAGAGACTTGAAGTTTTTAATCACACAGATCTTTCATTTGCTTGGTTAGAATTACAACAAACTATTTTATATTATGTGTGGCTATTGTGAAGTATGTTGCTTCCTGACTTCTTTCTCAGCCATTTACTATTTATACATAAGAGGGCTACTCATTTTTTAAAAATTAATCTTGCAGCCAGTCACTTTTCTAAAGATGTTTATCAGCTGAAATTTCCTGGTGGAATTTTTGGGATCATTTATGTGTACTATCGTATCATCTGCAAATAGCAATACTTGACTTCTTTCTTTCCAATTTGTACTCCCTTTGGTCCCTTTAGTTGTACTGCTCTAGCTAGAACTTCAAGCGTTATATTGAATAGGTATGGAGAGAGTGGACAGTCCTGTCCCTGATTTCAGTGGAACTGCTTTGAGTTTTTCTTCATTTATTTGATATTTGCTACATAGGCTTGCTATAAATTGCCTTTATTATGTTTAGATATGTCCTTGCATCCCTAATTTCTCCAAGACTTTTATCATGAAAGGGTGTTGGTGAATTTTGTAAAAGGCTTTTTCAGCATCTAAAGAGATGATCATGTGAGTTTTTTTTCTTTCAATTTGTTTATATGGTAGATTACATTGACATGATTTTCATATGTCAAACCATCCCTGCATCTCTGAAATGAAGCCTGCTTGATTATGATGTATGTATTATTATGATGTGCTATGTATTCTTGGATTCAGTTTGCAAGTATTTTATTGGGTACTTTTGTGTTAATGTTCATGAGGGAAATTGGTCTGTATCTCTCTTTGTTGAAGCTTCATGTTGTATCAGCGTGACTGTGACCTCATAAAATATATTTGGCAATATTCCTTTGGGTTCTATTTTGTATAATAATTTGAGGAGTATTGGTATTAGCTCTCTTTGAAAGTCTGGTGTAATTCTGTATTAAAACCATCTGACCCTGGCCTTTCTTTGGTTGGGAGACTTTTAATGACTGTTTCTGTTTCCTTAGGGATTATAGGTATATTTAAGTTGTTTATCTGATCTTGATTTAACTTTGATAAGTGGTATCTATCAAGAAAATTGTCCATTTCTTTTAGATTTTCCAATTTTATAAAATACATGTTTTTTAATTATGACCTAATGATTCTTGGATTTTCCTCTGTATCTGTTGCTATATCCCCCTTTTTGTTTCTTACTTTGTTAATTAGAATATTGTTTCTGTCTTTTAATTAGTTTAGATAAGGGTTTGTGTATCTTGTTGATAAAGAACCAACTCTATTTCATTGATTCTTTGTATTGTTCTCTTTGTTTCTATTTTATTGATTTCAACCTTCAATTTAATAATTTTTGCCATCCTGAGTGTGTTTGCTTCTCTTTGTTCTAGAGCTTCCTGGTGTGCTCTTAAGTTACTAATATGAGATCTCTTCAATTTGTTTCTCCAGGATTGTAGCATGAATAATAAAAACCCAGAGACAGATATTGGGGTTCAAGCTGCAGATCAGGAAAGCAAAAGAGCCAAGCCACTAGAAAAGTCTTACCTCTACGAAGGCTGGGCACAGGCAGATTGAGCACTGAGCCTCTGTTTCCTCCTATTTTATAATTCCCATTAGTTCTGGGATTAAATGTGTGTGACTCCCTAGTATTGGGATTAAAGGTGTGAGCCACCACTACCTGAATATGTTTCTGCATTGATCTTGTATAGCCCAGCATGCCTTTGAACTCAGAGATCCCTCTGATTCTATCTCCCAAATCCTGGGATTAAAGGCGTGCAGCACCACTGCCTGACCTCTAGTGGCTTAATTTTACCCTCTGATCTTCAGGCAAGCTTTATTTATTAAAACATATATAAAATATCACTATACAGGACAAATATCCCTTCCCTCCTTTCCATGCCCCCTTCCCCTTCTACCTAGTCCTCTATCTCCTTTACCACCATATCCTACCCCATTCTAACACAAACCTCCCCTTATTCTCCTCTTAGAATTACACCTGCAAGGTCATTTGCTGCTGGTTTTCTATCTGAGTCAGAAAGCAGCCACTTTAATTGTTCTTCCCTGCTTAATAAAGGACATCTCACCAGGCGGTGGTGGCACATGCCTTTAATTCCAGCACTCAGGAGGCAGAGGCAGAGGCAGATGGATCTCTGTGAGTTCGAGGCCAGCTTGGTCTACAAGAGCTGATTCCAGGAAAGGCCCAAAAACTACAGAAAAACTCTGTCTCCAAAAAAGAAAAACCTTTCAAATAAAAAAAGGATATATCTGTAAAAACAGATGTGGGTGTGGTTTGTACCTAATCTGGGGTCAGGAAGGGAGCCCCCACTGTGCTGGAGTCCCCTTCAGAGAGGCAGCTTTAACTTGTGGCGGTCTGATAAAATACATAGGGTTATTTCAGATTTCTTGTATCTGTTGAAACTTACTTTGTGACCAGGTATGCAGTCAATTTTGGAGAATGTTTCTGTGAGGTTCTGAGAAGAAGGTCTATTCTTTTGTGTATGGGTAAAAAGTTCTGTAGATATCTATTAGATCTATGTGGTTCATAACATCTGTTAGCTTCATTATTTCTGTTTAGTTTTTGTCTGGATAACGTATCCACTGGTGAGAATGGGAGGTTCGATGTGCAATTTAAGCTTTAGCAATGTTTCGTTTACAAATGTGGGTGCCCTTGTATTTGGGGCACAGATGTTGAGAATTGAGATATCATCTTGGTGGATTTTTCTTTAGATAAAAACGAAATGTCCTTCTCCATCTCTTTTGTTTAATCTCAGTTTTAAGTCTATTTTGTTAGAGATTAGAATAGCTACACCAGTTTACTTCTTAGGTACATTTTCTTGGAAAACCTTTTTCCAACACTTTACTGTGAGGTAATGTTTATCTTTGAGGTGTGTTTCTCATATACAGCAGAAGGATAAATCCTGTAATGACATCCATTCTGTTGCTTGTGTCTTTTTACTACAAAACGGAGTTCACTGATATCAAGAGATATTAATGACCAATGATTGTTAATTCCTGTTATTTTATTATTATTATTGGTGGTGGTGGTGGTGGTGGTGGAGGTATGTGTGTGTGTGTGTGTGTGTGTGTGTGTGTGTGTGCATGTGTGTGTGTTTCCATTTCTTGGGTTTTGCTGGTGTGCAATTATTTATTGCCTGTGCTTTTGTGAGTATAGTTAACTACCTTGGGTTGGAGTTTTCCTTCTGGTACCTTCTGTAGAGCTGGATTTATAGATAGGCATTATTTAAATTTGGCTTTAAATATCCTCTTTTCTCCAGCAATGGTGATTCAAAGTTTGGATGGGTATAGTAGTCTGGGCTGACATACATGGTCTCTTAAGAATTTGCAAGACAAAAAGAGAGCAACCGGCAAGGGACCAGGCCTGAGACAGAGACCTCTGTGGGACCAGGAGTTGAGTCAAGAACCTTCTTAGTTGCCCTATTGTTCCACAATTAAACATTTGGCATTTTGGTGTCTCCTCATACTATTGGAAATTGCTTTTCCTACCCAAGCTTCAGTACTACAGCCAAATGTTTCAACATTTGTTGTATGCAAGATCCACTCATCTATGGGTCTGATATAACCTTTAAAGGCTCAAGGATCTTCTTACATTCTAAGTTGGCATTTTCAAAAGCCAAGGATTCAATTAGCACACATCTAGCTTCAGGGTCTGTCACTTATAATTGTATAGCCTTAGTTAATCTTTGTAAGAAGTCAATAAGAGGTTCTCTCGGACCTATTTAACCCTAATATATGACTCAGTCCTCTTTCCTAGCTCTTGAATCCTGTCCCAAGCATTCAAAGCGGCTGTGCTGCATAGGAACAAGGTACATTTGTCATAGTGAGCCTGTTCCTGAGGATCAGAATAATGACCCTTGCCAAGCCAATCGTGTGGGGTAACCTTAGTACTTGAAGCCCACATTTTCACCATTTCCCTGACAAAAGGTAAATGTAGCCCATAAGAAACTATTGCTTGCTTTATTTCTTTTAAGTCACTCATATGTATTGGTTCCCATGCATATCTTTGACTACCTTAGGGTACTTTGTGCCAGATGTTTTTTCTGAGGATATTACCAGATATGCACTTGAAGCCCTGTGTAAGTCATCCTGGGGTCTGGCACATACTGATGAAGCTAATCCTGTCCTTGTACCTTCTGTCTCTACTCATCAATTTCAATAAATTCCTCAATATTTTCACATCTTTTTATTACTGCCTTTTTTAAAGTCTGAATCTCCTGTCCAGTGTTCTGTTCTAAGGTATGAAACTTGTCCATTTAAGATAATATTTCATCCTTGGACATATCATAACTTTTCAACAGATTTTGATAGTTAGATTTAACAGCACAAATTCTTTCAGATAATTTTGTCAAATTGATGCTATCCCTATCCATAGTATTGAACCATTTTTAAATGAGATAATATTGAAAGCAAAGCTAATTCCTAGAATCAAATAAAGGGAAGGAAAATAGTGTAAGTCTTGCACAATACCTTCCATAGTAAAAGCAAAATAATTATTGAACTCCTGGATGCTGTCAGTCATTTTTTGTAGTTTTTCAGGTCTTACCTGTTGTAACTACAATGAACTGGAGTAGGTGTAATAATCGTTATTGGCCAGCAGGTGTCGCAGTTGCTGCCATGTGGCTGAGAGACACTAGCAGCAGCGAAAAATACATATTGCTTACTTAGGTACTGAAAATATGCTTAGTCTAACAAATTAAGAGCAGTTATTAAGCTGATCAAATGATTCTGAGAGTTGGGGCCCAGGGGGAAAAAGAAAACCCAAAGTTTTTCCGTCAGTATGAGTTGCAGACTGTGTACACTGCGGGGATGGCAGGCAGCAAGCAGTGTGTGGGCTGGTGTGTAAACAGAGAAGAGTGTATGGAGAATGAGCTAGGGAGCACTAAGCAGTAGCCTGCTACATCTGAGGGCCAACTAGAGCAGTGGGTGGGAGCCAGTGCCCAATGCGCCACACAGCTGGCAGGCCAATCCCAGAAAGTGTGGACTGGTCCCCACGTTCAGGCACCAGATGATGGCGGAAGTTACAAAATAATCCCACACTAGTTCAGAATTATGTATAATAAAGGGTTATTTATTTAGGGGAGACTTGCAGATCACTGTCCTAGATCACAGTCCTCTGCACAAATGGGGAACAGGAACAGAGTCTAGCAGCCAGAAGTGAGAGCAGGAAGCAAGAGAGTGAGTGCAGGCTTTACAGCTACATTTATAGTATAAGAGATCATGCCCAAGTAGGCTGGTATCTTAAAGGCTATTGGCTGAGGGGCGGAAGGAGCTCCCAGAGCAGTTGTCTGTAAGGTCGTTTGGACTATTCAGGTCTTGCTGTATTAGGATAGCTGGGCTCTGGTAGTGTCATATTGCCCTGGTTGTTGTTGATTATAGTCTTACACTGGTGTTTAGGCATCTGGGTTTAAAATGGCTATAGGTCTAGGTGCTGATTTCTGAATTGTCTTCGTTGGATAGATATTTTATTCCTTGGTTTCTCTTTCCTCTCTGGTCTTTGTGGCCTGGATTTCTGGTGGCCGATATGACCTCTGAACCAATAGAGGGCTATGTACAAGTTGGAGGCTGTCCTTCTAGCAGCTATCTTGGCGCATCAGAGGGTCTCTGATCTTCTGACTGCTGTGAGATGTACCTATTCTTCTGACTGATGTTACCTACACCTGAGCAGCAGATGTCTTCCTGAGCTGGGGGCAAGGCCTGCTATCTTAATCAAGCAATGTCCATAAAACTCTACCATCACACTGATATGAATTTTATCTACACCAAATTCCAGGGCCACTGGAGGGCGGATTAGTGAAAATGGAAGAGGGATGTACAAAAGAATGTTTGTTGCCTCAAAGCAGCCACACTGGAAGGTCTGTTCCCAGAATAGATGTCTCCCCAAACTCCCTCCCCCTTCCTTTCCTACCTATACTCCTTAAACACATTCTTCAGTAAAATTAACATTTCCTTTTTACAATTAGCACACTGTAGTAAAAAACAAGATGATTACAAGTACCATTTGGTACCAGCTGCCTTGGTTCCTGCTAAGGCCGTTAAGCACATTTTACTTATTATTGCTGAGCACTGTTGGTACAAATGTAAACCCCATGGAAAAAGTCAAATAATATGTTAGTATTATTAATAAATAGCTCTCTCAGGTTACTTAAGAGAATCTCAGGAACTACCAGGGAGTTCGCAAGCTGTATTTTGAGAACCACTGTTTTTCAAGAACCATAGGAATATAAAGTTTTGTTACACCAAAGATTCTACAAGCTCTTCCTTTATGCTATGCTATAAATTCACTTTTTAAATACAATTAGCAGACAGAAAAAAGTTATTTTGATCTAAGTTTTCATATGAAATTAAATTTACCTTGAATGCTTATAAAACAATCTATATTTACCCCACTAACATTCCAGAATATGTAATTTTAAGTCTTATAAAAACAGACTTAGCTCTGCAAACAGTAACAAAATAAATACCCTATAATATAAAGGAGCCATAAGTCATTGTACTTAACTGTAACAGAACTTGATTTTGTGTTGCTTTATCTTGAGGCTCCTAAGGGGAAAAAAGAATATGTTTTATTTTCCAAACTAAGGAATAATAATGAAACAAACCAAAAGCAAAGCACTCTAGAGAATTCTTAAGTGTTTCTTAGCTCTTCATTTTTTCTTTTTGAAATCTTAATATAGTTGTATCATTTCTCCTTATATTTTCTTTCTTCAGACTCTCCCTTTATGATCAGCAGATTCTTTTAAATTCTCATATCAGGCCAGAAAAAACTGAAGCTACTGCATCCTGTTCAAAAAAAGATAAATTCACTGATATAATTTTTCAGTTTAAGGGTTTTTTTTTTCAGTTTAAGGTTTTAACAGTATATTTGCCTTGCTCACTTTAAAAAGAACCTTGCCTTAAATATGTGTCATCATCAAAAGATATTTTTTAAAAAATTGCTCTGGGAGTCCCCTGCCTATTTCTACGATCTATAGAGACAACTTTCTGAGAATAAAGCAATTGGCCTTGATATACAAACATTTTAACAACAGCACAATACAATCCTATTCTTTTTTTTTTTAGACAAACACACACAAATCATGATATATGAGAGTCTCCAATTAATGTTCAGTGTATGTGTATACATGCATATCTAGTTTAAATTAAGTTCTGCTACTTGGGCTGATAATACTCTACCAAAACCCCACAAACTATCTAACAAAAACTCCAATACCAGGCACAAGAAATCTTCTTTGGAGTTGTTGGTCAGGGGAGTTCAAGAGACTTTCAAAACTATAGAGGCTATTACTGCTGCCCTTGGTTGTCTCCAAGGGGCTGGCAGTAAGTTCCTATTGCTGAAGACACCATGCACTTTAGACACAAGACCTGGAGGATCTAAACTGGATCCAACCTAAAAGCCTCTTCCCTAAGGAAAAGTTTGCATAGTATCAGAAGGGGCAATGGATGCTTCCAAGGGAGGGAAGCAACCAGCAGCCTTACCTGGTGCAATGCTTATGAACTACAGTGACAACCAGCATGGCAGGAAAGGCCTAGGGGTGCAACAGTGGCCCTTGTAACATGAGGGTCCTGCTTGTTGGGGTTACTGTCCCGCCCAGTACCCCACAGCCGGCAAGCCCCAAAGAAAGCTGTAAATCTCAGCAGCTGACCAGAGCATGGAGTAGGGGGGTAGAGTCATGTTTTAAATAAGTTGGCATAGAGGTCACCCACACAGCATAAAAGAGACTTTTAGAGGAGCAAGAGAGCTTAGAGCACAAAAACAAACAACTGTCTGGGTGAAGGCTTCACCCTAGCCCGTGGTAGTAATATATCCAAAGAGCCCGGAACGTTTGGGTGGAGGCATCACTCCATCTCCTGACATCCATATATCTAAAGAGTCTGGAATGTTCAGGTGGGAGCTCCATCCTCAGGGGGCATTAATCCACACCCTCACCCCCACTTCCCTACCTCCCTGTCAGAAGGCCCACTGTTGGTGGCTCCACCCCCAGAGGGCATAAAAAGCCCCCACCTCATGGTTTCCCCTGGTGGTCTCCTCAACTTTCCCTAGGGTCACCGAGGAATGCTGTGTTCAGAATAAACCTGGATTTATTAATTCAGTTTGATTGGCTTATTATATCAGAGGCAGCAGATTCCCATTAACCAGTATTTAAACTTAACACAAACAAATAAATAAAGCATACTTAGGGGCTGAAAGAAAAAGATAGAAGTAAAGTTACACCTTTCTGAGTCAGACAGACTACCTCACAGGGGCTGTACCAGGAAGTGCGAATTCTGGGAAGAAAAATATAGCATTTTATTAAAATAATAATTCATTATCCTGCTTATCTCTTCAGCATGGTTTAAGGTGAGCCCACCTTCCTAGTGCTGGTTGTACGCCAGATGCCAGCCCAATTTGGATTAGCATTTATGGTTTTTTTTTTCCTTTTTTGTTTTTTTACTGTTAAAAGAAAAATTTAATTTACTTCCTTGTCCCAGGCCCTCCTGCTCCCCCTCTACCCTACCGCCCTCCCCCTGCTTCCTTAAGATGGGGCAGGGTACCCTGCCCTGTGGAAAGCCCAAGGCCCTCCCCNCTCCATCTCAGTCTAAGAAGGTGTGCATCCATATAGAATAGGTTCCCAAAAAGCCAATACATGCAGAAGAGATAGATAGGTCCCTGTGCCATTATCATTGGCTTCTCAGTCAGTCCCCAGCATTTATGTTTTGAGTAGTTTAGAATGCTAGGCCTCCACACAGGCCAGAGAAATAGTGTCCCTGATGGGCCCGCAGAGAATAGATTAAGGTTTCTGTAACAATATTTCTGCATCTCCACAAAACCATTCAATCAAATGACTATCTTGCCCATTTCACTTATCTTCATAAAAGGCCAGTGAACTTTCCTGTGGAGGGCAACTACTCATGATCATTTCCACAGGAAGTAATTACAAAGACAGCTAGCTGTTTTCTTCATTTCCTCCTCCACAAGAAACAACTCCACTCAAGAGCTAAAGACACTAAATACAATGGTGGCTGGTGTTATTCAATCAGTTAAGAAACTGAAGAACACACTTCCATCTTTTTTTTCACAAGAGACCTAAATTGCTATCTATCTCCTTTGTATACATGACTACATTTTTTCTAGCTCCTACATCTTCATATTTTGACCAGACATTAAAGTATATAGGTGTCTTACTGTTTTATTTTTTGAAAGTAAGATGTGAGAGAATAGGCTACCTGAATCAATTTGGAGGATCTAAAAAGAACTAAATCTGTTTATGTCTTTAAAGAAATTACCCTTTAGTGTGTTATCACTCTCTTCAGCTCTTCAGATGAAATTGGCAAGGAAGCCACGGTAAACAAAGAAATTTAAAAAATCAGAATAAATAACTTGGTTCTCCGTGAAAACTTAGCATCTCACATAAACTACTTTCACATGCACTAAAGCAGATTACTCATAACAAATATCCAGTGTTTTACTTAATAAATTATTGATAACATTTGCTTAATATATATTTCTCTTGGACCAAGGAGTCTAGAGTTTTTTCATACAATTTAAATATATTATTCTACATATACACATGACTGCTCATTAGGGGCTGTTATATAGATGGTACATAAGGTACCATCTATACATTGCTTCAGTATTAGTAAATGCTGAAATAGTTGCTTGACATTTCACTTACTAGTATTTAAGAGTAACTTAAACACAAAGTGATTGAATTAGAAATGTCTTGGCTCAAGTTAAGCCAAGTTCTAAAGCTCAGTTTTAATCACACTACTTTCCAGAAATATTTCTAAACCACCAAAAGTTCTTGGCAGCAAGGGCAACTCCAGAACTGTAAGAATTAAATCAGAATGAGCTCCTGGGTCAGAAAAGGGATAGTATTAGTAGTGTCAACGTGTTCCCTGTGCCCTGAGCTTTGAAAACTCACCCTGTACTTGGCATCTCAGCATTTTTACCTCAAAGTGGCAGATGGTAGGAAAGGTTGCTTGCTATCTGCTCACTGGAGCTTAAAAAGACAAAAGAAAGAAAGAGCAGGGGGAAAAATGACAAAAGAAGACAGGAGGGGAAAGAGAGGAAAAAGGAGGAGAAAAGAAAAGGAAAAAATGCCTCTCCTTGACCACTGGCCTTGCTAATTCCTTTCCATTAAATGTCTATCAAGCAAGCCTTGATGTATTCAGGGCCCCTTCTACATTCCTTTTGGCATTCAAGTTAACCGATTCCACCTCCATGTATGCATAAAAGAGGAAGGAGGATGGGCTGGAGAGATAGCTCAGAAGAAAAAAACACTTGCTGCTCTTGCAGAGGACCAGTTCCATTTCCATCACCCACATTATGGCTCACAGCCTCCTTTAACTTCAGTTCTGGCCTCTGTATACATATATATGCATAAACTAAAAAAAAAAACAAGTTTTTTAAAGCGAAAGGAGGAAGTCTTCAATTTGAATTCACACTGCTTGAATATTGAGCTGTATTTCAAAGAGGAGATATGGAGAACTGCCCTGCTGGTAATAACTGCAGGACTGAACAATCATTTCTTATCAAGAAAGCATCCTTTACAAATGACCAAGAAAAGGATTATGAGATTAATGTTAGTCACTGCAAAAAAAGCTTATTCGGCATCTAATGAAATGATCATATGTTTTTT